>JAWDGP010007151.1:0-172500 GCA_033675545.1 Elysia crispata | reverse complement strand
AAGGAAGTCGACGCAGTTGTTAAGGTATCGGAGACTTATAGCAACCTAGACAAACAAAAGCCCTGGTACCCATTGTTAACTTTGTCAAGTGGTATCTTTTGGAATCATCACATTTTAGAATCAGTATATTTTTTCATTCGCTCGATATTTAATTCAGCGTTATAATTTCCATGTATGGAGTAATTAAAGCATTGCCGTTGATTGCTTTCCAATAAACAGCTAACACGTTTTCAGGCTATACCGAAAATATTTCTCTCGTGGATGCCCAGATTGGAGGACACAGTTTATTTTTCTATTTGGCAGGGGATACAGACTGGGATGAAGGCCTCTAATATAAGCAAGGCAAAATAGGAGTTCACAAAGCACGATTGTGTGTTCTAGTTGAAGTGATGTTGTTCTATTTTTTTTCTTCAGATCTCAGCTTCAATCAGTTTGAAAAACGTATCCGTTATGCCTGATTACAGTTACGGATTCTAAAAAAGGGGGAAAATGATACATAATTCCCCAAGTTGAACTAGGATAAATAGTGCATAACTTGTTTTGTTATGGTTGTGGGTGCAGCACTAGAAATAGCAAAATTGATAGAAAGATAGACTTATAAAGAGAGCTGCTGTTCTAGTTCTATTTCCTTTCAATTTTACATCAAGCAAAGTTGATGCAGGCAGTTGAAGATGTTCTTCGGGTAAACAGCCCTAAAGTACAATGTTTGGGTATTGGGAAACAGTGGAGATTCTCCAAATCTGATATTGTGCAGCATATAATTTGCTTCTCCTTTAAACTCTCCTATTTTAGACTCAGCGATCTTACCTCTAAGGCTGTTGAATTCTTCTGGGGCTCTTTCATTCAAATTTCTCTGCAGTTTGAGATGCGAGATGTTTTTATTGCATGCACCACCCCAGTGATATGAACTTCTTTCTATTGCTTGTGAGACATGAAGATCTACAATGAAGTTTCAATGTGTTCTGATTGGCAAAATTCCTTGATTTACTATCTATGCCATGCATTCAGAACAGAAACGAACGTGGAGCGGAAACTTGTCAATTTCGGTTTATCGTCACATAAAAGATCAGGAGGAAATTTCTGACCAACATAGATTGGCTCATCCTGGAGGAAAACAGTCCAAGAAAGACATTGGCTGTGTTAAAAAAAAAACATGTAAAATTTCTATGAAGATGCTTTTTTATATTTAGTTGAAAGAGTCTTTATTTACGACGCCTGTCCATAAACAAGAACCCCAAGATGTTAAGTTATAAAATTGCCTGTCGTTAAATTTAGTTTGTAAAATCCCCTCGTAAATTCTTACTCCACGCATTTGATTGATTTTACTGAATAATAATTGTGGAGTAGAACACAAGCGTTTCCAGACTTTCTCTTTCTTATTTTTTTTCCATTTTTTTTTCGTTGGCCTTTTTTGCTATTATAACATTACCTTGTGTTTTATTCTGGTTACTCTTCTCGATTTATAGTAGATAAAATGTGTATAAAAATATTCTTCACTGAAGAGATAACGCGATTTCTGTCTTACTTCACTAAAGAACAGGTTACTGCAGGAGGGTGCCTTTTATGGGTTTGTTTTTGTTTTATTTTATTTCATTGTGGTTTTTTTTTCACTTTTTTTTTTTTTTTGCTTTTGATTGTGAATTCCGCAAGCTTTTGCTAATTCATTACTCTCTTTCACCATTGATGCCCCTTACGTGATGCTGGATGGCTGAATAGCATATAACTGGGTTTGTGACTGATGTAGACAAAAAATATCACTGCAGCAACTCGAACATCAAAAAATTCACATCGTCTATTTTGGCCAAGCAGAGGAGGCACATTTCTGTGTGTGTGTGTGTGGGGGGGGGTGGGGAGATCAACTGCTTTGTCTGGCTGGTAAGAAACAAGTATTTCTATTATCACTTTACCGCAAGCTGCCCTGGGCAACAAGGTTGAGGATAGTGAAACCTGATTGCAGCTCCACACATATATCTACAAACATTTCGAATCGATGCTACAAAATCTTGAAATGTTAAGATTTATAAACGCATTTTTTTTTAAATTTTTTTTTACTTGCTATTTAGATTGTTCCTTCGGTACTTTTGATGGAAGGATTTTGCAATAATCTTTCTTGCAACTGTTTTTCTCTCGAGCCATTCTGTGTAACTTTCAGTCGATTTTGTTTCGATTCTCTATACGTGCCTTTCTTACTTACCCTGTCATCATCTTAATTTGATTTTTTACTTATTCAATTTTTTCCCCTCTGCTGGTTTTCATGCCGGAACGTCCGATTGTTGTCTTAATTCTTCCCCATTCATTTTCTTTAAATATTTCAATCTCCCGCAATCACAAACACATTTACTCAGCCCTTAAGAGATTAACTTTGTGCTTGAATCCAGCCAATTGCTTCGACTGTTGCAAAGTCATTAGTTCAATTCAAGATTCTCCGCCCGCGTGATAAATGAACTGGTCAAAAATCTGGAGGCACTCTCCATCTTTTCTGACATTTCCAAACTGAGCATTCCCCTCCCGCCCTGGTTTTTTTTTAATTTTTTTTTTTTTTTTTTTAGGGGGGGGGGGGAGATATTTTTTTCCCTCGAAGCGAATATTTTAAGACAAATGTCTCATCCAAATTCTGGGCAATCTGTTATTAAATTGTTTCGGTAGATGAGTTGCACACCAGACTCTTGTCCTCTACGAAAGCTAGAGGTGTGATTATGAGTATTGCCTGGTTTTGGATCCATTTGACAAAACTCTTGCTTTCTGTTGCCCGACTGTCCATGCCATTAATTAAGTGAATTGTAAGATTGAATATCTGCGAAGTTCTGTGTGATGTTTTCAATCTCATGTGCGTGACTGTTTTGCATCGTTTTGTTTTCTACTCTTGTTTGACAGTTGTGTTGTACTTTTCGTGTGTTTGTCACCCTGTACATTAATAAATGCGTCGCTGTCAGAGCTTTCTAGTTGTCTGCCTGGCTTTTTCGACTGTCTCGGTATGTATCCCTGCGTTGATTATGTACCTCTCTCTCTCTTTAAAAACCCTATTCTTCGGTCCGTCTTGTTTTGTCATTTTCTCTTTCTGTGGGAATGTCTCTCTCATATTATTTTTCAGCGTTTTTTTCTCAATTTTATCTTTTCTCTCTCTCTCTCTCTCTCTCTCTCTCTCTCTCTCTCTCTCTCTCTCTCTCTCTCTCTCTCTCTCTCTCTCTCTCTCTCTCTATCTATCTATCTATCTATCTATCTATATCTCTCTTTCTCTCTCTCTCCCTCTCTCTGTCTTATCTATCTATCTGTCTATCCATTTATCAATCTCTCCATCTATTTACATCTCACTCCCGTTCCATCTGAATATCCTCCCCTCACTTGCCGGTAGCCTTTCATTATGGTAATTCAATACTGCTCGGACTGTAGAACCTCTAAGGGGCATAATTACTGTTATACCGGTTTCCTTGTCCCAAGAGAACGGAATAGTGATCGTTCATAGTGCCATTTGGCGAGCAACTGAAACAATGCTTCCCAAAATAACGCATCTCGAGAATGAACCATTAAAATGCTAGCAAGTTGTAAGAAGTAGAAAAGATTCATTGTGAGGGATGCGAATTTTCGCTTCATACATGCCTAAAACAGTATGCTTTGGTTTCATAAGAAAACATTTCAGTTACGGACAGCCCAACCTAGGATTGTAAGAAGGAGACGGGCAAGAAAAAGAAGGAAGAAAGGGGAAGAGGATGTGAGAGAATGAAAGAAAGATCGAGTATCACGTGACAACTACCACACTGCATATCACAATAAAATTTAAAAAATTGTCATACCACGCCATACAGCATAGTGTCACACGACAATTGCCAGATTACAACATACTTTATAGTGCTACATGACAATTGCAACACCATACTACACATCATACTGTCACATGACAAAGCTAATTCCACAACATACTTTATAGCACCACATCACCATAGTCGTCTTATATGATGCGTTAAGACATAATTATTTGCCTTACCTGACACATAAATCCAATGCCAAACCCAGAGTCCACAACCGAGAAAACAAAGGAACGGAACTGATCTTAATCTCCGCGGGAACATCACGTTCGTCTGGTGCTGATAGCAGTTTTCCTGAGAGGCTTCTCAGCAAAGAGTCAAACACAACGTTGTGATATCATGTTTGAACAGTGAGACCTCTCGCTCTTGGCAGCGTTAAATGATTTTGATATAACAATGGCACACCAAACTCCACCTTGATGCTCGTGTTGTTGAAAAGTTCGAACCTGCTCAGTCTGTCAGTGGAGCAGAAAATATTGATTCTCTGAGAATGCCACTTTCAATATCAATACTAAAATTTGCAACACATTATTGTCCTACAATTCTCTTTGCCTCCTGGAGGCTTGATGGCTTGAGGTTCTCAGCAAATGAAATTTATACTTTAGTCCAGTGAAAGCTTTGCTTTGTTTATTTTAATCTTTGACTGACGGGTTCCATAATAGATATGACCATAAAAATAACTTCTGCAATAACTTACTAACCTGTTTCACATCAACAGACAATCTCATACAATTTTTATTTCCAATCTAAATGCACACAAGTTCATGATATATAATAATAATTGTAAAATCCTGAACACTGAACTCTTGCTTTGCTATTGAAGTGGACATTTCTCAACAAAAAAATATTTTTCTATTTCATTTCTCTTTTTTTTCAAATGCCACCAAGTTTATTCCAAGTAATCAGGTTTATTTCCAAAAGTAAGAACCTGGTAATATATCTCCAACTGACTATTGGTTATGGATGTATTTGGATTCAGAAATTATTCTGAAGTTTTAAACAAAATAATATTCTCTTTATTGTCACTTTATATTTTAATCGATTTTTTGTCGCAATGTTGACTGCAATTATAATACGACACCTAAATTTCATTATTTCATCATTGCTAGAGTGGTGTAGGACATAATGAATCTTGATAAATGTGCAACAATTTTTGCCATTTTCTATATTTTTGTCTGTGTCACTATGTTATTTGACCTGCTTCTAAATTCTTTTAAAAGGAATTTAGATCATATCAAGATTTAGTTCAAAATCTATAGATCTAGGTAAAGCGATACAGGGGTCATTCACGAAGATCTTAAAGTGCCTTGAATTATGCAGGCGAGATACGAAAAACAAAAGCTTCTGTATATCTATGGTTCCAGCTTGTATACCATAATTAGCCGAAATCCATGAACATGTTAAGGTAGATTGGACAAAACCAGTCAAGTTTCAAAATTGTTTTCTAAAAAAGTTCCACTTTTATAAAACATAGATACCTTGCTCAATCCCAGTCGGTAAAGTGGTTTCACATGTAAGTTATTCACTCACTTAGAAGCCATAGACACTCTACAACAGCGAAAGAAAAAGAGAGAAAGAGACAGACAGATAGAGAGAGAGAAATCGAGAGAGAGAGAGAGAGAGAGAGAGAGAGAGAGAGAGAGAGAGAGAGAGAGAGAGAGACAGAGAGAGAGACAGAGAGACAGAGACAGAGAGAGAGAGAGAGAGAGAGAGAGAGAGAGAGAGAAAGAAAGACAGACAGACAGAGAGACAGACAGACAGAGAGATAAGCGCACAGAAGAGGTCTACAGTGATATTCGATGTACAGTGGCCTTTCACTTTGCGGCATCTAACACGGTTTTCTCCGACCTGAAATAAGCAGACCAGACACTCTTGCGCCAAACAATAACAGAAAAAAAAACAAACAAAAAAACCTAAAGCAGAGCTCAGTCCCACTCTTTTCAAAATCGAACTTTTTATTCATGCGAGATTTAAGACATTGTGTATCAAAATCAAATAAATTCTAGACACATTTATTTCCCCAAGCTATCCAAAATTCTTTTATGTATTTTTTTTTTTTTGGTCCCACAAACTTTGGCGTATAATTATGATTTAGACCTATGCCCAACATTGATTCTTAAAGTTAAGTTAAAAGTTGAATGAAAGGTAGAAATAATGTAATTTTATAAACACACAATTTAGATGACATAGAAGGATTATAAATCCTAAATCATTTGGACATCACACATAAAATGCTCTGCAGCATCTTTTGAAGTTTGACTTTTCATGGTTGTGGAATAAATCGAAACATTATCATCGGAACTTTCGGGTATTAAAGTACTGAAATAAAACAAGAAAACTAAATGCCATTGTATAATTGCCAAAACAATCTTAAATCCGGACATTTAAAGTTTTAGACCCCCTTTACCCTTCCCTCATTTACAAATGTTAAAAAAAGAGCTCTCTTCCCAGTCAAATTAAAATCCATAATCGTGACTGTTCGTCTAAATCCAGCTGGCTAAGATGTCACAAATCTGTTGAAGCAGAAGCATAATGAAGTTTTAATGAGATAAAACGAGTTTATAATAATTTTTTTTAAAACCCGTGTCTCCTAAAGGTTGTAGGCTAATGGGCCTAAGCGGGCAATGATCTAGAAAAATCTTGGAAGACTTGAACTGTTTTTTTTATAAAGGTCTATTGGTGATAATGAATACAGGCCTACTTGTACTTTTTTACTCGATCTGGACAAAGGGACTATGTGTTTAGAGCACACATACATTACGTATTAATTTAAGTAAAGCAAGAAGTATGAAAAATCCGTTTAAATAAAAAGGTAGATGGTTGAAGTGATAGATAGAATTTTGGAGGTATAAATAAGAAGTACGCTTGAACAGCATAATCGACATATGGACAAATAGGTTGACATATATAGGCCTATATATATATATATATATATATATATATATATATATATATATATATATATACATATATATATATTTATATTTATAGATAGATAGATAGATTATATGGATTGGTATAGGTCCTACAACAAACGGAATAAAGAGAATTAGGTGTTGGGTATGTGGATTAAAGAATAAAGATGAAAAGAAAGATTAAAAATATACATATACATAAATGACTCACCCCTATAAAGTTTCATCTTCAGTGTAGCCGAGTATCTTGTAAAAGTGACCATATAAAAATCTTTCTGACTAGCAAAACTGGTCAGGGTACTAACTCTAACAGAAAGGCGTTAAACTTGGACAATCTGCATTATTCTAAACTCTCCGCAGCTAGTATCTCCTCACGGCTGATGATGATGCCTCACCCCTTCCCCCTCCTCCTTCCCCTCCCCCCCCCCTCCCGAGGTAGAGGTCAGTAAAGATGATAGTCACCTCTCCCTGGCAATAAATTCCTAGCCGTAGAAGACACGGCAGCCAGTTGAAGTGAAAACCAATAGCTGATACTTAATTTCCGTGACTGTGATGTGAGGCGCTCAGCATCGCTGTGACATACTTATCTCTCGCTCCATAACATTCCAATAAATATGTCTGTAGCTGGCTGGTTGCTTTGCTTCTCTCACTTTCAGAACTCTGCAGCTTAGATATACTGTTCCTATTTTTTATTTATTTATTTTTTTTTGTCTTTCGTTTGCGTGTATTTTCCGCACTCCTCAATCAACTATTTATTTATCATCCTTCTCTCTCTCTCTCTCTCTCTCTCTCTCTCTCTCTCTCTCTCTCTCCCTCTCTATCTCTTTCTCTCTCACACTCTCTCTCGCTATACGTCCCGCCCTATCTTTAATCTCAATTCCCTTCGTTTCGATTTGCATTCTTTTCTTTAGTTGTCATCACTCTCTGCTCCAAAACCGTCTTTTTTTCCCTTTCTTAATCTTTCTCTCTTCTTTCACTCTCCTTTTTCCGTTGTGTCAGACCTCCTTTATTTTTTTTCTCTACCCGCTCTCAGCCTGTTGCCTGCCTGCCTGTCTGTTTGTCTGTCTCTCTGTCTGTCTGATGTCGCTCCCTCTCTCTCTGCTGTCGCTCTCTCTCTCTCTCTCTCTCTCTCTCTCTCTCTCTCTCTCTCTCTCTCTCTCTCTTTCTCCCAGTCTGTGCCCCCTCCCCCTCTCTCTATCTCTTCCTCTGTCTGTGTCTCTGTCTGTCTGTCTGTCTCTCTGTTTCTGTCTGTCTCTCTGACTCTCTGTCTCCGTCTCTTGCTCTCGCTCGCTTTCTCTCTCTCTCTCTCTCTCTCTCTCTCTCTCTCTCTCTCTCTCTCTCTCTCTTTCTCTCTCTTTCTCTCTCTCTGCCTCTCTGTCCTCGTCTTTTGCTCTCTCTCTCTCTCTCTCTCTCTCTCTCTCTCTCTCTCTCTCTCTCTCTCTCTCTCTCTCTCTCTCTCTCTCTCTCTCTCTCTTGTGTGTGTCTTTGATTCTTAGTCTGCTCCTTTCTCTAAACTCATTTTCTCATCTTTGTGACTTTCTTTCCCTATTTTTTCCCCAACAGATTGTTTCCTTTTTCCAAGCAAATCAACAGCCGATGTTCTCACAATATGTTTGTGTATCTTGCTATGTGTCTGTGTGTATGTGTTAGTAAGCTCTCAGTTTCTTGTAATGAGAGTCTCCAAGACTGATGCTGGCCTGCTGTCTTGTGGCCCCTCGGGTTTTCTTCCGGTGTTGTTATCTCTACGTCCGGTGGGACGGTATAGAACTATTGGGTTCATTAAGATGACCGCAGGGGTTCAGTAAGCTGGTCGAAAAATGCCAGAGAAAGAGAGAGAGAGAAGAGAGAGACAGAGAGAGATAAAGACACTAGACAGACAGAGAGAGAGAAAGAGATAGACAAGCAGAGAGAGAGAGGAGAGAGAGAAAGAGACACAGAGAGAGATAAAGAGACTAGACAAGCAGAGAGAGAGAGAGAGAGAGAGAGAGAGAGAGAGAGAGAGAGAGAGAGAGAGAGAGAGAGAGAGAGAGAGAGAGAGAAAGAGAGAGAGAAATATGGACGATAAGTTCTGGGCAAAACATCATAATCGGTGTGCGGTATACGATCAGGGTTCACAGTATTTTATTTCTCGCTAGCCTGGCTGGTCAGAAGAGACATAGATGACTGATTCGATTTAGAAAAATCCGGCAAAATTTGTATCCTCCATTTTGAGATGAAGGCAATTATGTGCAAGATCCTCTCGAAGTTATCACACTTCTCTAAAATTTTGAAACAATATAACCTGTAGAGTTTTCCCCCTCACACCCCCCCCCCCAAAAAAAAAAAAAAAAAAAAATCGACGATTTTTCTTTCTTTTAGGAAAGAGAGGCTAAAGTTTAGAAAGAAAAAAGATGCTCTTCCCGTCCGGCTTTAAGAGTGGTTTGACTTCAAAAATAAAAAAGCAAGTGATTCAATTTGTATCTCCTTTGTTATACTTTAAAGTACGTTCAGAAAGTAGTTAACTTTTAAGGAATGCTTAATCAGCGTATGCAATATGCTCACTCAAAATCTGACATTAGTATGGCAGCCTTAAGTCCTTCTTTTACAAAATTTGGTTGGTTTGAAATGGAACAAAAATAATCTCAAAAAACATATTTCTTTTTAATTAAATAAGATGTTGATTATCATGTCAACACTTCCTAAACATAAGAATATCGGAATGCAAAAACAATCATTATAAAAATGTAACAGATTTTTCTCGACTTAAAGAATGAGGCATTATGATCTCCGTATATAAAACTAAAAACATAAAGAAATTGATGTGATATCAAAGAAAAACACGACTGTTTTCTGTCACACAAAATTGTCATAGTATGAATAATGCAAATCTAAAAGACTTACGTCTCATAGGAAAGAGCTTTATGTTCAGCAAAAAGCGTTGTATCCAATCATCAAAGAAACAGAAAAAGATGACATCTTCTCAAGGGAGGTAACCTCAGTAATGAGTCGTGGAGGATTTCCCCTATCTATCTTTTTGCTTAGTACTTAGCAGTTGGGGATATTAAAACCTACAGTGTTCTAGCTGCAGGGAATGAATTATGAGCACCAGACTGGATTCATTAACTCCCCTTGGACTCCTCACTAAGGAGTTTCGGTTTAACAATTGACTTTGAAAGTAAACCCAAGTATAGAGGACGCCCGCAAAGTTGAATTTGTTCTTACTTTGTCCGATCTTGCTATTCATAGTTTATGCATTACTAGCTTTATCACAGAAACAGTTTGTGTAATATAATTGACACGCCTAGATCACATACCTGTTTATACATTTTGACATGAACATGAAGATAATTCATAGTAAATTTAACTTGGTTCTAGATTCATTTAGTTTTCATACAAACCCTGAGTATTTTCTTCGTCGGACAAAATTCAAACAAGGTTCAACTGAATGTGGACTTGAAAAATAAAAAAAAAAAAAAATGTCAAATAAGAAGTTGAAACAACCAAACATGGAAAATATCAAAGATGTTCTAATAATAGCATTAGGATTTCTTTGGAAAAAAAACCAGCCCATGTGATATATGACATATCCAAAAGCTCGTGGTTATGCATTTATTGAGATCATTGAGGCCAGGACTTGGAGTTACTACAATATAATATATTATAATAGATAGCTGACTTATGTTGTTGTTTTTATTTATTATTGGTGTTGCAATTGCTGCTGGTGCTGCTATTACTGTTGTTGTTGTTGTTGTTGTTGTTGTTGTTGTTGTTCGTGTTGTTGTTCATGTTGTATTTAACCCACAGTGTGAGCAATTATTCATTAATACAAATTCTCGCAAAAACTGAGAGTAGCGCTAAAGATTGTGAGACCACTTGCAGAGTCTCTAGCTAACTGGAAGTAAGCAAATCAAAACCTGGCTTAGGCTGATGGGGTCAGATCTAACCAGATCTACCCTTGGCTAGCAAGAGCCTTATAGTCCCTAACCCAGTACATAATTATGGCAATCACATAGAACTATGCAAAAAAAAAAAAAAAGAACAAAAAGAAATAAACAAACGAACAAAAACTCTAAGTGTTTAAAGAGATTGTAGATTTATCAGCAAAATTTTTTTTCTAGCTTGGTGAATAACAATCAAACACAGTAGTTACTTTTTGAGCCAGTAACATCCTAATATTTTCATTTTTAAAGATAGCCAAATGCATTGATGTACATTGACAACTCCAAAACAGATTAACAGGATTTATTTCAATCTGGAACTAATTTCATTAACCAATGAACCCATTGCATACATCATCTTAGCATGAGAGACAAAACATTATGTTATTGAAAGCCTTACCTGCAGGTCTACCAATCGCCACAAGTTAAGGGGTACATACGGAGAGAATCAGTCCTAAGCTATGATGCGCTGGTCCAACAACACAGTTCTTTTGGGAAGGACCCTTCGGTTTAAGCTAGAAAAACCATTAGACAGTCGTAAGGTTTCAATACTCTAAGAAAATGAATGAACTCAAAAGAATTGTAAATTATAGCCTAGAGTTGTCACAGAACAAAAAAAAAAAAACATGATAGAATGTTTCCCGAAAAGGATCTTGATTCTCGTCTAAACCAGCTTGTACTTTTATCTTATTGAAATGTCTATTTATGTCATCAAAATCAAAAAGATCACTCACGATTTTTTTTAATCCAGTTCTAGTTATGGGACTGTTAATTTTTCCCTTCTAAAATATATTATTTATATACGCAAGTTCTAGCAAACTGTCCTACTCACTTCTAAATAACTTTCGTTTATTTCTCAATACACTTCTCTCTATGTTCTATGTTTTGCCACTAACACAATTTTCTTCTCAAAGCTGTGAAACACTCGTTGAACGTTCAACAGAGCTCTTAAACTGCTCTATTCTATCCCGAAACCTCTGCTATCCAGGGTGGTTCGGTGGGGCTGAGCCTCCCTCGACCGTCGATAACTTGACAGAGAGTGGACAACAGAATGGCGATTCCGTGACTGCTGCCTGGGCAAGATGGGGCTGGCAGAAATCCCGCTAGCTCAGTTCATCCGATTATGTTTTTGTCCGTTTCAAGTGGGTTATCTCTGTTTTTCAGCCCACCGGTTTTGTATATGTTTTTTTGTTTTGTTTTGTTTTTTGGTTTTTTGGGGTTTTTTTTGCTTTTTTTTTTAGGTTTTTTTTTTATTTATATTTCTTGCTGTGTATCTTTTCCTCTCACTTTACTTGTTATTTTTATGTTTGTTTCTTTCCCCTTCTTTTTTCTTTCCTACAAGGTCTTTTTATCTGTCACTATGTATGTCAGTCTGTACGTATGTTTGTCCGTATATATGTGTTTATCTGTCTGTTTTTATGTCGGTCTCTGTCTTTCTCAATTTCTGTTTGTCTCTCAATTTATCTCAATTTCTCTCTGTCTCTCTTTCTGTCTCCCTCTTTTTCTTATCTCTTTCTCTCATCTCCCTATTTCACATTCACATACACACACACAGAGTTTCCACGGACGCAATGCTTAACCTTATGCTCGCAACTAATTGATGACTAAAACGATGAAAATAAAGAAAAAAATTGATTCGAATCTGTTTCATAAAAGTATTTATACATTGACAAAACAAAAAACAATCTGTTGATTTAGAACAGTAAAATGAACACCAAACATATCCCTACGAAATTGCTATTACAATGTTGTTGTTTTGAATTTTTTTACTCCACATGATCCTATTTGTAGCTTCTTTCTCCATCGAAATAATGAAAATTTTCAGCTAAGTGCAAAAACGGGTGTGACAGAGATGCTAGCATTTTTGTGGCCTGCTAAACAGACAAAAGTGATTGTCACAGAAAATAATTATTTTCCCTTGTTGATATTTTCATAAACTGAGAAAATAAATCACCCCACATTGCCCCCCCTCCCCCCCCCCCCCTCTTTTTTATTAAAACACACACACACAACGTTTCGTACACACTTGTGTTTAAATAAACATATCCTCAGACAGGGAAAAAATAAAGAGAGAAATGTTCCTTCCATTTTTTTTCCTTCCCCCTGACATTTTTTTTTTTCTAAGTGCTTCTTTGAAAATTCGTTGGCCCCTTTTTATTTTCGCCGAGAATGTTATGAAATCAGAACTGGAATTTATGGAAAACACAGCATATTTTGCACTATTTTCAACGGCTAGAACAGCCATAAACCTCATAGATACAAAATAACTGAAGTATAGATCTAATTGTGAAATTATAAACAAACCTTATTAACCATTTACACGCTTATGTTTGAAGTCTTGAAGTAATTTTTTTCTGCATTGAAGTTAAATACGATTTATTACTATTTTTACGTGATATCGAATACTATAATTGTTACAGTCGGAATGCATTAAATCATGTACTGCCATTATTTATGGATACTTAGTGTCCTTCCATACCAGTATTTCTCCATTGTCAATTTGTGATTATGTTTCTGGTAATAGTGAGAGCTTAGCTTGAAGCTGGACGGGCGGACGTCTTGGGCAGAACACCCTCATCTAGTGTAATTTTCGCCTCTCGGCTTTCACTAATTCTCTTAATTTCTACAGGTGTAAGAACGTGTACTGCTAGATATTAAAGAGGCTTCAAACCACCCTTTAGGTTCGCCGAATTTCGAGGCTAAAACTAGATGACCACTCTTATAGAAAATGAAGAAACAACGAAAACTAAAGCTTTGGAAAGAGTTTTGAGTTGATAGGGATGAAAAAGTCAGTTTGAAGTCTGTAGAAATGAGTTAAATGAGAATTTAATATAGAATCTCAATAAATATTCTGAATAAGATTGATTGTTGAAATCAGTAAACTGTGAATGAGGCGCAGCAGAAGAAGCCCTGTTCAATATCTTTCAAAACCTTTACCTCTTCTTCTACCGACACACACGCACACATCCCACCCAAAGAGAATGCTTTCTAAATGCCACAATGCCAAGTGTGGTCTACAGATGTCTCAGTGGGTAGCAAAATATCGGTTCGGCGAAAGGTGGGGAGGGGGTAAACAAGGTTGAAGAGATACATTTGGTTTTTGAGGGGTGTAGATGGGTGTGAAATTCTAAGAGGAAAGTCTATTATTATGTTTTATTGCAAGAGGCATTTGAAAGAGAAAGAGAACCTCGAAATAAGACATATTTTGAGCTTAATTTATCGAATGTTTATATGGAGAGAGACCATGTCTAAAGCGGCCCATGCACGATCAATAATTATTATACTGTACTATACTGGTTGCGCAATTTTATTGAAACTTTTTAGGTTGCCCACACACGGCTAAATATAATTGACAATTATTATTGCACAAACCAGGCGTATTTGTGTCGTGACACCCGCTGAGATAGGATGGGTGATTTAGACGCAGCAATCACTCTAGCAGTTGTTCTTGCTACGGAAACAAAACAGATTTATCTAGGAGGAAACGTGCGAAGTGGTCAAAAATTGGTTTCTTTCGCGTTCGAAATTTAGACACACAGAATTACTACGTAAATCGAGACACAATGAGCCACAGGATTTTCAAAACTTTCTTCTCGTGGATTTCGAATCATACAATGGTCTAGAGCGAAGGGTCGAGTCACTGATCGGAAAACAAACTACCAATATGTTTTTGTGTACTCCGGGATTTAGCTGGGATTTCTTGGTCATTGAGGAAGGCGACGGCATAGAAATATCCCAAGGCGGTTCATAAACCTGGTCTGTTCCTGCACCGGATTTTTCAGAATCAAGCACTTTCTTTAATTCCTTACGATAATTTGTTATGTAGGTATTAATCCTTTTTGTTTACATCTTCTCTTGTAGAGTTTGGATAGTTTTCCCGGAATTTCTTAACCAAAACGCCGTAAGTTGTATCTTTCTTTTGACTATTTCTGTAATCGTCACATTTAACTCTGCAAAGGGCTGGTAAACGTTGATAAACCTCTATAAACTCCAATTGAAATGCTTTGTCTTCTTCTTTCTCAAACACCCCAGACATGTTGTTGGTACGAAATCTGGAAGAAAAAATGATTGTGGCACAGTAAAATTGATGGTCGCCACTTACGTTCCATTTAATTGAGGACTCGTGCAGTTGCATTAAGTATTGGGCAATTAAATATCAAACCGATTTTGATTGACTCAATATTATTGAGCAAGTCGTCAATATCACCCATACATGGCCAATTTAATTGTCAATACCAAATAACAATATTGACAATTACATTGCCCCAAAAATTTATCGTGTATAGGCGTCTTAAAGTTTGATGGTTGTGGCGTTATCATTAATTCTTCTCTTATTTTTTTTTTTGGTACAAAGTGTAAAAAGAGTGTGTTCGTGTAATATGTTTAACAGAGTGTAGCACTGTGTTTTATGTTAGAGACAGAGTGGTCGCTTTATATGTTCCAGAAAAGGTGGTCGTATAATTTTAATACACAGTGTGGTTGAGTTATTTCTACAAAAGATTATGGTTGTGTACTAAATAAAACAGAATGTGGTCTTCTATTATGTAGGAGAGAAATTGCTCGTGTTATTTTTAGACAGAGTGTGGTTGTGTTATAAACAAAACTGTGTGGTCGTGCTTTAATTTAGAAGAGGTTGGTCGTGCAATGGTTTTGAGAGAGTGTGGTCGTGTTATGATTTAGTGAGTGTGTGGTCGGCTTATGATTTTGAGAGTGTGGTCGTGTTATGATTTTGAAAGAGTGTAGTTGTCTTATAATTTGGAGAGAGTGTGGTCGTGTTATATGTTAGAGGAGTGTGTTCGTGTTATGATTTAGTGAGTGTGTGGTCTTGTTATGAATTTGACAGAGCGTGGTCGTCTTATAATTTGGAGAGAGTGTGGTCGTGTTTTAGTTTAAAGGAATGTGGTCGTGTTTTAGTTGAAAGGAATGTGGTCATGTTATGATTTAGTGAGTGTGTGGTCGTGTTATGATGTAAATAAGAGTGTGGTCGTGTTATGATTTAGTGAGAGTGTGGTCGTGTTTTAGTTTATAGGAATGTGGTCGTGTTATGATTTAGAGAGTGTGTGGTCATGTTATGATTTTGAGAGCGTGGTTGTGTTATTTTTTAAAGAGTGTGGTCGTGTTATTTTTTTAGAGTGTGGTCGTGTTATCATTTAGAGTGAGTGTGGTCGTGTTATAAATTTGATAGTGTTGTCTTGTTTTTTGTTTTTTTTTTCGATTTGGTGTTGACGTGTTATTTTTAGATAGAGTATGGTCCCGTTATTTTTAGATTGAGTGTGAAAATATTTTGTGTTAGAGAGGGTGTGGTCTTATTGGTTTCTACAGATCAAGTTTGGTCGTGTGTCAATTTAGAGAGAGTGTGGTTGATTTTTTTCTTTTTTTATATTGAGTATGGACGTGTTAAATCTGCTATTTGATTTGTAGAGAGAGTGGGGTGCTGCTTGTTTTTTTTTTTTTTTATATAGGACTATCAATTTAGAGAGATTCTCGTCGTTTATTATGTTCGACAGAGCTTGTGGTCGAGCAATATGTTATCAAAAACATTACTAAATAATCTTTTGCGTCAATTCGGTATAAAAAAAACTAATTATACTTTTTCAGTGTGGTCTATGACTTCTTTAATTTTTTTCAGCTTCATGTTTTGATTCTTTTTTTTTCAAACTACGTGTCTCATTTAGGCTCCAAGCTATGTCTAGGCCATTTCCTACTATCTAGTAGATAGAAGGCGCTTGTCGGGCATTGCTTAGTTAAAACAGGTGGCATGGGATTATATTTTAAAGAAGTTATCATCACTCTGGGTTATGCTTTAACTCTGTTTAAGATAAATCAAGTTGAGATAAATAGTTCTCACTGTAATATTTCTTGTTTGTAACTACTAAAATGGGTCCGACTGGTGATGGAATTGATACATGTAATCCTTTAACATCTCTTACTAAACCTTGCAATGTTGTGTAGGACAGTTGAAGATTTCGCATTAATAAAATCACTTTATAACTATAGCTGCCTTTTCTTTTCTTCTTCCTGTCCTTCTCCTCCTTCATATTTCTTTTCCAATCATTTCTTCTATTTTGGAGTCATATTATACTCTTCATCCAGCCTCCTTTTCAGTTTATTACCACAATGCCTTTTCTTCTTTCGTCACTTTCCCGCCATCTATTCATGTCCTTGTAAACCAAGTGCTGTATATGAAAAATATCGAGAGCACAAAACCCTAGCCCTGGCCCATGTCTGGCTCACCCTATAAAGGTCACGTTCGGTGTCCCCCAGACACAACAAAAGTCCCTAAAGCTCATACTCGAGAACCATCAGGTCAGATCTGGCGAAATTTTGACCTCGACTTGTTTGAGATTTCCTGAGGACGTGATGCATGAACTCTGCGATGGATTTGGGCTAGGAGAAAACTAAACACAGTGACTATTGTCACTGGTCACGGCTAGATCTAGGAAAATGCTTGCTCTCTGCTCGCAGGCTTTTATGCTTTCAACGAGCTCAATAAAATTAAAGAGCAGAGTGGTCTGAGCTGAAAAAGGATGTTCAACTAGGAAGCAGAAACTAATGCTCTCTCAATAACTCTTGTAGTGCATAATATCGTTTTTATCGGTTGAGCGTTGCTTGCCAAACGTTGGCAGTTGTTCACAAATCATATCTTTAACGCATCAGTCTGCCAATCTCTCTGTCTGTCTGTCTGGCTCTCTCTCTCTCTCTCTCTCTCTCTCTCTCTCTCTCTCTCTCTCTCTCTCTCCCACACAATCTCTCCTCTACATATCTTATTTCCAATTTACTGTTTCCTATTATGTCCCTAATGAGAGTTGAAGGCAATGTCATCAAACAATTTTATCAAAAACAGGTGGCCAGAAATCACAAGCAAGAATGAAAATGCAAAAAAAAAAATATCGAGAAGAAGAGCAAGTAAAATCTTCACATCTAAATTTCATTGTTACCTCCAACAAAAATAAAACATAATGAATACTTTCTTTCTCTCTTAAGTGACCTGTGCACTGAATATCTTTGATGACTTTGTGGGGAGTCAATATCACTGAAGGATCTTTATCTCTATAAGCTTTTAAAAAGAAGTTTTAGTTTATAACATCAAAATACTGTTGCAATAAATCATAAGTATTGTATTACCTCAAACCGATTTCCAATTAATTTAATAAAGGCTTAATTTCTCCATCGCCTACCCTGTCCTCTGCCCTCACTCATACACACACACTCACATGGTTTAAAACTGGTAAAATTTCAGTATTTTTAACAGAATAAGAACTCGATCTTAATCAGAGGTCAAATTAATCAACTGTTCTTTTTCATGAGTGTGCCAGCACATTAACAGAACCAGCTATCACAAAACCCAAAAAACAAAAGGCTAAGGATGGCTTTATTCCTACCCTCATTCCCATTTTCAGTCTCTTCTGTCCTTTCTACCTCATTGTCCATTTACTCTTTCACTTCTTTTCCTTTACCATCCTGGTAATTATATCTGAAAACATTGACATAATCACCAATGGCTCCATTTCTACACATATATTGGTGAGTGGATGATCTTCAAAGGTAAGCAGAAATATTTTCATATGAACTTTGGAAGTTGCAATGGAAAATAATTGTTAAATAGAACTCAACAGTGACAGAAAGAGTAGCTTATAGCAAAATTGGTTGGTTAACACTTAATAAACTGCCACTTGAAACGCTGACTAAACTACGTATACCTGACTTATTTTTGTACAGAGAGAAGACCCAAAAACAGAAACAGCACTTAACACAATAAATGAAGCAAATGATGTTACATTTAAACAATTTTATTCTATATGGTAAGGAATTTTACCTCACGCAATATGTACCACATCAGGATCTTTATCAACATAAAAATGATGAAAGTATGGGCAAGCAACAAGTGTTAAAATTAGATAGTGCCATTCAATTTCAGGAGGGGGACTTGCAATATTTTTCACTTATATGACCATTGAGATTGCCCTCTGCAGATCTATCACCAGATCCATGAGCTTGTTGTAGAAAAAGCTCACTTCGCCCACCACGATATCATTTACAGCTCCAACTAGCTGGAGTCAGTGCTTCATAAAAAATCGTGAAATAAAACATCCATGATTCAAAGTTCTAATCTTTCTTACAAAATGCATCCTTTTGAATCTTCATGCCTCGTATAAGAGTTACATATAAAAACAACATGATATTAAGTCTTGGCAAAGTTAAATTTACAGACTGAGATGTGGTAGTGTACTTAGTTGCTGAAAGAATCTTACACTTAATGAATTTTTGTAAAACTGGTAGCTTAAGGTGTTAAAGAACAAAACCAATAATGACTGACAAAAAACATCCGATTAAAAAAATCTATTCTATCACTGTTTTCTTTACTAAATGATCCATCCACACCTATCTATCTTTAGCATCGATATAAATCTAATGGCTGGAAATTTTAAAGTTTTTACACAGCATGATGCAAAGCAAAAAAAAAAAAAAAAAAGAAAAACCTCTATAGACGGTAAAATGGTTAAAAATACAAAATAAAAAATAATGGACGCAATGCCATGCATCACTTATTGATTGGAGAGCTCAATAATATAAAATAATTGTACTACAACTATAGTTAGGTCACTTGGCCGACAGAATCTATAAGTCATGTACTAAAAATATTTAGCAAGAAAACCATAAGGTAGAACACTTAGAGGAATGAATTAATTAATGTTACATTTTACTTTAACATACATTGTGAGAGTCAGAGTGAGATTAAGAGGAAAACAGAGATCTGAAAAGCAATAAACATATAAAAACTTATCTCCTTGATTAAAAATCTTAAAACCATCCACTCCAATGCTGGAATCTATGTACAAAGAATGTTAAAAATCTGCTCTTTAACCAGTAAGCAAGCCAAAAAAAATTGAGGCCATAACACACCAGCTTTCCAACTGTCCTGACAAACTTCACCATCAAATGAAAATTATAATGATTTGAATGAGAGATCCGTGTATATCTCAAGGGTTGTGAGAATGCTTCAGCAAGGACTGTAAATTTAAATATAAGTAAAAACTGCACCAGTACAAAGTAAACTGAAATTTATATGATCTATGGGGAAACATGTACCACTCCATGATGAACTTTACTGGAGTCAGTCAAGAAAAACTTGTAACATCACAGATGAAAATAAAGTGGCAAAATTCAAATTCTTGGACAGGACATAGCTAGAGATATTACCGTACCATGATGCCAAGTAGGAGGCACCACAACAACATCACTCTACACTTCAGAAATGGAATGTGATGACAGAAGGCATGGATACCAAGGGCACTTGGAACACACAATACTTATGTACCCAGAGTGGGAAATGGAATCAACTGTGCTTTCAACATGAAAAACATGGTCTAATTAAATTAAAAATATGAAAATACTCATTGGTACTACAAATAATAAAGTCTAGGCTGGGCTTGGCATTAATAAAATTAGGAAAAATAAGAGTTTTTATCTCAACTTCATGATTGTGAAGAGCAGAATAACTAAAACCATGTAAAAAATAAATAAACCGGTGCACATTCTACAATATCACACTATAATGGAAATTATTTTAGACACACCATGGTGGATGAAAGCAAAGGCACAACATCTGGTAAAAAGTACATACAGCTGAGTATGCCTTAATGAGAGCATGAACACTTCCATCAGGTCTATTCTTTTTTAAGAAAGTATTACGGTAACTTTGAAAGGTGGGTTTGAGCAAAATGACTAGATCAAGAACAAATGCAAACAATCATATTACAGTACACTCTTGGAGTTGAATATCTGCATTATCATTGTGTGCCTGTCAAGTACCAGCCTATACCTGTGAAATGCCATAGTAATCCTGCCATTACTAAAATGTTCGCATATCTGTTTCTCAGATAATAGTTTGAAAATGTCAATTACTGTCATATAATTGTCAGTACACATTTTGTATCTGTTAAAACACTATACTCTACCTGATCGTTACCACCATGTAGTTATCTATTACTATGAGTTACTGACCATTACCGTACTATACCTGTACTATACCATTACCGTACTATACCTGTCCATTACCACTTAAAAAAAAAGGCTTATCCTATTTCTAGACTCAGCTCCCAACAGACAAGACTGTGATAAATGTAACATCCAACATCTTAGCTAAGATCTAGATATACCGGTACTCACAGAGACTGGCAACAATCATAAGAATTGGATTTCTCAATCTTAAAGCTTAACAACAGTTTTCTGATTAGCTATGCATGACCTGGGAATAACAAGTCCTTATTTACACATCTATATCTGTTATTCTCAGATCACGAATGATCCATGGAGATACAACATGCATTAAGAATCTAAAGTTTTATCATGTGAAGTACTCTATCCTCTAAAAGGCAATAAATTTGACCAGCCATAGAAGCAGGCTGTGTTTCAGAAAATTAACTAGTAAGCTTACAAAAACTGAATATTCACTCAGCTCTAAATTGAAAATAAGAAAAGAAATAAAAAAGAGCAGTTGTTTTCTATTGCTAAGGCATCTAAGACAGTTTTGTTCCAGTGTCAACAAGAGATTATGATCCATGATATCTAAAGAAGGAGGAGCTGCCTAAATGAAATACCCAAAGGTTGTAGTTTCTCAAACAGGGTCAGGGAAAATAAATGATATCTTGAACTAAATCAAGATTAATGTGCATTCCTCACAGCCATGTGAGACGAAGGTTTACTGATAGAGGTTGTAATCTAACCATGTAAAATGACTTACAACTTACACCAACTTGTCAACAGAAGTATCAACTAAATGGTAAAGGTGAGTGAAAAAGCTTGGGATATTCAAGCTCTTTTAAAGCTGGAAACATTCACAGCTTTTGAGTGAAGAATTAGCCAGATTGAGGGTGTTACACCGGTCTGAGATATCTTAGGATATTTTATATGTTATTTAATCATACAATCGGACAGCAACGTGTCCAGGTATCCTGAAAGCTCTCTAGTTTAGTAACTGCACTGAGCCATCAAATGAGAGAATATTTTATAAAAATTGAAGGATACAGGTTCTACACAAGATAAAAAAGGTCAAATGGCCTTTGTTTGCTTTATTTCATAAAAATATATATATATTTCATCCCTGTGGAATGTTTAATTTTCAGCTTAATGTGGATTTAAACATTTTAAGTATCCAGTGAGAAGGAGTCATTGCACACAGACTCATATTTCTCATTTTTTATTCTTTCTTTCTCAGTACCCTTTAATACTCCTCTAAGTACTAATTTCTCATCATTTCCGCCACATCCTCTTCCTTCTCAAACACATGGTTTTAGTATTTCTCAGAAAATAAACTTTCACCCATTTCCAGCTGTTATAAAAAACCCAAAATCTCTGTACTCATTCTGTAGAATAGGCTACCATAATATCACTTAGCATCCCTCAGATATATATTCTCAATCCGTGATCATTTAATTCAGTCTCAACTGAATATTCAAATGCTTCCATAAACCAAAATACATCGCTTGCTATTTCAGTTTGAATTTGGTCAACTTTCTATTTCTAGTATCTTACACGCCTGACACTAGCCCCTGAGTGTAGTAAACCTACACATTTATACTATCATTGTCAACACTCCCATTGTTTGGTCTTCTCTCTACCTCCTCGTCTCCCTTACTTTCAGCCTTTAGCAAGCTTTCCCTCTCGTCTATACCGTCTAAAATAGCCTGCTCAGCATCGTCCTCCCTATCATCAGATGTGACTTGGTCCACAGGTTCCTGCGAGTCATTGTGACCGTGTTTGGGAGCTGACTGAGGTGAATTAGACAGTAGGTGTTCTCTCTCTCCTGCTGAAGAGTTCTCAAGCTCTTCTTGCTGTTTCTCCTTGGCAGAGCCTGTCTCTGTTTCAAGGAGGCTCTCCTCAATATCTTCTATCTTGTAGGTGTTGTCAAGGTCTGCACTGTTGGTCTCAAGACTCTGTGTAACATCCTGCATTGTCCCATTATCCACTGGAGCTGCTGATGAGTGACTTGGACCTTCGCCATTGACCATAGAAGGCAAATCCTCTCTGATAAAGTAAAAAAAAGGAGGAATAGTTCTCTAACAAGAAAAAAAAGCAAGTAAAAAAGAAGTGACAAGAGGACACGGAAAAATGAGATAGAATTATTGTAACATATGGTAACCAAGTTATCCAATGCTCTCTGGAGAAATATACCACTGATACCACCCTAAGCTACTTGTATTGCATTCTGATAAATGCTCCTTGCAGTATGAGCCTTCTTCTTTTTTTTTTTACTATGTCATTCAAAACTAATTATAAGTTAAATAACTTGTTCTAGTAGCGGAGGGGAACAGTTGATGACACTAAGCTCTTGGAGCTCTTGGTCCAAAATTAATCCAGGATTAAAATTCTGGCGGAACTAGAAACAACTTTGAATTCTTGTGGAAGGTTTTTTACAAATAATACCTCTCAAAACTTAGGTGCAACAGGAGTACTTAATAAAGGTGATAGAAATGGAGTGAGAAATGTAAGTAGCTCACATATGAATGCAACAATTGATAGAGAGGAGGGAGAAATACAACTGACCAATGTATGAGTGCAACAAGTAATAGAAAGGAAGTGAGGAATGTTACTAGCTCATGTATGAGTGCAGCAAGTAATAGAATAGGAGTGAGAAATGTAACTGCCCCATTTATTAACCCAGCAAGTGATAGAAAGACAGTGAGAAATGTAACTGACCCATGTGTTAACCCAGCTAGTGATAGAAAGACAGTGAGAAATATAACTGACCCGTGTATTAACCCAGCTAGTGATAGAAAGACAGTGAGAAATATAACTGACCCATGTATTAACCCAGCTGGTGATAGAAAGACAGTGAGAAATGTAACTGACTCATGTATGAACCTAGCTAGTGATAGAAAAGGAGTTAATCATATAACTGACCCATTTCTGAGTGCAGCCACTCTGGCCATTGATGTGAGATTTTCAAGCTCCGCTTTGCCTAGCTGCTCTACCATGCCATAGAAAGTGCCAGTTCCTTTAGACAAAAGAGCAATGGGTGTATCCATCTCTACAATAGATCCTGCATCCAGAACCTGCACAAAAACATGGAGAGAGAGAGAGTATCACTTAGCTATTCAATAGAATGCTTCAACAGAATGCTATAGAATTTAAATTGTTGGAATGATAAAGAGAGAGAGAGAGAGAGAGAGAGAGAGAGAGAGAGAGAGAGAGAGAGAGAGAGAGAGAGAGAGAGAGAGAGAGAGAGAGAGAGAAAGAGAGAAAGAGAGAGAGAGAGAGAGAGAGAGAGAGAGAGAGAGAGAGACCACAGGAAGACAGACAGACTCCCTATCTCCAGCCTATAAACACAGGCTTGACTTACCATAACCCTGTCAGAGTCTATAATGGTGTGAAGTCTATGCGCAATGGTGAGGACAGTGCATTCTTTGAATTTGGTGCGGATCGTCTGTTGAATCAACTCGTCAGTTCTAGTTTGACAAAGACAGGAATGAAAAAAAAAAGAAAGCAGTGAAACCAATGTAATGATATACCAACATCAAATGGAAGCATCCACAAAAATATGTTTATTTTATGAATTCAATGATCTCAGAAAACTTTTAAACAACTTCTCTACTTAACACTTTGTAAAAAAATTCACTGGTCCCTGAGTGAAGTTTAATAGCCCCAGATAAACTTGACAAGCCATTTGACATAAGGCAGAATATGGCGCCTTGTCTCATGTTCCAGTGCTTGCTTTGTAAAAACATTTGTCAAGGCTTTATAAGCTTGGAAATGCTTTGTACTCAATCCTGCAAGTCACTACTACCTCCCACTAGCTAAGCTATGTTTTATCAAGGTTTTAAGGGAGATATGGGAAACATTTACATACAAGTATTAAGGGTTTGACCTATTTCTGTAAGTATTTCTGTTAGTTTACAAGAATTTAGTATGCACAATTCAAGGCATTGATCTCCCTCTGAGGGGAAAGAATTTGCAACTGTTTTTTAACTATCTGAAGGCAATGACTCTTAAAAAAACTTTATTATTATTATTATTATTTTTTTTTTTTTTTTGTAATTTACTGCAAAAGCTGTTTTTGTAATTTGTCTCAGCGCCAGTGAAGAAATGCCAAAAAGGAGATTTGAGCATTGCAAATGTCAATTTTTTGTCAAATTGCGTTTAAAATTTAGGTCAATGTATTGATCTTCTCATGGCTACTTCAAGACAAGTTGCCATGAGAATTAAAAAAAAAACAACCTATATTTTAAATTTGTTTATTTTGAAGTAAGAGGCCTCACTGCAGCTTGGTTAAAACTGTATAATTCTTGTGTTTAATAAGCACCTACACCTACTGCTACCATTCAAAACTAAGATAATATGTCAGTTTAACCTTCAATGTTAATAACTCTCAGTGCCGGGTAGGCAATAGTGAATGCATTTCTGAGCAATCCTGGATTTCAAAAGTTTATATAGCTTGCTGAAGACACAACCTACAAAGGTGTCATGAAACATAATGAAATCTTCATTAGCTCTAATAACGTACAATAAAAGACTTAATTTAGCTTAATCATTAATTTATTGTTCTTTGCAAAGTAAAGCCAGGCGATAAAAGAAATAAACATTGCAAGATTTGGCACAATGACTCATTCATTCTCACATGGGATCCACATTGGCTGTTGCTTCATCAATCACCAAGATGTGGGTGTGTCCCAGCACAGCCCTGGCAAGGCAGACCAGCTGGCGTTGGCCAACGCTGAAGTTTGAGCCTCCCTCACTGACTTCCATGAGAAGAGCCTCTGTGTTTTCTTTAATGGCTTCCTTCAACTTCACCTATGGATATACACAAAAGTCCACTTCGAATTATAGACTTTGGTTGAATATTGCATGTATTTGAAATAAAGTTAGCAAAAGCTCATAAAAATTAAAGGTTTCCTTGACACTTTAAAGACGCTGTTTCAGTTTCATTAATTTTTACAGTTGAAACAAAACTCAAAAACTTAAAAAAAAAAAAATACAAATGAAATCTGATGCATGTCAAGACTAGACATAGTTGTGTATTGATGCCTCTAACGAAAGTCTTTCAAATCAGTGACTTGGAACCACAGACACATGCTAAGCACAGAGCATCTGCAGTCAAGAAAGTCAATCATATGTAGAAAAGTGTAAACATAATCTTCGTTCATAAAGAAGAAACAGTTTTGTTGTATAAAATATTACTTTATTATTATTACTCCCAGATGCTTTTTGAACTTACATATATGTCCAATACATCTAAATGTTAAAAAAAAACCTATCTGTTTTTATGAAAATGCTGTACCTTGGCCTTACTTTCTAATAACCTACTAGTGAGAAGGATTCACATTATGTGATTGATTATGAATGCATCGGACCCTAAATAACCAGTGCATGGAATCAGCACAAACTGTAACAGTACAAGAGCAGAAAAAAGACAAAGACAAAGGTGACCTCCTCTTATTACTATTTATGAAAACTTTATAAGAGAGACACACTCACCTCCTCTAGAGCGCTCCACAGCTGGTCATCCGAATGCTCCTGGAATGGGTCCAGGTTCTTCCGCAGAGAACCAGTGAACAGGACGGGATCCTAGTGATGCAATGGTTAATTTTTAAAGACAGTTCAAGGGGCAAGTACAAAGTAAGTAAATGACTGAAGAATGTCATTATGATAACTTGTTTATTAATTTCATACAATAAATTCAAAAAAGCGCAAACTTATTGAGGAGTTTAAGAAAAGCTTTGCTCTAAAAAAAAAAAAGGAACAGAAAAATAGTTATAGAATACTGCTTATCACTTTTAGCTCATAGTGAAATTTTCATAAAACCCTCTACAATTAGTGTGTGTGCCAATACTGTCATGTGGATGGTACATCTCAAGGTAGATTGTTAGCTTTAAAAGAGGGTTTGAGAGTGCCCTTAAACCTTGGGTACACAGTGATTTGACATAGGTAATATATGAGTATATGAGCGTCATTATCATTTTTGGTAGACAAAGATATGGGATATGTGCTGTGTGATCTTCATTCAACTTTTGTTAGATCATACTTTGACATACTTTGCATAAGCCATAGAGCATACAACTTCCCTCAAATGAACTAACTGAATTCCCCCAAAAATTTTACGATGCTTGTGTTATAACAAAAACAAAAAAAACCCTTGAAATTTAACATCTCATAGAGTTCATGCAAAATTGAATCAATGAACATGTTTTCAATTTTCTTCATGTGGATCACTCTTATGTTTGTTTATGAAAGTTTGAAATAGATTGCTGGCAGATAAGGTAAAACATTGGTTTTAAACCTAGAACTCTAGGAGTTAAGTAATTCCCTTCTATCCATATCACAATTCTCAAAATGCCTGCCCGGCTGTTTCATCAGTTTATAAGAATTGTCAAAAAAGAAACACCCAAAAAATAAGGGAACAAAATTATGTGAAATCTGACAAAACTATTACGAAAGATAAAAAAATGGTTGTTTTAGCTTATGTCTAACAAAAAGTCAACAGCCTAAGATAAAAGATTAGAAATATTTCAAGCTGGATTTTTTTGTTTTGACATGCAGATGATAGATTGTCTTCCTTACTTGTGGAATGATGGAAATTTTGCCTCTTAAGTCATGCAGGCCGATCTCTTGAATATTGATGTCATCTATAACCAGTGTTCCGGAGGGCTCTACCATGCGGAAGAGTGTGGTCAGAAGAGAACTTTTACCTGCTCCAGTGCGACCAACAATTCCAATCTGTTCAACACATGTGATCAAAGATGTAGGGCTTGGTTAAGTGTTTTAAGAAATGGAAAGCTGTTAATAAGACAGTCATTAAATTTATTTTAAAGAAACATACTATTGACATTGAATAAGTTTTTCTTCAGCAATCACAGAATCAAATCATTTTTTAAAAGAGTTATAAGGAGTAAACAGATCTAGCGAAATTCTGACTGACTTTGGTGTGAAAACACTCAAGAAGAAAAGGCATATTATTCTTTTCCTTGCCTGTGGTGAGAAAGGATTAATGGTTTCAAGCATTTGTTTCCTTGACTTTGGTGTTAAGGAGTTTGAGAATGAATATTCGCCCTAACCTTCTCTTTGCCCTTGATGTTGAAGTTGAGGCTTTTAAGCACAAATGGACCTGTAGGTGAATACTTCAGGCTAACATCGGTGGCTTGGATCGCTCCCTGCTTGGGCCACGACGATGGGGGTTTCTTGCCTGGTTTTGAGTCAAGCTCTGCTTCCGTGGGTAGACGTGAGTATTCAAGAACTCGCTCTACAGAGATCATCTGATAAAAAAATTTGAGCATCTCTTTACATAGGGTTTTCCTAGGTATGTCATCAAAATCCTATAGCTGTTAATATAGCATTATTTCCTTCCTGGCATGGTTGGAAACAATGTTACTAAAAAGTGGCTTTCATCAAAATCTGTCAAGATAAAATCATATCATGCATGCTTCAATTTTTACAGCTGCCTGAAGCAAATATGTTTCAAAGAATAAATCTACTCCCCAAAAATTGGTACAAAAGAGAAAGAAAAGTAAGAAACACTAAAATTTGTTGCGCCAACCTGGTTCTCCACCTCTGCACTTTGCCGCACACCCCACTGAAACAGTCCCATCAGCGTCATGGTGTAAGTGATGGACAATCCAACAAGGCCTGCATTCATTGCTGCAATGAGACAAAAATTGAATACAAGCAACACATATCAATCTTAAAGAGCATAAGCATTGATGTAAACAGCAGTAAGAGGGGCATAATTATTTCAACTTCTATTTTGGTGTATGGAATTTTATATATATAAGTCAAACTCAGAAAGGTGCAGAGGGCAAAGTTTTCAACAGGGAAAGTTTACAAAAAAAAAAAAAAGAAGATTTTATGCATAATACTTTGACAATAAGCAGAATAATGGAAATATAATAGCCATACAACAAATCCACGACAACCATAGAAATTATATTTCTCAAATTTCAATTGCTGTTTCTGGATATGTAATCCAGCAAAGTTTAACTGGTTTTCTTCTGGATCATAACTTATGTTATCAAAGGAAAAAATTAAAAATAAATCTCTATTTAACATATGCTCACTATTTCAATATAAAGAATACTGTCACTTATTATAATGCCTTGCTAAATTGATCCTAAATTAAAAAGAAAATTCTCAAGGAATGATAAAAGAATTGTGAATTTAAGATGTTACAATAATCTGAAGCTTTCACTGAAAATGATCTATGTTTCATGTAAACACTTGGTCACAAGATAATCCTCTCTCCACAAAACTTTGTGGTAAGCTTTTAGATTATCAACTGTCACTCACAATGGAAAACAAAAGAAAAAATAAAAATAACATAGGATAATATAGAAGCTATGGACAGTTAAAGTTGGAACACCTTCTTTCCACTGAACCTGGATATAATTTCAAAACAACCGCCATAATCAATGATCATATTCATAAACCAAAAAAAAAAAACTTCTGCTCTCAAGAGAAACATTTTTTTTCCCTTTAACTTACTGTCTGCAGCCAGCATGGAGCATACAGTGACTACTATGACAAACAATGCACAGAGCATGTCCAGCCGAACTGCAAGCCACCTGGATGTGGCCAAGAAGAGGTACCAAGCCTCAGTGTGATGATCCTGGTAAGCGTCAAACTCAGCCATGAAGCGTTGCTGCATGCGCATAGCTCGAATGGTGTGGAGCCCCTGAAGAGATGCGCTCAGGTAGGAAAATACTGGGCTGCGTACTGGGAAGAAAAGAGGTCATGAAGGAGTAGTCAAATCATTTTGTTTAAAAAAAAAAAAAGAAAGGAAAACATTTTGACATTCAAAAGATGATTTTACAATGCCTTGACGCTTTGTCCTGCAGATATATAAAAATGAGATTGCACAGGCTGAACATGATCAGGCATATTTGTTCGTTTCTATCTTTCATTTTTTTTCACCACCCTTAACTTTCTATTAATTTTAAATAGAGGCATAGCTGGGCAGATTTGAGGAAAAATAAAGTGGACAAGTTGCTACACATGAGAGAACATGTTTTTAAACTATCAGGTGAAAACACGTTGTACAATTGTCCAGTTCAACAAAATGTCCAAAATGTGTGGGATATCCATTATACATTCCTGGCACAAGATATGACTTATTTTGAAATTAAGCTTTATTACAGATATGTACTAATTCAAAAGTTGGTTGGGTTTTTTTTTTTTTATTCTGTTTTTGCTTTTGAACCAAATACCTTCATACACAGTTATGTTTCCCAATTCTTGATGAATTGTATAAAAACTTTCAGGTGCTTCTCTGAAATTAAATGAGTTAAGTATTTTCCTTGTGATGAGCTTGTAGCTTACTGTCACATAATGCCTTAATGTGAGAAGTAAACACACAACTTACAAGTTCCCTCAAGACGTTTGATGCTGCGTGAGGTCTCCAAGTAATACTTGCGCACATACACAAACAGGATGGCCAGGGGGACGGTGGGGATGAAGACCCAGGGGTTGACAACTCCAGCAACTAGCACAATGCCCAAGATGAGCAAGGAACACTGCAACACATGCATTTAGAATTTGATGAAACACGACATGTACAGTAGAGATGGATGCTTGCCCCAGCACCAATATGTGGGGATATTGATGATATTACCTGAGTTCTTAAAATTGAGTAGCAGTAACAGGTTCAGAATATCATGAATAGTTATGAGTCGCCTGTCCAGGTTTTGCATGGTTTGGATATAGAGGTACTCTCTCTGAGATTTGGGGTGTAATTTAGCCACAAAATCGTAAATTTATACTCATTTCACAGCTATATCCATCTAAGAGTCAAGTAAGATATACTCACAAGAAACAGCGCAAAAGCTTTTTCTTTAAATTTCATGAAAAATTTATTTTTACCATATTTTTCAGTCTCTCAACATGGACTAATGTATTTTTTTTAGATTTTCTTTCAAAGCATCAGGCTAAATTTGATATAATAGCTATACAACCAAACCATGAATTTTATGCATATTGTATCATAATTAAATTGAATGTAAGTTCTGTCTTTGTAGAAAATTCCTTATCTATTCATCTTTTCGCATAGTTGCCACAACTGAAATATTATAGCCATTCCAAAGCTGCTCATTTCTCAAGAAAGTAGTTTATCACCCAAAGTCCATCCTTATTCATCTCCTTCAAAAGCGATGTTTTTTCCCTTAAACTTCAGTTGATAAGTAAAAAAAAAATGTTTATATTTTAACTTTGATTTAAAGATTAGCCAAATATAGTGATTGTGCAATTGTAGGGAAAAATATTTCAACAGACTGAGGTAAATGAATGGATTAGATATTTGTTTTTGCTTTCTTCACTCTTTTTTATCATTTGACAACCGCTTTTGGATCAGATGTGCAAAAGTTTTAACAACACCAGCCTAATACTTGTGATTTTGTCTTTCATTCTCAATTGATGAAAAATCTAGAATCAACTACTTTCCAAGCACTTGTTCTTATTTTGACCTACACCAAGATAAGCTTTAAATCTGATTTATGTGACTTGTAACCTTCACATAGTCTTTATTGTACAGTTGTTGGCAGTTGCAGCAGAAATTTAAAATAAAAAAATAATTAAGTTAAATTAAGTTCTGTCTGGTCTTTTTAAAGAAATTTGCATTAATCTATCTTTGCATGTCTTTTTATCTCAGTCTAATAAGACTACATAAGCTTGTCACATCTTTAACATTATTTTTGAGGGCATGTTGAAAGGATGTGGAGATTAAGAAACAATTAATTAGTAAGAAAGGCTTGAGCCCTTGAAAGAGATTCACCACTTGTGCACAATTCTATTTCTTACCTGAATAAAGTCAAAGAAGGTCACAGGTAAGAGATCATCCATGTGGCCAACATCTTTGGAGAAACGATTGAGGATCCGGCCTGTGGGGAAAGAACATCAAGTTGCTTTTAAATGGTGACGATTACACTTACCGGCTCAATGCTTGTCTAGTATATATTTGATAGCATGTTCATACATTTTTCTCAAAGCTTGTGAGAGATTTTATAAATCTGCACACATTAGATGAGAGGTATTTCTAGGCCATACATGAGATTTTGAAATGTTACTTAATTCAAAGAATCAGTTATTTTTATAAAAATACAATTACTTTTAATAGCATAATTCATGAGAACATTTCATTGACGAACTTAATGAAAGTGTGTACTTAGAAAACAAACTGATAATGGTACCTTGAGCTCCAGGCTGTCTTAACTTCAAGGTAGCCATGTAATACAAGCAAATCATGGAATCTATGCCTCTGCCATATATTTCTAGCACAACAAGCAAAAATGAAATTCATTAAAAAACTAAGGGATAAAAATGTTCAGATATGACCATATATCTAGATACTCTTATTCCTTGATTCTTCAATATAATAAGCTTTTTTACTTGCTCCAGTTTTAATTTTCTTCGATGTGCCTCTGCTCTTACCGACAGGGTTGTTGTCAAAGAAAGAAATGTTGGCCCTGAGAACTCGGGAGAACATGCTGTTATGCAGATTTTTTGCCGCATCCACTGCTATTTTGAAGAAAAGCAAAGCACGAGCCAACCCAAAGACAAAAACAGCTGCAATAATGCCTGTAAAAACATAGACATTGAAGTAGCTGTCAACATGTGGGACAGTTGGCAAGGTGAGGTTGGCGTTGATGTTGCTCATGTTTGTTATATTGTGATCCTGTAAAAACTGATTGTACTCCTTTAGGGCCGCGTACTTTTCCTCTTCTTGATTTGACCTGTATTCGGGCAATAGAAAAAAAAAACAGAAAGAGAGTCACACCTGCTTTCAGGTAAGTCATTTGATGTAAGAGACACAACACAATACGATTAAATGATGTGGCTTCTGATATAAAAAGTTTTTTTTTTTGTTTTTAAAAAAAAAAAAAAACATTTTGACCATGTCAGTCCAATAAGGTAGAAAACAAAAGAAAAATGCCATCACCAGAATGTGTGAGAGACTTAGGTCATATTAAAAAAATTAAGTAATTCTATTTTTTAATAACCACATAAATCAGCAATAAACATTCAAAGGGGCACTGAATACAATAAATAAAAAAACATCCATTTCCTACTGATTTGATGTAAGAAAAAAAATTCATAAGAAATTCGGCCACTCTCTCATTGACTCATCTAGTATTTTATCCAAATCGTGTCAGGAAATTTCTGACCTTCTATAAGGCCTCATGCTGCTTGGACATGTCAGAAAAATTTCAATCTCAATAAGTCACTAACTTTGTATTTATACTGAGGTTTTCCTACAATCCATCTCTAAGTGAGGACCATACATAAACCGTATTTACTGGCAACATACTATATAATGTTCCAAATATTCATAAATAAACAATTTACAATGATAAGACCAATGACAGAGCGAATGGGTGACAGGATCCACAAAGAAAACCACTATGTATAATTTGCTCTTTTTCTTAGTACTGAGGGTGTTATATTTGTACTTCACCATGAAGGCACAAGATTATGATTTATATTTTTCAATTTATGTAAACAAATTGAAAATGCGTAAAATGACTTCACTTAAGTTACCCCAAAAATTGGAGACGCTGAACAGGTAGTTTTTTCTGTTCATGTTTGAAACTCGAAGACAAACGATTGATTACATGAGAGAATGAGATGAAAATGTATAATTTGTATTTCTCTCACCTGTGTCAGTAAAAACTTTTACTACAAATAAATTTCATGTTTTCACTTACCACCTAGACAGCCACCAGTCACTCCCCACATAGCAAGCCTGTGCGAGAAGATTGACCAGAACCAGCAAGAGAAACTTGAAGAGGCCAGTGCCAGCCTTGAAGTAGTCTACATAGACTTTGAGCCCAACAGAGCCCTGAGCTCGCTCCTCTTCATCTGGCAGCTGCACAGGTTCAGGCTATGAAGGTGAGTGGAGGGAGAGAGGAGGGGGGTAAGATTTTGCTTGTAGCCAAGGTAACATGCTTATGTCATTTCAGGCAAAGAATGAAATCATTTTGTTATTTCCATCATGAGAAAAGAATTATGTTTGCAGCTGCTTCATTTGAAGAAAGTTATATCCGAAGCAAAGGTATAAACTCGGGACTAGCTGCTTCATTCAGAGAGACTTAGAACCAGTCAAAAGCATAAACTCAGCTTAGAAACACATATATTTTTGCTGGAAACGAATTTCTGACCATTTCACATATCATCTCTGAGATTATGGCGTGCTTCTGACAATTCTCTATGATTTAAGATAACATAGATCAAGTTCATGTGCTAACCATACCATAAAGTTCATTTAATACCATTCAGTTTGAGAATTGAAAACCTTCCAGTTCTGATTCAACTGTTTCCTAGCATTAAGAATTTATTGCAAGAATAACAAAAATTATAAACGTACATGATCTAGTTGAGTCATAATTTACAAACCTAAAGTATAAGAGATTAGTCCTTAACACCATCTGCTTTGCTGCCTTGTTAAAAATATTAACATTAGGAGAGTTGTTTGAGTTGTGATGAACAACTCTGCTAATGTTAACATTTTCAAGAAAGCAGCAAAGCCATACAACACCGCACTAAGAGAAAATCGTAACCATGTTACTGGAGAAATAAAAACACCACTCAATAAAGAAAGAGTCACAATAAAAGAAGGAAACAAGAAGAGAACAAGAAAGAGAAAGACCATCTAGTTCAACTCCCCATTCTGTGTAAATGTCACCACCAATATCTGAAAAATGTTTTGGACTCCTACACATGTGTTTCCCAACAGACAGCAAACTGCACAAAATATTACATAAAAACACTGTAAAGATAAGCTAAAGCTGCATGCAGAATGAAACATTTAATTTCTAGCCACAACAAAACAGTCCTTGAATCTGCAAAGATAAAAGAAAAACAAGGAAAAACTTGCAACTGCAGGGATAAAAAATCCTGCCCCATCAAAGGCCAGTGCCTCCAAAAGGGAGTGGTATGCAAGGCAACTGTCGAACAGAAATCTTCAAAAAAACAGGATACTTACATAGGAATATCAGAAGATGAGTTCAAAACCAGATACAAACAGCAGAAATCGAGCTTCAGACTTAACCACAAAAAATAGCCACAACTTTAAGTGAATTTGCATAGAAACTAAAGGAATCAAAAACTGAATACCACTCATCACGAGATATAATCGAAAGGGCGCAGCCATATTCAGCAGTAACAAAGAGATGCGACCTATGCATAGCAGAGAAATATTTCATTCTAAAAACAAAGCCAAGCCTCAACAAAAGATGGGGAATCTTTTCATCGTGCCCACATAGAAAGAATCATTTGCTACAAAACTTTCAGTGGCTCGGAAACGAAAAACAACAGCACAAGGCTGGAATGGCAACCGAACACACCTACCTTAGTCATACCCGAAGACAGCGGAGGACAAGCGTAACACTTGAAAACACCAGGGTTGTATGAATAGAATTTAAGGTAAGATCCTGTGTGTATGTATATGTGTGTGTATATATATATATATATATATATATATATATATATATATATATATATATATATATATATTATATATTATAGTTTGAAGATAAGTTGGAATAATTGATAAGAGTGCTCAACTGTGGGAGCATTTCATAGATATAGAAGATCTTACCTTAAATTCTCTGCATACTACACTTGTGTTTCAAGCGGAGGACAAAGGTGTCGCCTGTCCTCCGCTCTCTTCAGGTATATATATATATCTATATAAATATACACATATTTCACTTTTCATAGTGAGCGACATAGGCAGATGGAGAGGGAGAGAAGGAGAAAAGCAGGTGTGAAACCTATTTGATTTCTAAACATCAACAATCCCAAGCTTTATTCTTGCAATTTTTATCTTTGGCACTGCTCATTTATAGTGCTTAAAATTATTTAAAAATCCGTAAAAATGGATGATTATACATATGTAAAAGGTCGAATAAGTATTAATAAATTATTCCATCTATTTTCAAATAATTTACATAGATATAGTTCTCTAAGCTGCTCCTTTCATGAAACTTTAAAAGCTTGTATGAATAATTTAATGCTAAAAAAATCATGAGTTCTACCATTCAAAAGTATGCACTGCTTTATCCACTGCATTTTCAGTTAAGGAAAACAAGGCTCAAACTGACATTTTGAGTAACGGAGTTTCTGCAATATCAAAATAAATGTTAAAATATGCCATATCTATTGAAAGGTTGAGTAAATTATTAACTATTTTTTTGTCTGAAGATATTTTATCCAGAGAATTTTGAAAAATATTTCTATCTCTGCTGAGCTTCAGCCTGAATTAGGTTTGTGCGACTCCTGGTTAGAAAGGCATAGATTTCTCTTTAGTAGTTCACTCGAAACCAGGTACGTGATGAAGAAAAGATGTTAAGCTTACTTCATAGTCCTCTATCATGCTGTGCAGGGATGTGTGGGATGATGTCATTAGACTATCCTTTGCCTCCAGAAGGTGGGAGCCTGCGCTGTGCTGGCGTCCCACACTCTTCTGCCGCTCACTTTCCTCCTCCTCTTCTGAGCGCTTGAGAAGTTCAGAGAAGTCGACACCTGACTGTGACAGCTCGGTAAAGGAGCCCTGACTGTTAATTTTTCCCTGTGCAAAGAAGAACAGAAAGGGTTGAAACATCAGTTCTTTTAAAGTCATTGAAGAGCTAGTCTTGAATCTTTTGTTTACATTTATTTGAGGATTACAGATAGACATGTTTTATAACAATCTTAGCATTTAATTTCCCTTTTTCTTTTCAAGAAAAAAAATAATCTTGTACAAGTCGAGCACATATTGAATACAAGCCAACCTTTCTAAAAATGCTTGTGACACTTAATGCACATTGCTTTGGGACCAGCACAAAGCTTGCTGAAAACTATCACAAATAAAATATTCAAAGTTGTCTTTTCTTTATTTTAACCAAATCAAAATACTTTACACGTAGCTTGCTGAAAACTATCACAAATAAAATATCCAAAGTTGTCTTTTCTTTATTTTAACCAAATCAAAATACTTTACACTGTAATATGAGTTCTGGAATGTTTGCTAAAACTTATTTAGACACATGTATTGACACTAGGCACTGGATTGCTTTAGGCTGCCCAAAGACAAATGTCTCTCTCATTGGGAACATATTATTGCCGAGTTACCATGATTTTTACTGACCTCTTTGAGGATGAAAATGTTGTGCGCTACTGGTAGAAACTGCACCTGGTGAGTTACGAGGATGCGTGGCTTATTTTTTAGGTACTTCACTATACACCTGAGGAAGGGGAAAAAAAGTAAAACTAGTAAGACTGGGAAATAAAGATAATAACCACCGTCTCTCCAACAATCAAAAATACTTCAGCTACAAATATCCCTGCTCCGTTTCAGGTAATAAAAAAAGAATCAAGGATAAATTATGATTATACCACTGATGAATTGAATTTTTACACGTTCAAGTTTTCAACAAATAACAAAAAACATAATAATTCTTCATATCAATTTTAAGCTGTAAAAGATCTGATAGATAATTAATTTTTGATTTCCCTAAACTTCATTTTGTATGGTTGTACAGATAAACTAGCAATGTGTGATTGAAAGCTGCACTAAAATCTGCACTTAATCCATAGCATAGCTGGCTGTTATATGGAGAATTGTCAATGCTCATAAATTAGAAGAACTGCTCTCTTACTTCTCAAAGATGTGTCTTCCTACAGCTGAATCAACAGCAGATAGAGGGTCATCCAGGAGGTAGATATCTGCATCCATATAAAGTGCTCGTGCTAACGAGACACGCGCCCTTTGGCCTCCACTCAAACTTACACCACGGTCACCGATGAGTGTTGAATCTCCATTAGGCATGATGGTGAGGTCCTGTAACAGTTGGCAGCAATGTTTTATATGTGAAAATTTGTCAGTTAACAATGACGCTAATGAAAGAAGATAATTTACATTACCCTGCGCTTTTTTGTGCAAGAGGGGAAGCCAAAATAATGTAGGACTTCCTTTTTACACTGCACATCAGATAAGATGGCATGTTGAATGCTATACTATTGAATAAAGTCCAGAGCCACATTAAATTAACTGGTGACTTTCAGTGGAGTTACCAAATCCATAAGCTCAATTGTTATCCATGCATAATTTTATGTTTAAGGGCATAAAATCAGAAATTTCTGAAGCCATGCTGGGTTTGGCAGCATGTCAGATCACTGATGCACAAAGAAGAGCAGCTATTGAAGTAGTTTTAAGATAAGACATAAAGAGACTTTTAGTCATATAGTTACCAAGTAGGCATAAGAATGTCATTAAAAGGAGATTATGACAAGATGATTAAGGTCTCCAAAACTTCGAGCCTGATGGATCCTACACATTTTGACAACAGAGAAAAAAGTGAGGTCAGAATATGCTCAAGAGTTTTAAAGAAACGTTTTAAGATTGTTTGGAAAGAAGACTCTCTGAAGTCATAACAAGAGATGAAACTAGGCTTTATTTTTACTTTATAACCGAACTTACCCTTGTTAGAGCTGCAGCTTTGATGACTTTGTCATAGCGAGTCTTGTCATACTTAGAACCGAAGATAATATTTTGGCGCACACTGCCTGAAAATACCCAAGGTTGCTGGGATACATATGCAATGGTGCCTTGTGACTCGATTGAGCCAGACTGCGGCTGTAGTTCCCCAAGAATTGTCATCAGAAGTGAGGACTGCAGAGGATGACGAGGAAATGTGTTAGCAGAACTGTCCATTTAAAAATGTTATTTTTTTTCAGCATAAGATGAAAATTTTAATGCTCAAGATGGTGATTATTACATCCTCTTAAGCATGAACCATTCCCACAGCATTTTAGACAAAAAATCAAATTATGCTTCCACCATTACTCATCACAACACTGGCCTTCACTATTCTCCACACCATTTACGTTTCCTTGGACCATTGACCCAATAACAGAGGCATCGTTACCAGATGGGTCACCAGATTTTTTCAGTCGCTCTGGTTACGACATCTGATGGTAGAGGTCAGATTCCCCATCCAGGCAAATCTATCCTTGACTTTATAGAAATCCACCATTAAAAATATTTCCCCAGAAACTTACTTAAGGAATGTACAACTGACTGAAGAATAGGGATTCAACTGAAATCGGTACCTTTCCTGAGCCCACTGGACCTATGACAGCCATGAGTTCTCCCTGGTCCACCCTCAGACTGACATCCTCCAGTGTGTTCGTATCAGTGTTCGTCTGGTCGCACAGAGTAAAAAGCACACCAGATAAGGACATGTCGGACATTTCAAAGCCAACATAAGTAGAAGTTTTTTGTTGTTGTTTTTTTTTTTTTTTTTTTTTTAGATTTAATGCTTTTCACCCTGGAAAAATGTCTGCAATTATAATTCGTGTTCGTTGCTTTCTTTTAAATTGAAAACGCGTGGTTCTCAATAAATAAGCGAATCACCATTGTAATGTAAATGTAATGAGCAATTAGAATAGCACAGAACTAATGCAAAATATCTTACTGATTATGTTCGTGATAGTATCCATTAAATAGAATAGAATTATAGGTAAAAGCAAGATTCAAAAATAAGAAAATTTTAGAGCAATAATAATAACAATAATAATAATAATAATAATAATAATAATAATAATAATAATAATAATAATAATAATAATAATAATAATAATAATAATAATAATAATAATAATAATGGGGAGAGGGGAGAAGAATGAGAGATAAAGCGTCAGAGAGACAGACAGACAGATAGATAAAAAGTTAGAAGGCAGAGGAGAGCAAAGAAAGGGTTTGAAGAAATGCTTGTGACAAGAGGATTAAAAACAACAAGCTTGCATTATGTTTGAAAATACAGCATAGATCTAACGCAGTTAAATAAAATTGGGGGGGGGGGGAAGGTTAACAACTCATATAAAAGGCGACAAAGTCAGATTTTGAGAAGCAAAGAGTAAAAGGTAACGGGGGGAAAAAGAGAGAGAAAGTAACAGAGGAGGGAGACTAGAGAGGAAAGGGTATAAAAGGGTCTAAAGTTGCAGGGATGAAGGACACATGCAGTGATAAAAAAAAAAGAAAGATGAACTGAGAGACAGAAAAAGGCAGTCAAAAAGTCTGTGAGAGAGGAAGGAAGAGATGGAGAGAGAAGAAAAAGGGAAAGATGTGTAAAAAAAAAAAAAAAAAAGGAAAAGGAAAGAAACTCACTCCTTCCCATTTGGCCGTAACGTTCTTGAGTTGTAAATAGGGTTTGTGATCATCACTGCCGGTCACATCTGACGAAACATTCCTACAGCCGTCGCCATTCATGGCAGATGCTGGTGGCTGGTGGTTGCTGTTGGTTTTAGCTTCCAGTTTGTCTGAAGGGGTCTGTAACTCCTCTAGCAGAAGGAACTTCTGTGAAAAAGGCACCCGCGTGGCAAACGGAGGTACCCAACACAATACAAGATCAGCACGGATTGGACTTTTATTCTTTCAAATTTTGTGAAACATAAGTTGTGCTAAAGGTATCATATGATAATTTAATTGAATCATAGCTTTCCAGTGTAAATTTATCACACAGGTTAAAGTTAAATGAAAAATAGGAAAAAAATTATATTTAAGTCTTGGTTAATAAAACAAAGTTATCTGCATTTAAATTATTAAACTATCAAGGTTGTTATGCATAAAACTTCTATTAAATACTAGGTGTGATATAGATTTCTTCATGTCACACTCACGTGAAGTTGTTAGGGATTTGATAATTATTAATATGCAATGAATTTTCAAATAAATTAAAAAAGAAAATGTCGATATCTGAACTATCGAAAACCCCGAGCTTTGGTTATAACTATATTACAACCCAATACCATCGCTAATTTCAGCTCACACATTAGGAACCCTCTAACCTACATCAGAATCTATATCACCCTACTTAGGGGAGTCTAATTGTTGATTTATTTAACGTGTCATCCCAACTGATACCTGAACAAGAGCGAAACCAATCTAACAAGACCTTTCTTTTGGTTTCTAGAGGTATTTAAAATACCAAGACTAAACCTACGGAGACCTAAAGACAGTTTTACCTTCTTTACTGTGAGGAGCGTTGAGTACTAAGTTTGACACACTTAGGAGTTCCAAGTACCTTTTCCCCTTTTTCTTCTGTTGGGAAATTCTGACCCCAACCATGATTCAAACCTGATATCTTACTGATCGTCTATACACCTGAGCAATTTAAGATCACAAATTGTTTGCCTTTCAACTTCATCCTATTCTTTCTATGTTTCGAGGAATTTTACATAGCATTTTATTTTTTTTTTATAGATCCGTTTGTAAAGCTAACATGCCCTTTCTTTTGACTTTCTGATACATACAACGCTCCCGCCATAAAATGTTATAGGAATTTCCAGCTTAAACAAGAAGAACTTTAAATCTACATTGATTTTTATATGTCAATATTCAGACCATAACCAATCATTTATGTTTGATGGAAGAACATAAAAAAAAAAAATCTTCCAAGCGACTCGAAATCTTTAACACCACTGAAAAGCTTGACTCAAATTTCTCTATCAAAATAATAAATTTTATTTCAAAAGCCTCTTAAAGGTTGATCCAATGCGAACTCTCAAACATAAACTTTAATAATTTATGAATCGATGGTAAAACAAACGGTACCCGTGCTTCATCTATAAGATAAAGGAATTTTCTGATAAGGTGTTCGGCGTCTTATAGTTAAATCGGCGCTTTCGAAGTAAAACACAAAGCAACTTTAAAATAAAACGTTTCCAACATTTCAACGAAAACCATTAAAAAAAAAGAACTGCTTCAAATCGAAGACTGAAGAGTTCATAACGAAATTTAATAAACAAATATAACCAGACAAAATGGAAATTCCGAAGCACAAACCGTAACAAGTGTAAAAAGAAACAAAAGAAAACATTTGGGAATGTTTCCACTGAGAAACCAACGAGGTGTGAACAATTTGGATACTTAGATCCGGCAGCTCTGTGAAATTTAGATTTTTTTTTTTATTATTTCCTTGGTACAAAAAGAAAAGGAAAAAAAAGGATACGCCGGAAATAGGAACAAGTTACTTCCGAGATGGAAAAATGATTCTACCCTAGGAAATTTCATATTGTGTTTTCCGCCCGACTAAACTCTTTTTATCTAGCAGTAAAACAACAGAAAATCTCGAGTCAAGTCAGTTAGAAGTATAAATATGTAGAAAAAACCCCATTGGTTTTGTTGTTTTGCTCTACTCCATTTTATTTTATTTTACCTTCATTTTTTTGTTGGTTTGTTTGGTTTTTTTTTTTTTTTTTTGTTTGGTTGTTTGTTTGTTTTTTTTGGGGGGGGAAAAAGGGGGGGGGGGGGGGGGGGGGGATACGCAAAGGTAAAAAGGGATTAAAGTAACGTAGAAAGCATTTCGGTAGATGTGCAAGTGACTTGCTCGTTGTTTTGTTTTTTTTTTTTTTTTTTTTTTTTTTTTTTTTTGTTTTTTTTTTTTGGGGGGGGGGGGGGGGGTTGGGGGGGGGGGTTCAAACTGTCAGTCCTGCACTGATAAGCAGATATTCCAAACTTTTACTCTGACGCGAGGTGAAAAGTCAGGGCTATGGTAGTCTTTGAGACAATAAAAATACCTATTTCATTTCTTAAAGGGGTGGAATTAGAAAATTCGCTTGTTTTTTTTTTGTTTTTTTTTCGCTTTTCGGATATTGGTTATATACAATTAAAAAAAATAAGAAGACAGTCGCGGTAAGCGAGAGTTCATGAAGGAACAAATTGAAAACTAAAACAAAACAAAGAGAAAAACAGAAACTGTAAGCGACGACAAAAACACCAGAACAACAAGAACAAAAAACAGGCGTAAGGGTACTGTCTGATATTCTGAAGGCTCTCAGCGCAACTGATAAACCCATGTTAGACAGGGAAGGGCTAGAGACTCAGAGAGACGCATCCATAAAAATATCTACCTTTATCCGCTTTGAACCTGGGCCAGGAGCCAAGAAAACATTACATTACATTACTAACACTGCAGTCACATGACATAAGGATTGGTTTGCTAGGAAGAAAGATACATTGGCGTACAAATTCTAATACGGCCAAACGTGAGGCTTCGCGCAATAGTTTTTTTTTTAATACTCATTCCACCTTATACTTCATTCGCAAAGATTACAGAGAAAAATAACATACAGTGAGCTATTTGATCTAATATTTTCATGCACAAAAGTTATTAGCTGAAATAAAGAGGTTGCAACAACTGCATTAAACACGAGAAGTAAATGCAAAGACAAAAGACTTTTTGCGAGCAGTCATTTGCTTGGAGGATTCCCCCTCCACTCTATAAGCTACCTATTTCTTCGAGCGTACCCAACAGCTAGTTCAGTTTATAGATCTCACTAACTATTTCCATTTAAATCATGAGCGCGTAGAACGTAGCAATGTAGGCCCAAAGAGGTGGACGTAGCACAGTTGTTAGGTCTATATCTTAGTAAATACTTTATTTGAGGCAAGACTAAAAATTTACAAACATATATATGTTAACTTTTTTTCCCTTTTTTCTATTGTTGTATTTGGTTTGTATGCTCTGTTCATCACATTACAAGCTGAATGGATTCCGTATAAATGACATTGATAACTCTAATAAAGAGCTATTATCCATTTAGAGTTAAAAAAAAATCCATCAAATTAAAGTGCACTTTAACTCCCAAAATGAAAAGGTGGCTTCACAAGGCTGGCTGCCCCTTGCGCGTGCGGGGTGACTAGGTTGGGATATGTTCATCAATCATTTAAAGCTAATCTCAGACAAAACTTTAGACGAAGGGGTCGCCAGAAATATCTCTTTTCTTTAATTGCACTAGCGAAATAGCCTCAGCAGATCCCGTCGATTTCATCTCTTCTCATCATGTCAACATCCCAGAAATCTCTCTTTAATTGCACTAGCGAAATAGCCTCAGCAGATCCCGTCGATTTCATCTCTTCTCATCATGTCAACATCCCAGAAATCTCTCTTTAATTGCAATAGCGAAATAGCCTCAGCAGATCCCGTCAATTTCATCTCTTCTCATCATGTCAACATCCCAGAAATCTCTCTTTAATTGCAATAGCGAAATAGCCTCAGCAGATCCCGTCAATTTCATCTCTTCTCATCATGTCAACATCCCAGAAATCTCTCTTTAATTGCACTAGCGAAATAGCCTCAGCAGATCCCGTCAATTTCATCTCTTCTCATCATGTCAACATCCCAGAAATCTCTCTTTAATTGCACTAGCGAAATAGCCTCAGCAGATCCCGTCGATTTCATCTCTTCTCATCATGTCAACATCCCAGAAATCTCTCTTTAATTGCAATAGCGAAATAGCCTCAGCAGATCCCATCAATTTCATCTCTTCTTATCATGTCAGCATCCCAGATATGCGGAAACTGATAGAAAAACAAACCAATCGTCAATATCGATAAAAATGAATTTACCAACAATAACAAGAGGGGAAACCACCTGTATTAGAGTTTAAAAAAAAACATAGAATCACCTTTTGATGTCGAACAAGACGTCGAAAATAAACAAAAAAAAAAAAAAAAAAAACTCGCCACAGGTACGTTTGACATATCTCTGATGAGTATACGACTGAGAAAGCAAAACTAAAAACGACCCCAAAAACCTAGATCCATCGCTCTAAACAGACAACAATCTGGAGTAAGCTATCAGCTAGAATGAGAGAGAGAGAGAGAGAGAGAGAGAGAGAGAGAGAGAGAGAGAGAGAGAGAGAGAGAGAGAGAGAGAGAGAGAGAGAATTGTTTTAAGAAAAGGAAAGAGTCAGTCATACCTAGGAAGATATCTAAGGCATAGAAACTTACGGATGGAGAAAAAGAGGAGAGAGTCCGACGAGAAACAGAATACAGTGACAGGGGCATAATGAGAGAGAGAGAGAGAGAGAGAGAGAGAGAGAGAGAGAGAGAGAGAGAGAGAGAGAGAGAGAGAGAGAGAGAGAGAGAGAGAGAGAAAGACTAATGGAGAGCAGAGAGTTGGGTGGTAAAACCAGATAAATCTATCATCAGACAGACACGCGCCGACAAACCAATTTTGCGGATTAAAGACCAAATTGAAAGTCTTCACTTCATCCAATGATAACTCTCCTTTCTCGTTCTCCACAGACATGCCGATAACTTTGACGCAAAGATGAAAGAGAAGAGAAGAGCCGTAGCCAGTATTCAAAGTTTGATTTAGATCTATGTTCAAAATCTATCCGCGAAATAGAAATGAGCTTCAAAAGTTTAAGTTGTCGATTTGAACTTTACGTAACTTAACGCATCTACCTAAAATGGTTGGCTTAAGTTTGTTCTTTGTTTTGTTTTGTTTTTCATTGACAATGAATCCTATTGTGAGGCCTTTCTTTGAAGATGATTTCGAAATGTGAATGCGGAAGTGCCCGACCCGACTGCAGGCTGCCCGTTTACATTAGTTTTTCATTATGGATGGTAAATGGGGCGGGCGAGGTAGATATAATTCTTTTTAAGTTATAATACGTGAGCAAAGATGTCAGGTCCTGAGCAAAAGGCGATATGGGAGGGTTCGGTATTTGAAGTTAGTAATTTTCTCTGTTCTTTGGCGTGATGAGTGAGAGATGCAATCCAAATATTCTCAGGTCTACGGAATATGTGATTGTTGACGAGTCGAGATTTGAAGGATGAGCCAACCTTCATGACAGTCATGATAACACACAGCCAGTAGTAAGGGAAGACACAACTGTGGACAAAACTAAAGATTCTCTGCAGGTTCCAAAGATTTAACATTCATTAGTTTAATAGTGCTGTAGACTTTTCAGGTCAATACACGTAAGCCTTTTGGTATAAAGATAAACTTTTTCCAAGGCTAAATGGTTGTGTCAAATAAGAAATAACTTCTCCTTTTGCACAAATCTTCTAAATATTCAAGGCAACAAATTCGAGTTCTTACCCGCATCCAATCTAAAGTTCTTCACCTGCAAAAATTTTACAAGAGATTGAACTCAGTCCATGTCGGCGAGAATCAGTTCGGCAATGAAACTGTTCTACATCTCGCAATTCATGCAGTAAAGCATGTAGGTAGATTTTTTTTTTCAAATTAAAAAGCCAGCAATCTTTTCAAAAGCACCATTTTTCTTGCATATGTTTGGCTGTTATATTGAGAAAATATAAAACGTGTCTTGACAGCGTTGTCAACGTCTTGATTTACACCATTCAACAATAACTTGCTTATTGTAAGTAAGTGGTTAATTTCTCTCGACACTGCAGCCGATCTATCGAGTCAGGCTCTTAGACGCTCTAGGTAAATGTAGTGTATCAAACATTGCTCTACACAATCGCTAAAGGCAAGACACTATCGAAGTGTTCTATTCGGGACTTTTTTGGTATGTCTAATAAAGAGAAATGCCGAACAAAAATAATAATAAGTCGAATTGAGTAGAGACCACTGTATATAATAATACCCTGAATGAAGAATAGTAAAGAGAATTCTTGAGCTTAGATTACCTTGACCCTTTTGACCGAGGCCAGCCCATCTCCTGCCCGTCGCATGCCGTCAAACATGATACCGACGAGCGTGTAGGCGAGCAAAAAGAGTAGCGGCAGCACCAGGTAGAGGCGATGGGGCCGCAGGCGGGAGCCATTTCCCGCGCAACCCCACAACTGAGGAGTTCCGCCGGTGTCGACGGCTGGGTGAACGGAGGGGAGGCTACTCTCTACGGCCATGGCGCTCGCAGCCAGCACATAATAGAGGAACCTTGGCACGATAGTCCACACGCTGGCCGTGCACGCAGAGACACGCACACGACAGGCGAGCACATCTGTCTCAGCTCTGGGGGGAGCAACACAGCAGACACACACACATATCAATTGGGGGCTCACAATCACATACATCAGTGACTGGGGACCAACTACTAGTTCAGCCTCTGTAATGGCATTTGTTTGAGGAATACTACTAGTTCAGCCTCTGACAGGCCATTTGTTTGAGGAGTACTACTAGTTCAGCCTCTGTCAGGCCATTAATCAGTCTGTTAGGCCATTTGTTTGAGGAATACTACTAGTTCAGCCTCTGTCAGGCCATTAATCAGCATCTGTCAGGCCATTTGTTTGAGAAATACTACTAGTTCAGCCTCTGTATAGCCATTTGTTTGAGGAATACTACTAGTTCAGCCTTTGCCAAGCCATTTGTTTAAGGGATACTACTATTTCAGGTCATTTATTCGAGGAATCTCTGCCCCTTGAGCTGCCTACTTCTATCTCGAACACAATCGTTGAGGCCATTAGCTCTCGCAGATGGGGAGGGGCGTAAATCAATAGCTGGAATTTAGGGATGGCTAGTTCAGCACTGGTCTGAAAGCTGCTATAGGATATCAAGGTGGCCATTCCACCAACAACGACGACGACGATGTCAGTGCTACATCAATTCACTCGTTGCACAGCTCAAGTCGCGTTCCTGCTCAAATCCATCCAGCTGACTTGCAAAATCAAGATTTAAGTTTTATCACAGAGTGGAAGGTACGTGAAGGAAAAATAAAACGAAATAAGTTAAAAAGTTACATAATCTTGACCATGACCGGTGCAGAAAAGGTTAATAATTTTTTTACGATATAGAGCTACTTTTCACAAAACATGTCCTTAGGTTTGAGAAAAATTAAAAGTGACATAAAAATATATAACGCAGACAATAAAAAGGTCCAGGAGATGCTGCGTGGTGAGGAAAGCCAGCGAGATAAGCCACTCCTCAGGCATTGTTGGAGGCAAACTGCCACTCCTAGTATGTGCGTGGCGACTGGTTTCATTCACTCATATCATAACAACAACAACAACAACAACAACAACAACAACAACAACAATAATAATAATAATAATAATAAGAAGAAGAAGAAGAAGAAGAAGAAGAAGAAGAAGAAGAAGAAGAAGGATAATGATAATGATGATAATGATGATGATGATAATAATAATAATAATAAGAAGAAGAAGAAGAAGAAGAAGAAGAAGAAGAAGAAGAAGAAGAAGAAGAAGAAGAAGAAGAAGAAGAAGAAGAAGAAGAAGAAGAAGAAGAAGAAGAAGAAGAAGAAGAAGAAGAAGAAGAAGAAGAAGAAGAAGAAGAAGAAGAAGAAGAAGAAGAAGAAGAAGAAGAAGAAGAAGAAGAAGAAGAAAAAGAAGAAGATGAAGAACAACAATAATGATAATAACAATAATAAAATGATATTTATAATATGACGCTGTTGACAGACAAGGCCATGGACAGACATGATGCGTACTGTCACCCAAGACACAGGACAGACATTGCACATGCAGGCATTCGTAGCAGACAAGAGACAGAGAGATCAGAGTGGTTTTGCTGTGCGTGTCTTTAAGGAAATGTTCAACTGAATTCAAAATAATATAATCCCAACAAAAATATATATATATATATATATATATATATATATATATATATATATATATATATATTATGTACAAAGAAAAAATTAAACGTTAAACTGAGGCAAAGCAGCGATGTAAAGCGCTATCAATCCACTGGAGGCGAGGATAAAAGGGTTTAACCAACAGCACACGAGCTTAGAGACGTTAGAGAATTCGCTGGAAATAAAATTTATACACAGTGTGATGTGTCTGTGTGTGTGTTTATATATATATATATATATATATATATATATATATAAAGTGAAGCGGATCCCACTATTGCTTGGTCTCACAATTCAATGATTGATTGATGGTACAGTTGGTGAGTTTATTAGTCGGTTTATTGATCAATATGTTGGCTGGTTGGTTAATTCCTGGGCAAATAGGTTGATTTATGGGTAAGTAGATAGATTGGTTCATTGATTGGTCAGCCCATTGGCCGTTTGGTTGGTTCATTCATTGGCTGATTACTTGGTTGTTTGATGGAATAGTCGATCAATAATTGACGTGACCCATATAAAATAAAGCAATGTCAACCAGTTTTTCTTGCACTGAAGCAAACTTTCGCCAAGCAGGGCTGAGTTAGAAGTTTATAACTGTAACATAAAGCCCCAAGCGGATGTCGTCGGTATCCAACCTAAGTATTTCTTCCGCATCATTGCCGGCCGCCGTCGGCATCCAGTAGGCTGTCCAGGTGTTTCTAATTCTACTGATTGTTCGAGCTTCTTGATTGAATTTCGTGTCCAAAGAGACTTAGATATAGGCTTCAACCATTCAATCAAATGATAATTTTTTTTTTTTTTTTACCGACAATCAATGATTTTTCAGGAGAGAGGAGGGAGAGACACACTTGGTCAGAATAGAAACAAATCTTGCAAAAACGGGAGCGAAGCTGGGGGGAGGGGGGGGAGGGGGGAGGGGGGAGGGGAGGAGACGCAAGACGAATAAAGAGAAAACAAAAAAAGCAAGGCACAAAACTGTACAGAAACTTTGACAGCTCCGCGCGAATAAGGCAAAAAGGTGGATGTCAAACTTGATGATCTATGGCGTGATGTTCGCGCATCCACATCAGCTGGTTGTCCACAGGAATAACAGCATCCACGCATTCTAATTGAGGAACTCATCCATATTCGCAGAAACTGCCTGGCACTGAATTCCAAGAAAATGCGCTCGAACGCTTCTAAAAGAACTCGCGCAGTCAAACCTGTGAAATATTTTTTAAACTAGTAACCGTCTATAAACTGTATTCAAGAATTATGGTTAAAAAAGCGTGGACATACGAAATTCGAGGCTGTATAAATTATTATTCAGGGAAATAACAATCACAATGTAATAGTGAAGTGAAACAAACCACTTTCAAGATGAAGCGAAGCCAAGAGAATGAAGAATAGCTGGAAAGAGAGAAGGTGTTGTTGTTGTTGGTGGTGGTGGTGGTAAAAGCAGCAGCAGCAGTAGCATCAGTAGTAGTAGTAGTAGTAGCAGCAGCAGCAGCAGCAGCAGCAGCAGTAGTAGTAGTAGTAGTAGTAGTAGTAGTAGTAGTAGTAGTAGTAGTAGTAGTAGTAGTAGTAGTAGTAGTAGTAGTAGTAGTAGTAGTAGTAGTAGTAGTAGTAGTAGTAGTAGTAGTAGTAGTAGTAGAAGTCATCGTCGTCGTCATCGTCGTCGTAGTAGTAGTAGTAGTAGTAGTAGTAGTAGTAGTAGTAGTAGTAGTAGTAGTAGTAGTAGCAGCAGCAGTAGTAGTAGTAGTAGTAGTAGTAGTAGTAGTAGTAGTAGTAGTAGTAGTAGTAGTAGCAGCAGCAGCAGCAGCAGCAGCAGCAGAAGCAGCAGTAGTAGTAGTAGTAGTAGTAGTAGTAGTAGTAGTAGTAGTAGTAGTAGTAGTAGTAGTAGTAGTAGTAGTAGTAGTATTAGAAGTAGTAGCAGTAGTAGTAGTAGTAGTGGTAGTAGTGGTGGTAGTAGTAGTAGTAGTAGTAGCAGCAGCAGCAGCAGCAGCAGCAGTAGCAGCAGCAGCAGCAGCAGCAGTAGTAGCAGCAGCAGCAGCAGCAGCAGTAGTAGTAGTAGTAGTAGTAGTAGTAGTAGTAGTAGTAGTAGTAGTAGTAGTAGTAGTAGTAGTAGTAGTAGTAGTAGTAGTAGAAGACAAAGAAGTCAGTTATTTCATTATTGTGTTTTAAATAAAAAGAATAAAAATTGGATAAATTAACTGGTTGTGGGACGGGCTGCAGGGTGCCACGTGTATCTATTTTATCCTTTGTTGCCGAGTCCCGTGGGCTAGCTTTTGATGATGGTGGCATGCATACAGCGTAAGATAATGGGGTTAGTCGAGGCTAGCGTGTGTTCGTGTGTTTCGGCATATGTGGAGGGCGAAGTTAGTTTGAGTCGGACTGCTGCCTTTCATCCAAATGTTATTGGGGGTAGTGGGGGGAATAAGGGATGAAGAGTACGATAAATAGTGAGAAATGAGATGAATATGTGTCTTTCAAATAACCAGGAGTTAAAAAGAAGAACCAAGGGTTTGCAGCGAACACTATGAAGAAAATTCCTGATAATGTTCAATAGGTCTTGTTGCACAGCGTAGATAATCAGCTAATGAAAGTGTTGTGCTGAGTAAGTAAATGCGGAGCGGAGCATTTGGTTGGTATCGGGCTCATCTTTAAACTAGGAAAAGGTAAATCAAAATCTATCGCTACACAAGGAGCAGACAGTTTCGGACAATGACATGTAAATCGAGGGAATGGATTTGAACGATCTTGCAGATAGTCAAATAGATAGATAGATAGATAGATAGATAGATAGAAAGCCAGATAGATAGATGGATGGATGGATAGATAGATAGATAGATAGATAGATAGATAGATAGATAGATAGATAGATAGATAGATAGATAGATAGATAGACAGATAGATAGACAGAGAGATAGATAGATAGATAGACAATGGTGTTTTAGAGAATACTGGATGAGGGAAAACGCATTTCTGTTTTAGCGAATAGGTTAAAGTTGCTTTCCAGTCATGACAACAAGTTCTTAATTTCCTACCAGCGAGTATAAGCATCAGAAACACAAGATCGGGAGGGGAGGGGGTGGGGAAACAGGTTGGCAATGTTTTGGATAAGTGAAAATCTGCCAAATGTCCTATAACTCAAAAATCCATTTATTGCAATTTGACAATAAGGCAAAACGTAATAAAGGTAACTTATCCTATGAATAATATCAGGGACAGAGACAGAGACAGATATGGAGCTAGCAATGGAAAGGGGGAGAGTGGAAAGAAACACTCTCCAGTGGAAAAGATGGTCACTTTAATGTCGAGTAGACACAGTTGGCATTAACAGAAGCAGGGATTTGGCAGAAAATAAAAAAAAGAAAGTTAAGTTAATAACAATGGGTGATTCCAAGAAAACTTGAGAAAATCGGCTAACATAATGCGTTATTCTGAGTAAGCTAAGCCGGAGTGAAGCAGCTTTTTGTGTGTGTGTGTGTGTGTGATCAAACTTAGGCACACAGTTTTCAGTGAGGGTACGGTAAACCACGGGGGAGGGAAGCGGTAAGCGCATGGTATGAAGAAAACGAGAGCATGGCATCGAATGAGCTTGTCAATTGAAAAGATTCCATTCTGGAAACAGGCAGTTTTGTTGATTGATAGATAGATAGATAGATGGATATATAGATAGATAGATAGATAGGTAGGTAGGTAGATAGATAGGTAAATACATATATATGGATAGATAGATAGATAAAAACATACATACATACATACATACATACATACATACATACATACATACATACATACATACATACATACATACATACATACATACATACATACATACATACATACATACATACATACATACATACATACATACATACATACATACATACATACATACATACATACATACATACATACATACATACATACATACATACATACATACATACATACATACATACATATAAGAGATTCGAAACTTAGTTGCGCCGTTTGGCCTTATATTTGCCTGATAGTTCAGATGTTATGGAAATGGTATGTGGGTTGTGAAAAGTTCAAAGCCTCATTAACATATACATTCTGATTATCATCGAAACGGTTACTGTGCGCCGATCCTCAAAACAAAGTACGTGTACTTCAACATCAATCAGTCAGGTGCCCTGCTCTTTAGCGTAGGCAACCATGACCTACCCTCGTCGTTTTCAGTGCATCTGTCACTCCTCCTACTTTCAGCCATTTTTTGTTAGTCCATCGAGTATTTTTTCACGTAGTTTTCCCCTGTTCTCCAAATGCAACAAGACGTTCTAGTTTCTCTCTTCTCATCAAATGGCCAAAAATAGGTTGCCTGGCGTTTACATAGTTACTCTATTTATGTCGTTTTCTCGTAAAACTTTTCGTTTGACTCCTTTGCAGTCTATTACATTCGTATCACTCTTCGTAGAGACCACATTTTTGTTGCTTCCAGTTTCTTTTGTAACTGTTTTGAAATTGTCCAGTCTTTGCATTGATACATCAGAATGGGTTCAATATAGCTCTCCAAGGCTTTTCTTGTTGTGTGAATGGAGATGTATTTATTTGTAAGGACCGATGTCATTCTCTGAAAACTCTTTTTTCTTGCCCTATTTTTTTATGCAATTTCAGTGTTGTTGAGACCATCGCTTGATGCTAAAGAACCCAAGTATTTGAACTGATCCATTTGCTTGAGTTTATTCCCCTTGATAAAAAGATGATTTGTGGACATTCAGTTTCGACTGACGACCGTTACTTGTCTTTTTGCAATTCAATTCAACCTTTTCTCACTGCTTTATTTTCTTCAAAAATGCATAATAATTGTTGCAAGTCCTTTTCACTTTGTTCAACTAATAGTATCGTCAGCGTATCTCAAGTTTTTTACGTTGTGCCCTACTACTTTGGTTGCTGGGTATCTTTTAGGTTTTCGCATAGTCATTTCATTTTAGAGAGAGAAAAGGTTTGGAGAAAGCTCATAATATTGTCTGGCGACACGCTTTTTTTTAATAGATATGAGCTAATGTATTACAATATACTTTTGGAGTATTATGACGTTACAGCCTTCCGTTATTCATCCTTCCTGTTTGAAATAACAGTAATCCAATACCGATGTGGCCGAGTTAATATGCAACCACTTGACAACGCCGCATGGGTATCATGACTGTGTGATGTTTACCTTCACCCTCGCGCATCCCACCAACGCAGCGGCGCCGTTAGAGTTGAGCCACTGGAGATTGTCCAACCATCCGTCTCTGAGGAGCCGGGCGTACACCAAGAACACGAATAGGAACTGTGGTCTGAGCGGAGTTATGGTTCTCCCATCCTGAGCGCTACACACTAAACCTGTGATCAGTGCCGCATGAGACGAGCTACAGCTGCTCTGCGAGCGTTCCGTAGCATTATCTAAGACATTCGACTGCACTGACAGCGCGAGGTACACGGAAACCAGAACGAAAGCAAATTCCATGAGGCAGTTGCCGAATGTGTAGATGAGTGCGCTAAAAGTCTCGAGTGTGAGAATTTGAAACATTGGGCGCATTTCTTGCCTGTGGAAAAATCAAGAAGAATAAGTGAGACTAAGATGGTCGAAACGGATACCTCGCGGGGATGAAATGATGGATAAAATTAACGCTGAAAGTTGTCTTCACGTTCCGCCTTTTGTTACATGGCAGTCAGGTGGAATTCCATCAACTCATAGTCAATAAAGGTGTAAATCGCAAAAGGGGATCAATCTATCGCTTCTATGGCAAGAAGAGGCAAATCTATCCATGAATTCTATGGCAATAAAGAATACATCATACCTGTGGAAATAAGGAGCAAATTCATCAAATCTATAGCAATCCAAAAATTTTATGGCAAAAAGGGGTTAATCTACAAACTCAGTGGCAATAAGAGACCGATCGTTCAAACCTCTGGCAATATTACTGTCTAATTCATCAACGCGTAGCAAACAAAAAGGTGCCAATACATCTGATCGATCAAATAAAGGGGTCAATATATCAACTGTAAGGCTCAAACTGTCTACCCTGTAGCAAATAGGGCCCACGCCATCATACTTTAGACAAAAAGCAGTCAATCTAAAAAAAATTTATGGCTCTAAAGTAATAAGGGACTAAATCATCAATGCCCTGGAACTACGGGGGCCTATATAGAGTTTCTATGGCAATAAGGGACAATCAAATATCATAATGGCAAAAAGGGGCCCAATCCATTGTATCTGCAGCAATAAGCGACCAACCAATATCTTCATGTAAAAATAGACCCACACTTTGGGACTTTCAAAACCAATTAAAACCATCTAAAGTAGACTTAAGCGTATGTTTGTGAATAACAAGCGTGAACGAAGTTATATTTTCAAAGACAGTTACAGGTGGCGTCACGGAGGGGTAGGTTATGTGCAAACGCTTGAGGTTTGGATGTGCAGAGGAATAGAGGGGAATTTAACTTTCCTTTTCACTCCTTGCTAAGATTAATCTTCATCCTCATTCCAGGCTTTTTTTTTTCTAAAACTTAGATACTAATCACGATTGGAATCATCTCGTATCATCAAATCACAAGGAAAGACTGCAATAAGGGGGGAAAAAAAGATGATGACGAAAACAAATTGCAAAAAAAAATGGACTGCGTAATATGTAAAGAAAACTTAGCACAGAATCGCCAGACTTTTTCCAATAAAAAATTATGTCAGCTTAGGTTACTGTGTCCTGGCAACCTACTTCAAAATGAACAATAAATATATGTAAATACACTTATATACATTACATGGAATCCAATCTCACCATATACCTGCAGAGTTAGAAGAAAAAAAAAAAAAAACACCAGGGGATGCGCTGAGAATATATTGCAAGGTTTCCAGTCTCGCAAGACATTTCTTTAAAGAAAATTATTGGACCATTTGAGAATCTTAACAGTCAGTGCATTTCATGCATGCATTAATATTTGGGCCCAGAAGAGTTATTGTTTTGCTCGTCACGATAATACAGAAGAAGATTAGTTTAACAAAATATTCCATACCAATCAAAAGAGTAACAGTGTTCCCGAAAGCAGAGTGCCTGCCCATTTAAATGTCTTTAAATATCCAAGTAAATACTGATTGTAATTACAGAAAAGGCACAAACACGAATACAAAGAAAGCGAAATAGGACCAAGAGGGCATGAAGCAAACAACGCATAAAATTAAGATCTCTAGTAAACAAAAAAAACCATATCGGCAAAGACTGCCCTGCAGGTTTTTCTATAGAGCAAGTCGAGGAAGAGGAATGTAAATAAAATTAAAGGAAAATCCATGACATTCTTCCTACGTCTTATTTGCTCTGAGGTATTGTTTTAACGAAAGAAATATGGTAAAAAGAAAATTAAAAAACGATGCCAGTTATAATGTTTATCCCTAACGATATCTAGCTTTAAGATACACACACAGACTTAAGTATCGGTAATATTAAGTGAATTCTCAACAAAACACTCAAACATGAGTTAAGTTACAGATTATGAAATTGCCCGCTACCAAACCAAAACTTATGTAACAGGGACGATATAGAAATAGAAACAAGACTTAGGGAAGAAAATCAATACTGCTGACTGGCTTATAGAGCTGTTGGAAATTGGAGCGACTCTCAAAACAGCAGGTAATACATGAAGCCAATTTGGAAGGGATAACGTTGAGATGCCGATTTGACTGAACCAAACCATGTATCGGTATTACGTTGTAACCAGTGATCTCATGTATCGGTATTACACTGTAACCAGTGATCTCATGTATCGTTATAACGCTGCAACCTATGGTCTCCTGTACCGATATTTCACTGTAAACCATGAGCTCATGTACCGTACTACGCTGTAATCCGTGATCTGATGTATCTATAATACACTGTAACCAGTGATCTCATGTATCGGTATAACGCTGCAACCAGTGACCCCATGTATCGGTATAACGCTGTAACCTGTGATCTAATGTATCGGTATTAAGCTGTAACCTGTGATCTCATATATCAGTATTACGCTGTAATCAGTGATCTCATGTATCGTTATAACGCTGGGCTCCTGTATCGGTATTACGCTAAAAACCTTGAGCTCATGTATCGGTATTACACTGTAAACCATGAGCTCATGTATCGTACTATGCTGAAACCCGTGATCTCATGTACCGGTATTACACTGTAACCAGTGGTCTCATGTATCGGTATTACACTGTAACCAGTGAGCTCACGTATCGGTATTACGCTGTAACCTGTGGTCTCATGTATCGGTATTACTCAGCAATCTGTAATCTCAATATCAGTATTAGGCTGTAATGAGTGATATCATGTATGCTTAGAACGCTTTAACTTATGGTCTTCTGTATCGGTATTACGCTGTAAACCTTGAGCTCATGTATCGTACTATGCTGTAACCCGTGATCTCGTGTATCGGTATTAGGCTGAAACCCGTGATCTCATGTATCTGTATTACGCTGTAACCTGAGGTCTCATGTATCGGTATTACTCTGCAACCTGTGATCTCATATATCGGTATTAGGCTGGGCTGTAATGAGTGATCTCATGTATGCTTATAACGCTGTAACTTATGGTTTTCTGTATCGGTATTACGCTGTAAACCTGAAGCTCATGTATCGGTATTACGCTGTTAACCATGGGCTCATATAAGTACTACGCTGTAACCCGTGATCTCATGTATTGGTATTAAGCTGTAACCCGTGGGCTCATGCCAACGCAATAAGTTATAACCTGTGAGAACATGTGAACAGGAAAAAACCCAAAAGCCCCCACGGTATGTTCAGCTTAGAGACTCAAAACATCATTGGTACAATCAAAACATTAAGATTGTTGTAGTATAAATCCGTTTGAAAATGACGCACACGTTAAAACAAAGCCCTCGATTAGTTTAAGGATTGATCCTTTGAGCATTGGGCTATCTGAATTCTATAGCAGATGAGTGTTACATGTACTTTTGTAAGGGCTTTTGTATCGCCTCTATAAAACAGCATCAATTTTTTGTTATCAATTCTTTTTGGCTCGGATTTGTTTTTCTTTTAGGGGTTATTTTTCTTCTAGTTTTTTTTTTTTTTTTTTTCAATCAGTTTGCTTTCTATTTTCCGCATCATCAGTTTATGAAGAAAAAAACCTTACACGCAGTATTTCCTAATGAGGCAAGATTAAAAACGATCAAAGTGCGAGGAAATGTTTTATGAGGCTGGTTAAATTGTAAACATTAACTACAAACATTTCTTGTAACAGTAAACAGAGCAGATTTTCTTTTAAAAAGAAGACTAAGAAGTAATAAACGTACTCCGAAACAAAAAAATTCAGGAACAATGTAAATTAATTGTAAGCGTATGAACACCGGTATAAAAAAAAAAAACGTCGGAAATATAGAAATGCATGTGAGGATGAAAAAAAATGAAAAAACGCGAACTGAAGCGCTTTAGTGTGCCTAAGTTTAGAACCCCTTCCCCGCAAAAAAAAAAAAAGAAAAAAAGAAAAAGAAAAACTAACCTTCAAAAATGTCTCCCCAAGCAGCCCATTTCTCCTATTATTCAATCTACCTTGCCCGATTAGTTCGCAGTTTAACTTCTCCATCCCACCTACCCCTACCCTGCTTTGCTTGCTCTCTCTCTCTCTCTCTCTCTCTATATATATATATATATATATATATATATATATATATATATATATATATCTCTTTGTCTGTTTGTCTGTGTGTGTCTCTCTTTCTCTTTCTTTCTCTCTCACAGACAACTCTCATTCTAAGTATGAATGACTGAGTCGGACCTTACCCCGCCTGACAGTCTCCAGGGCGATACAGCCGGTTTGCGAGGCCATGAGCATGTAGATGAACCAGACTTGATGCAGCGTATGGGAATACAACACGCATGTGAACAAAGTGGTGCTTGGCGAGAACTCCGAGATAGGTACCTGGGTAGGTCCAGCCATTGCTGGCAAAACTTGAAGGATCGGAACCGCTTTAGGAGCTTGCCTTCTTGTGGGAAGCGTTGGTAGCGCAGCTTCCAACAGAGGAGTTTTTGTGGAAGTAAATGTTGGCGTTGATATGCTGGTTGAAGAAACATTGCGGGAGATAGCTTTCAAAAGGCCCACGTAACCCTGAGGAGAACTTGCTGGAAGGCTACTGGATTTAGTCCCAATCTTGAGGAAATGTTCCGCAACTTTTCCAAATACTCGGGTGGCATCATTACTACTATTGCTTGATTCGTCATGCACACTGTGCACGTTGATTGGGAACAATGTGGGCTGAACAGATGTGTTTGAAAGTCTAACATTCTTCGCCAGCAGGTCATGGCGACGTCTTCGTCTTGTTTTACGTTTTACCGGCATTATCGTTGCCCTAAACCTGGCAGATAAGGAAACAATTTTGTCACGTGTTTTCTTCTTCACGGTGAATGTTCTGATAGCCTCCTTCAGGTCGTTAGAAAGGGGCAATATCTTCATGAACGGGCCATGTGTCCTTAGACCAATCCTCAGTTTCTTGAACGAAGAATCCAAGAGTATAATCGTATTCCTATCACTTGCTTCCCGGTTGAAACTAAATCGTACGGTAGTCAAGCCGCTAACATCTCTTATATTTCTGCGAAGATCTGGCGCCAAGCTGGCATCAAGCGATCCCGTGGAGACAGGTGCCTTGGGGGAGTCTAAGGAGACAAAATGTCATGTAGAAGGAAGGGCAGCACCAGTATCGTAGCTATCAATTTCTCACCGAGATATATGAGCTGGAAGAGTGCTACGTCGATCTCGTGGTTCCCCCTGATGTGAAGCAACTCAAACCTGGACCACAAGTATGTGTATGGAGGTCATCATGGCCAATTGCAAGCGCAAGGCAAGGAGCAAATAGAGGGAAATAACAGATTATTTTAAGAAGAAAAAAAATGTGTCTTTTCTCGGAAAAGGATGGACTTTTGGAGATAACAAGTTAGTCTCAGTCATTTAATCGAAACACTCTGTAGAAGGAAAATCAATAACGCAAATAAAGTAGGAGAGAGAGAGAGAGAGAGAGAGAGAGAGAGAGAGAGAGAGAGAAAAGTAGTATAGAATAGTCAGCCACAAACCTAGATCTAGCTCGAGACCGACAAATAAGACGAAAGACGTGAAAACATTACAACTGATGGAATGAACAGGCGGAACAGATGGATCGAACCTGCGCCTCGATGCGGCACCCATTACCTTGCCGGGACAAGACCAGGCACTTAACCACTGAGCTATCCGCATCTACACAAATAGATGCTTCAGGAACAGTGACTTTCATGCTGGCTTGAATAGACTAAGAGGTTGAATCGCTAAGAACGATCAAGTCCATATTTTTACAGGACATAAACAAACCAGCCTCTAACGGATCTTAGAAAGATGCCATTTGACTGAAAAGCATAAATGAATATAGAAATAAAGAAAGCAGTCAAACAACGTTAGAGGCTGAGACACACGAAGCTAGATCTAAGGATCTAAAGATGCAAGTGACTGAAAATAATTAAATAAGTAGTATAGAAAAGTCAGCCACAAACCTAGATCTAGCTCGAGACCGACAAATAAGACGAAAGACGTGAAAACATTACAACAGATGGAATGAACAGGGATCGAACCTGCGCCTCGATGCGGCACCCATCGCCTTGCCGAGACAAGACCAGGCACTTAACCACTGAGCTATCCGCATCTACAAAAGTAGATGCTTCAGGAACAGTGACTTTCATGCTGGTTTGAATAGACTACCAGGCACTTAACCACTGAGCTATCCGCATCTACAAAAACAGATGCTTAAGGAACAGTGACTTTCATGCTGGCTTGAATAGACTAAGAGGTTGAATCGCTAAGAACGATGCCTGGTCTTGTCTCGGCAAGGCGATGGGTGCCGCATCGAGGCGCAGGTTCGATCACTGTTCATTCCATCTGTTATAATGTTTTCATGTCTTTCGTCTTATTTGTCGGTCTCGAGCTAGATCTAGGTTTGTGGTTGGTTTTTCTATACTACTCATTTCTTTATTTTCAGTCACTTGCATCTTTAGATCCTTAATCTTGCTTCGTCTGTCTCAGCCTCTAACGTTGTTTGACTGTTTTCTTTATTTCTATATTCAGAGAGAGAGAGAGAGAGAGAGAGAGACAGACAGACAGACAGACAGACAGACAGACACAGAGAGAGAGAGAGAGAGAGAGAGACTTTCAATGCATACGTGTGACTATGAAAGAATAGAAGAGAAGCAGAAAAAGAGCTTGGCAGGGAGAGAAATAGAGAGGTAGAGAGTGATAGAGAGAGTCGAAGAGAGATAGGGAAAAGGTTAAAAAAAAAATAAATAAAAAAGGGGGGGGGGTGGTTATAGAATGAAGTAATTTCTTGAAGTAGTAAGTTAAACCACATGTGATATCAAAAGCAATGTGAAAGCCTTGATATGGGCAATTCTAAGCGAGGAGAGACATCGACAGATCACAGGGCTCGAGATGGAATTGTTGAGAATCCCATTCGAACAAGCTCAGTCTACCGTGCTCCGTGACAGCAGGGCTTCGCCTCCCTTCACTCTGTGCTCACGATCTGCTATGCTCAATATCGGTGTAGTAATAAGGCGTAATTAAAGTTATAGCTGTTACAAGTTTGCTTCGGGTGTTAGTCGCGCGCGCCAGCTTGATCCTGCTAACGCTACTGGAATGAGTAGTTGATGTCGTGGCTTTTGATGGTGGCAACGAGGTGGTGTTCGGCCCTCCTCAACCAAAAACAAACATGAAAACCAAACCAAATCAGCGCACAGCAAACAACCAAAACTGGTTGATGAACTGGGACGAGTTAGAACAAACCATAACAGGAACGTGCTTGCTTCCGTACACACTATTATAATCTCCAAAATTTACTCCTCCCTATTCCCCCCCACTCTCTCTCTCTCTCTCTCTCTCTCTCTCTCTCTCTCTCTCTCTCTCTCTCTCTCTCTCTCTCTCTCTCTCTCTCTCTCTCTCTCTCTCTCTCTCCCTCTCTATCTATCTATCTATATATCTATCTATCTATCTATCTGTCTATCTATCTACCTATCTACCTATCTATCTATCTATCTATCTGTCTATCTATCTATCTCACACACACAGAGGGAGTATCTCCTGTTTTTATTTCTCTTCATTTTTTAACAGTTTCACGCTGGCACGTACCATTTAAAAAAGGTTGTACGAGTAGGCGCGTCTGGACTGTAGCGCCTGAACATGTTACTTGGGCTTATGGTGGATCATCCTAAAAGAGAACGACTGCGCTACAAATCGGGGTCGAGTCTACCGAGGTGTCTTGAGGTTCAAATGTAACAAAAAAAAAAAAAAAACGGGCATTGCACCGAGAGAGAGAGAGAGAGAGAGAGAGAGAGAGAGAGAGAGAGAGAGAGAGAGAGAGAGAGAGAGAGAGAGAGAGAGATACAGAGAGAGAGAGAGAGAGAGAGAGAGAGAGAGAGAGAGAGAGAGAGACTTGGTGGGGAGTAGCAAGCTAATGCCGGCAACCTTTCAATACAAATCGTAATTATGGGAAACACGGTGACAACATGGATCTTACATCCCAGCATCATTTTAATACATTTTACAAGGGAAATCTTGGGTGACAACATGGATCTTAAATCCTAGCACCATTTCAATACATTTTACAAGGGAAATCTTGGGTGAGAACATGGATCTTACATCAAAGGACCATTTCAATACATTTTACAAGGGAAATCTTGGGTGAGAACATGGATCTTACATCCCAGCACTATTGCAATACATTTTACAAGGGAAATCTTGGGTGACAACATGGATCTTACATCCCAGTACCATTTCAATACACTTTACAGGGGAAATCTTTGGTGACAACGTGGATCTTACATCCCAGCACCATTTCAATACACTTTACAGGGGATATCTTGGGTGAGAACATGGATCCCACATCCATAGCGATGGGAAAGAAGGCGACATGGAAGAATTCAATTAAACGTAAACGCCCGGCGATCATGTTAACTAAGTTTCTGATTTTCCCCACTGCCTCATTTTCATCTCTAATTTTTACCGTGATTCTGCTCACGCAAGCCTTGCTCTCAGATCAGTGACAGCCCCCCCCCCATTAATCTTTTACCTCTCATTTACCGTGATTCTGTTTCAGGCAAGTCTTGCTCTCAGATTAGTGATCTACCCCCCCCCCTTCCCCAACACACACACACCAAATCTTTTATCTCTAATATACCGTAACTCTGTTCACGCAAGCCTTTCTCTCAGATAAATTTAAAAAATCTTTTACCTCTAATTTACCGTGATTCTGTTCAAGCAAACCTTGCTCTCAGATAAGTTATCTCCCCCCCCTCCCCCAAATCTTTTACCTCTAATTTACCGTGATTCTGTTCACACAAGCCTTGCGTAATCTACCCTCTCCCTCCACCCCACCCCCAAATCTTTTACCTCTAATTTACCATGATTCTGTTCACACAAGCCTTGCGTAATATACCCTCCTCCTCCAAATCTTTTACCTCTAATTTACCGTGATTCTGTTCACACAAGCCTTGCGTAATCTACCCTCCCCCTCCACCCCACCCCCCAAATCTTTTACCTCTAATTTACCATGATTCTGTTCACACAAGCCTTGCGTAATATACCCCACCCACCCCCCCCCCCCCTTTCCAAAAAAAAAAAAAAAATCTTTTCATCTCCATTTTACCGTGATTCTGTTCACGCTAGCCTTGCTCTCTACTAAGACCTTGGTGCCTCGATAGAGCCGCGAGCCCAGCGAGAAGCTCACGACGTCCACCAGGGCCAGCAGCATGTAGACCAGGTGAGGCCGCAGTCCACTGGAGAACAGGGTGGCCACATACACCAGCACGATGAGGCGGCGGTCAGACCAGGTCAGCGCAGCCATCACGCTGTCAAAAAGGGAGCGCCGCTGGATAGCTCTGGACTCACGCCTTTATGGGACAGCCAGAAGAGACAAAAAGATGCAAGGTAGGAGAGAGTCGTGAAGGAGACGGACACGATTTGCTGGCAGCCAGTGAAAGCAGAGACCATTGTGCTGAGTTGGCCGTGTTCCGTTGGTGGAACACCATTCTGCGCACAGTCCAAGCATGGTCTAATATATTGCGATATATTCAAGTCGCAAAAGGCAATAAAAGCACCTGGGAAAGGGCTCGAATTGAAATTGACCGAAAAAATGCTACACACATTCGTGGTAAATAAAGCATTGTCGAATAAGCAATATAGTTTTGTAGCAACTAATGAAAGAACGTCGCATTTTTCAACGGATGCAATAAATGGTAAATTGCGTAGATCAAGGTTTTTATAAATGGAAGCAGATACAACTGAAAAAAAAAAAAAATTCATCAAAAGGTGTTACAAGAAAGCTCAGTCAATTGAATAGATGTGGTACGTTTGCACACTATTACTCCTAGAGGAGATGCACATAGTCGTACAGACAAAACTACCAGGGTTCATTGATGATACCCTTCAATTTAAAAAACGCATGTTTGTGTATAAAGCAAAAAAAAAAAAAATAACCAGAAAATTAAATAATTTGTATAATGGGGTCATGGGGAAGGGGCGGGAGGAGGGAGGGAGAGAGAGAGAGAGAGAGAGAGAGAGAGAGAGAGAGAGAGAGAGAGAGAGAGAGAGAGAGAGAGAAAGAGATTAAGATGTGTTGCAAATTGCGTGTCTCACAGTCAGAGCAATAAAAATCGGGTGGTGAGTGAGAAACTTTACCTTGACATGATGGAGAGGGTAGCGCTGGTGGTGGTGGAGCTGGTGTAGAAGGAAAACATGGGCTCGACTGGCGGTCTTGATGACATAATGACGAAAACAATGACAGGCGATATACTGAACAGATAAGTAACGATGCACGATTCACGTTAAACATACATACAAGCAATACTAAGCATTCTTGTCGATTCCAGTCCGAGTCACACCCTAGTGTCATCGGAATACTCGAGCATTCAAGAGATCAGTACTTTTTTGTTATGTTTTTATGTTTTTGTTTTTTGGGTGGGTTTTATTTTTTTTATTTTTTGTTTACTTTTTTTCGTTTTGTTTTGGTTTGTTTTTTTTGGGGGGGCTCCGTTTTTTGTTTGTTGGTTGTGTTTTTTTTCCTCACTTTTCTTTTTTTCCGATAGATCAGACACAAAGAGAAAGGAGGAGACAGGGACGTTCTAAAACAACTTTAAAAATATGACGGTAAAAGCTGCCAAGCAAGTTTCTTCCTGATTATAACATACTAACATCTGGAAGAGTCTGGTGGTCACGTGAGTGAGGATGTAGACTGGCAATCAGTGTTTGAAACTTATCACAGATACACACAGTTCATCCTCAAATATTTCTCTATGTAATCAAGTTGAATGGCTCGCTGAATTGAATCTCAAATTACCATAGGATCCCTGGGAAAACAGACACATGGATGGCGAGGAAGCAAGTGGAGACAGGAAAGCCTAATACAATAAAGTTGGATATGGCACAAGTGGGTATTTATGGCCAGGAAGACTTGAGAAACGTTTTTAGTAGATTAAAAAGGCGAAGATGATGATGATGGTGATGATAATGGTGACGATGATCATGATGAAGATGATGATGATGATGATGATGATGATGATGATGATGATATCATAATCCTGTCGGATTGATAAAGTCTCGACAGTTTTAAGATTCAAAAATTCTCGATGCTATGTAACTTCCCTACGATATCTGTTCTTCCATTAAAAAAAAAAACAAACCAAAAAAAAAAAAACGGAAGGACTATTGGTGCAATTTGAGAATAAGTCATCCGCAAAATGGGGCGTGGGTTCCTAATCTTCTTTGGCTCTGTCCTTGTTCTCCACCTACTCGGGGACTAAGATGGTTGCTTCACTCCTTTAAGTAACTTTGCACTGAACAGCTACCGAGATGAAAGAAGCTGCGTGATCCAGCCGGGAAGTTCTATATTAAGGCTAACCTCGAGGCTCATTAAGCCGTTACTGGTGTTTATTATAAGCATATATGCGTACTGCAATCCTGACAAACACTCGCGCCATCTCGCCGATATACTTGAAAGTTTTATTCATCCGGTTGAAGGAAAACACGACAGAGAGCAGCATGGGAATGACCAGGAACAGGGCTTGGGGCCGGACGGGCTTGTCTTCACCGAGCACCACAGCCGCCAGCCAAGGGAGCAGCATGAGTCGCCGCCCAATAAAATAAACGGCCACCGACCAGGAGTCAAGTCTGCAACGCCGACTCAGGCAGGAGCTCTCGGTGCTGGAGAAAGGGAAAAAAGGCTGTTTAAGTGATACCCCCTATGATGAGATTGCTCAACAGCTCCAGCCTGATTGTGTTGCTACTGAGCTCAAGCCGATGAACTCGGGTATGGACAGTCCAACCCCTACTTTATGTCAAGCATGCGCAATTAAGTGTGAAGTTATGAAAAACAAAAGAATAATGCGACGAGTTCTCACCGTTATTCCAAGAGTAATTTGAAGTAACACTATTGAAACTAAAACTAATGGTAGTGGTATTTTGTGTAGTTCGCGCCACATTGCTTAAATCGAATCTCAGTGAATGAATGCTACGGAAAGAAAGAGGGGGAAAAAATTAAAAAGCTGTCTCACACCACCGCGAAGGAAAAGTCATCATCAAAACTCTCAAAATTTTCTCAGTGGACTTCCACTTGATTCCACCGCAACAGCTCTTGCGCTGGCTAAATCTACAATGCTATTGCATCCTGTTCAGATCTTTGCTGAAACCTCATGCAATATGTATCGGAACTGAAAGGACAATACGATAGCTGATTCCGGTCTCCTGGTCTCGCGTGACCACAAACACACGCGCGTCAACCTATCACTCCTTTCGCTGGACCTTTCTAGGCCACATACCCACGCGTTTCAAATGATCACTCCTTTCGCTAGACCGTTCTTGGCCACATACCCACACGCTTCCAATGATCACTCCTTTCGCTGGACCGTTCTTGGCCACATACCCACACGCTTCCAATGATCACTCCTTTCGCTGGACCGTTCTTGGCCACATACCCACACGCTTCCAATGATCACTCCTTTCGCTGGACCGTTCTAGGCCACATATCTACGCGTTTCAAATGATCACTCCTTTCGCTGGACCGTTCTAGGCCACATACCCACACGCTTCCAATGATCACTCCTTTCGCTAGACCGTTCTAGGCCACATACCCACACGCGTCTGACGATCACTCCTTTCGCTGGACCTTTCTAGGCCACATACCCACGCGTTTCAAATGATCACTCCTTTCGCTAGACCGTTCTAGGCCACACACCCACGCGCGTCTGACGATCACTCCTTTCGCTGGACCGTTCTAGGCCACATACAAGCGCGCGTGTAACGATCACTCCTTTCGCTGGACCGTTCTAGGCCACATACAAGCGCGCGTGTAACGATCACTCCTTTCGCTGGACCGTTCTAGGCCACATACAAGCGCGCGTGTAACGATCACTCCTTTCGCTGGACCGTTCTAGGCCACATACAAGCGCGCGTGTAACGATCACTCCTTTCGCTGGACCGTTCTAGGCCACATACAAGCGCGCGTGTAACGATCACTCCTTTCGCTGGACCGTTCTAGGCCACATACAAGCGCGCGTGTAACGATCACTCCTTTCGCTGGACCGTTCTAGGCCACATACAAGCGCGCGTGTAACGATCACTCCTTTCGCTGGACCGTTCTTGGCTACATACAAACGCGCTCCCAATGATCACTCCTTTCGCCCAACCGTTCTAGACGAGCGTGACGATTCCATAGACAACCGAGGACCAAGAAAGTGTGAGAATCGCTATCATGTGTACAGGATTTTCTTATATGTACTAATAGTTCGCAGCTGGTGATATTAGGTAAAGAAAGAAGGACGGGAAAGCTAGACCGTCAAATTTCTCTTACTTTCATCTGCCCATTATTTCCTTTAGGCGAGCAGTAAAATTTTAAATTTCGCTTCAGTCGAGTTCATGTTAGAATTCGATCGTAACAAGCAGCTTATGTTATCAAATTAGCACACTCGCCGGCTTCCGCGATACATCTAATTGATAAGATGAGATAAAAAGATAACATAATTTGATATCGAAACAGTCAAAGCTAGAATTATAGAAAAATGATTTATTTCTTATTTCCCCTCTCTTTAACGATGAAATGATTACAATACTTTCAATCGCAACCCACGGATTTATAGGTTAATCTTTTGCGAAGAGTATTATATTATAGTATATTGTGACACTTTTTTAAATTCCTTTCAACTTTTCATGAAATGACTAGACTGAGTAGACGAGTAATATACCTGCATATTGTATATTGTATATCGGCAACCTGCTAATCAAGAGATCAGAGTAAATTAATAACTTTTAAGAAAAAAATACACGACTTGTACTTTTTCCCTTGCAAAAAAGCGAAAGGAGGGGGAAAGAGAACGATCCAAATCCAATTGTTTTGGGTACTATAGGAACATGATGCAACAAAGAAGGAAGGAGTACACTCAGACAACTTCTAACACACCAAATAACTGGAGGGAGACAAGTAGGCGTCACAAATCCTGTAGTTGTTATACCTAGAGAAACGCAGGGCGTATGCAGGTCGCTGACCATCACGATTATCAATGAAGGTAAAGAGGAAAAAGGAAAGTAGATCAGATTCTGGAGATAAGGGCAGACACAAGAGGTCGATCGGTAGTTTTGAAATACGAAATACCAACGGAGGCAAAATACACAGGTTGACCGCCGTTGAGTGAGAGAGAGAGAGAGAGAGAGAGAGAGAAGGGCAAAAAGGAAAGCTTAAGAATTGACCCACAGACGAAACCGAGTCATGTAAGATAGAGAAAGTTAGAGGGAACTTTGGAGGAGTAAGATCTCCATGAATTTTCAAAAGGGGAAGGTTAGCAATCAAGTCGCCGAGAATGGACAAATCTGTAAGCATTGTGACACAATAAAAGCTAGGTGAAAATAGAAAACGATTGGGTCGTTTCACTGCAATCAATGAGAGGTTTTAGAAGGAGAGAATGATACGGACAGAGAAAAGAGAGACAGACATGAATCGAACAACTGAATGAGGCATCATTCGAGAAAAAGTCGAGTATGAATGGTAGTGTTAACACAGATTTAAAAAAAAGAAGTGAAGAGAGAGAGAGGGGGAGGTGGGAGAGAGAGAGAGAGAGAGAGGAGGAGGGAGGGAGAGAGAGAATAGATCGGAGATTTAACCGGGAGAGGATCTCAAAAAAGGAACACAGCGGAATCGATGAGGGACGAGAAAAGAAGGAAAGGATAGAGAAGAGAAAAGCATTACCAGTCAGGATGAAAAATCTGAGGATTCAAAGACTAGACCCATGAGTTAATACCAACAAAGTAAAAAAAAAATATGAACAAATTACGAAGATTCATGACAGTGAGTATAATTATATCCACGGAGTGGGGAAGGAGGCGTAACTTAGATAATGCGTCTTGCATCTCTTTTCACACTAGAAAACGCATCAAAAGAGTAAACATCGTATTTTACTGTAATTTGTAGGAAAAAACTAAGGAAGAAAAATCTCTTTTACACATGAAATCATCAAACAAAATGGTCTTTCCCACTGGTACAGCAGAAATTTAAAAAAGAGGCTTACAATAGAAGCACAACTGCCGTTGTCATAACAGTCAACCACTTAAAAACACGGCTACAGCTTTTTTATTTCCTTGGTGTTCAAGAGAAAAGCAAAGACAGGACGTTTTCAAGCAACTTCCGGTGGCAAGTTTCCCCCTCAAAGATAATACGTCGGGAAAAGTATGTTGGTCATTTGAGAAATGCAGTGGTTATACGTGTTCTTGGCGATTGGTCGGCTCTCAAATTATCTAGACCGGCTTTCAGTGTTGGAAACTTTTCATAGAAGCAGATTATAAAGTTAACTAGATCTCATATACCCAGAGAACCCGCTAGAAAGGAAATGGAGACAAGAGAACTTGGGTATGGCTAAAACGGGTGCTGTGGACAGGAATGCTGTGGGCAATTGCTCTACTAGAATTTAAAAGATGAAGGCGACGACGAAGACAATGATGATGATAATGATGATGATGATGATGATGATAATGATGATGATGATGATGATGATGATGATGATGATGATGATGATGATGATGATATCATAATTTTATCTGAAAAAGCCAAGGCCTATCACTTTAAATCCTAGATATTAAGATCTTTGCTCTACATCATCAGGAGATACGTTTCCATGAAAACAGGATAATTAGAAATAGAATCTAATAAAAAAAAACACACGAAATGGACAAGTGCCTCTAAGTAAATGTTGTCTTCGAGGCAAAAAAATCCCCCGCAAACTTTTAGGCCATCCGTTCTTGCTCATAAACCCAGGATGATTGCTTCAGTCCTTAAAGCAATCTTGCACCGGACAGAAACAGGACTGATGACAAGCGAAATGATCCCTCTACGCAGAACATGGTTCTCTTCGTGGCTCTTTAATCCTTTACTGTTGTTTACTGTAAGGAGGTCCGTACCGATATCCTCGCGAAGACTCGCGCCATCTCGCCGATATACTTGAAAGTTCGATTCATTCTGTGACCGAAAGCGAAGGCGACAGCGACCAGCAAAGGGGTGACCAGATACACCGCCTGAGGCCGCAGGGGCTTGCCGTCGATGAACACCACCGCGGCCACCCAGGGGACCAGCATGACTCGCCGCCCAATGTAAGTGATGGCCACTGAGCCAGCGTCAACTGTGCTGCGTCGCCTCAGGTAGACGCTCTCGGTGCTGAGTGAAGGATTAGAACGTTTGCCAGTGAGACAGCGAAATTGCTTAAGTCACGGCAGAGCCTAAATTTAGCTGCTGCGATGAAGAGAGATGTTAAAACTGCTCCAGTAGTTACTAATTAAGGTCAGTAGCCTCGGTTACAGTCAGAACAACCCGTGCATGACCCGAGTATACCAGTATGAATGTAAAATACATGTACTTAAAGCACCGAGCCCAGGTGTTATTTGAGTCCCGACTGGTTAAATCGCTCACGATGTTGAAGAATATAGCAACATTACAACATGCAGAAATGGGTCAGTAGCAGCTAGGAGAATCCTTTAGGTAAGAAAACGTAAAAGGGCAAAGAAAGTTCTTGAGTTTTGAAAAAAAAACTGTATCCATAAATATACTGGAGATTGGGAGGGGAGGAAAAGAAAGTGAAAAATTATGAAGGCTAGCCAGTGAAATCCTGAAATGAGGAGATGGGATTTGTTGGTGGGATATAGAGAAATAAGAGAGGGAAGGTTTTCTTATTACTGTAAGTAAAAAATATTAGAGTGGAATAAACAGAAAATGAGACAAACAGATGCTTGTATAGAGTCAAACCACATATATCGAAAAGAGAAACTCTACACACAACGATCAGAGAATGAGTGTCACTATAAAAGCGAACAACTAATTAGTTTCCTTCGCTACATACACATATGAGCACAAAAACTAGCTAGCGAAGTATTACTAGTCAAGAGTCAAGTAGTGATCAAAGTTTATGAAAAGTTAAATCAGAATTAAAAAATAAAACGTGCATGGGTGAGACGTGTAAACCTCAGCAAATCTCAAAATTATCAAACTAGTTGCTACAATGTTAGTCGAAGCCATTGGGATGAGTTTGTCGGGCCCTATTGCTCCTCGCACATTAGGCGATTTCCATCTTGTCCCAGAACTGTTCATAAAATTTCTTCTGAGAAAATCTTCTTTTAACCAAAATGAATTGACATACCTCATGGTAATGCCAATCTTCTACAGTTTACGAAAGTATGCAGTAAAGTGTAGGAGACGTCAAACCATGAAGTAATGTTTCAATAATCCTACTGCGATAGAAGTCTTCCAGCTTGTTTATTATGAGTTATTTTGGTTTCAATGTGGGGAGCAATGTATTTTCGGACATCTAAAACCCTTACGCCTTAACAGTTCCTTGTCGCCCTCAGTGGGCACAGATTTTTCTTCCGTTTGACCAGCACAATACTCAGAGCTTCCAACAAGAATGTGTGTTATTTTTATATTTATTGCATTCCAGGGGAGGAGACACAGAGATACAAACAGAGATACAGACAGACTGACAGACAGAGACAGACAGAGAAAGAGACAAATAGAGAGAGAGAGACAGAGACAGAGAGAGAGACAGAGAGAGTGAAAAGCCATTGGGATGAGTTTGTCGGATCCTATTGTTCTGAGAAAATCTTCTTTTAAAGAAAATGAATTGACACACATCATGGAAATGCCAATCTTCTACAGATTATGAAAGCATGCTGTAAAGTGTAGAAGACGTCAAACCATGAAGTAATGTTTCAATAATGCTACTGCGATAGAGGTCTTCCTGCTTGTTTATTACGAGCTATTTTGGTTTCAATGTGGGCAGCAATGTATTTTCGGACATCTAAAACCCTTACGCCTTAACAGTTCCTTGTCGCTCTCAGTGGGCACAGATTTTTCTTCTGTTTGACCAGCGCAATACTCAGAGCTTTCGACAAGAATGTGTGTTATTTTGATATTTATTGCATTCAAGGGGAGGAGACACAGAGATACAGACAGAGACATAGAGAGAGAGAGAGAGAGAGAGAGAGAGAGAGAGAGAGAGAGAGAGAGAGAGAGAGAGAGAGAAATCTCATCTTCCACTTTTTTAACCACATCAAATGAGCTGTGCTCTGCGACGCTGTTCGCTTGGCGCACTCAGTGTCACGTACATACAGAACTCGGGAATCCTTGGGCCGATGTTCCACGCAAAGAACAAAATCTTAGATCAGAGACATCCTTCAGCTTGAAATACGTGATTCCACGCTAGACATGGAAACCCGGCCGGCAGCTATTTATAATGCGATGTTCGGAGGGTTTTTGTTAAATCAAAGCTTTCTTTGTTCCATGGTCATCATGTACATAGATAAAAGGAGGAAATAGAATGATGAGGTATGCGCAATGCGAGCAATCCTCCAAATTCAGTTTCAATCCCCTCCCCGCTAACCTATCATTATCTTGCTCACTTTTATCTAGTTAACTGCAAAAAAAAAAAAAAGGTTTCTAGAGTTTCGACGAAATTTCGATCAACTTCTCTTCCACAGAAAAATATTCGACATGCTAGTAGAGAAAATCATGAGTTGAAGGAGAGAGAGAGAGAGAGAGAGAGAGAGAGAGAGAGAGAGAGAGAGAGAGAGAGAGAGAGAGAGAGAGAGAGAGAGAGAGAGAGAGAGAGAGAGAGAGAGAGAGAGAGAGAGAGAGAGAATATGACAAAAAATTATACGGTAAAAATCGACCGTGCACTTGAGTGACAAAAAACCGCAATATTTAGCTGTTCAGCTGGACCTGTCAACTGACCCATACTTCAGACAAGCAATATCATTCACGTAACTCTACCGCCTTGAGCAATATCCTGGAAGAGTGGATCCTTGAGTAGATCAACCTAAGTGACATGAATTTTAGCACGGTAAATTAGCTCGCAAAAGGAAAAGAAGAAAAACAAAATAGTTAAGGGAGAGTCCGAGGTCTGTGGGTGTATTTCTAAAATAAGCGTTTGTTACTAATTTCGTATAAGATAGTTCGGAAAAATTATAAGGATATTAGACTATTCAAAGAACAAGTGTCACTATCACTACAGGTTAGAGTTCAAGGAGAAAAGTACAAGGGATTACACGCGGATATATTGGGCAGATTTTGATGATTTGCATTGCTTTGCCATTCTTTGCCTTTGGACAAACCTTACTATACTCAACGACAAGGGAAGAAAATGTGGCCCAAGCCATAGCAATACTTTTCGCGTCAGCAAGAAGCTTTAGAGGAGAATCGTCGAGATTTCGTAAACATCTATGGATCGCTGATCATGACCCAACTCGCCACTGAAAAAGATTTCCCTGGTGACTTCTGCCTGGTTGAGATAATAATGTTGAATGCTCAAGACTTGCGTCGTTTGGAGAAGGTAAAAATTGACCCAAACATGGATGCTCTTTTTTTTAATTTATTTTATAGCTCTCTATAAATTATGGTGCCTGACCAATACCAGCATTATTATATAACGATGGACCATCACAGGCACAGGGCTATCCACCAATATGAGTGCATTGCTTACTCATGTACGGTCTTGCCACTAGTACTGCATGTATTTCTGTAAGGCGAGAAGAGCGTATACTCAAGTTCTGCTGCGGTATTGTTAGGTGTGTCGACGGATCGGTAGGTTAGTTTCCTCAGAGAGACCTCTTGCATGATGGGGTTAGCCTAATTAATTAGCCCACACTACCGTGTTTCAGTGAGTTCTTTCAAATGAGGGGGTTAACCTACTTAGCCCAACACTCCCTCGTTTCTCCAGCGAAGCCTCTCAAATAATAAGTTTAACCTACTATGTGCCCTTTACTCCCTTGTTTTTTCAAGCGAATCCTTTCAAATGATGGAGTTAACCTACTTAGCCCAACACTCCCTTGTTTTTTTTTTCAAGCCAATTCTCTCAAATGAGGGGGTTAACCTACACTAGCCTAGCACTCCTTTGTTTCTCCAGCGAGGTCTCTCCAATAATGGGGTTAACCAACTATGTACCTTCACTCTCTTGTTTTTTTTTTCAAGTCAACCCTCTCAAATGATGGAGTTAACCTACTTAGCCCAACACTCCCTTGTTTTTTCAAGTCAACCCTCTCAAATGATGGAGTTAACCTACTTAGACCAACACTCCCTCGTTTTTTCAAGTCAACCCTCTCAAATGATGGAGTTAACCTACTTAGACCAACACTCCCTTGTTTTTTCAAGTCAACCCTCTCAAATGATGGAGTTAACCTACTTAGCCCAACACTCCCTTGTTTTTTTTTTTTCAAACCAATTCTCTCAAATGATGGGGTTAGCCTAATTAGCCCATGACTCCCTTGTTTTTTTCAAGCGAATCCTCTCAAATGATGGGGTTAACCTACTTAGCCCAACACTCCCTTGTTTTTTTTTTCAAACCAATTCTCTCAAATGATGGGGTTAACCTACTTAGCCCATGACTCCCTTGTTTTTTTTTCAAGCGAATCCTCTCAAATGATGGGGTTAACCTACTTAGCCCAACACTCCCTTGTTTTTTTTTCAAGCCAATTCTTTCAAATTATGGGGTTAACCTACACTAGCCCGGCACTCCTTTGTTTCCTCAGAGAGAGCTCTCAAATAATGGGGCTAGCCTATTTAGCCCAACACTACATTGGTTTTTTTTTCAGCGAGTCTTTTAAAATGATGGGGTTAACCTACTTAGCCCAACACTCCCTTGTTTCTCCAGCGAGGCCTCTCAAATAATGGAGTTAACCTATTTAGCCCAACACTCCCTCGTTTTTTTTTCAAGCGAGACCTATCAAATAATGGGGTTAACCTACTTAGCTCAACACTCCCTTGATTTTTCAAGCGAATCCTCTCAAATGATGTAGTTAACCTACTTAGCCTCGTTTCTTCAGCGAGACCTTTCAAATGATGGGCTTAATTTACTTAGCGGCTCTCTTGTTTCTTCAGAAAGCCGTCGATTACCTCAATCCTACGTCCCGCGGAGCAGCATTCCACGCAGGCCTTCCACACGCGAACATTCCGCCCATGGAAGAGGAACTGCACCAACACCACCACTGGGAAGACCCTGTCCGGAGTCAAGGCTGTGCGGGAGGTCAAGGTCACGCTCAGGACACACGCCCAATACAGCAAGCGGCGGGTGTTGAGGTAGAGCACCTGAGAAAGGGAGTCAAGGTGGCTCCTGTGTCGAACACGGCACAGCTCTTTACTGCGGAAGGCGAGGGAGGGAGCTTAGCCGCCTATTAAAACAGAACCTTTCTTACTAAGTCTTCTTACCGAGGAGGGTTAGAAAAGAGGCTTAGCAGTTTATGAAAGGGGATATTCTTTTCGATCGAGGGTTGAAAGAGGGCTCAGCGGTTTATTACAACAGTTCCTCTGAATTTCTTCTCCGAGTGGAAGGCTAGAAAAGGGGCCCAGCGGTTTATTGTAACGGATCATCTGCTATATGGTCTTGTAAAGTTACATTGCTTTGATTCTTTACTGTAGGGGTCGAGGAAGGAGGCTTTTGGGGGTTGCTTATCTGTCAATCTGATAAAGATCTATCTCGTCACTGTATTGGGGGTGCGGGTATTTTTTTTAAGTTGCTTCAGCGGGCTAGCAAGTTAGAGAATGTATTGCTGCGCTACTTAGCAATGAAAAGCAAGGAGAAGAGAGAGAGAGAGAGAGAGAGAGAGAGAGAGAGAGAGAGAGAGATAGAGAGAGAGAGAGAGAGGAAAAAAAAGAGTGAGAGAGAGAGAGAGAGATTCTGATGAAGCTACAGCTTTTGGCTATGTTTAAAGTATAGTGCTTTATTTTTCACACCTAAAAAAATAAATATTCTCCATGAAATATGACATGTTTTTCTTCCGGTGCTTCCAACCTCCATTAAACGCGTGCAACAATATTTTCCTGGTTTTCCTCCTGTAATCTTTATTTGTAAGAAGATCACGGACTTGGGTTAGAATTCCGCTTAGCCGACTTTGACAGCATCTGCAAAAGCTTAAAGCATTTGAATGCGAAGTTTAAGGGCACCGCGGCCAAAGCAGGAGGGCGGGGGTCACGTTTTTACACTCTGTGTGGATTGATTTGAAGTGAATTTCTGATCTTAGACTAAGGTGGAACAATCAAGCATTAAGCATTCTTGTACGATGTACATAATATAAGCGAAAGCAATCATGTCCAGAAAGCTGGTGGAATCCGAATTTTCCGCTTAAGTCAGCATTTCAAATTGATCTGACAATAAGCTATTGTTTAAAAGATGAGATTTCGTTTGTTTGTCTGTCTGTCTGACTGTCCGTCCGTCTGTCTGTCTGTCTGTCTGTCTGTCTGTCTGTCTGTCTGTCTCTCTCTCTCTCCCTCTCTCCCTCTCTCTCTCTCTCTCTCTCTCTCTCTCTCTCTCTCTCTCTCTCTCTCTCTCTCTCTCTTTCTCTCTCTGTCTGTCTGTCTCTCAGAACATATCGGTGAGAGTAATTGTTAAAATAATAAAAATAAAGTTATTCTTTACGTCAGTGCTTCCTAGCGAATAGTAACGGAAAAAAAGAAGGAATGTTATGCTGTGGCAAGATAGTCCCAAGGCAAGTACCAGGCAGGCTGAGAGGAGTATAGAATCTAGTGGATACGTACTGAGTGGGTTAGTAGTGCAGACAGAAAATTATAGTACAGTCGGTCCATTAAATTCAAGAGGTGAAAGTTGTGGAAAGTGTAGTGTAGAAGATGCTATAGGGAGATGATGCAGTATTATTGATCTATTTGAAGCACCAAGATAGATGCCTTCGATTTAAAGCACGGGTAAACAGGTTTATATATAAAAGGTCTGACATTATGACCATATTCGATAATAAGAGAAAATAAAAGAGAAAGAAAGAAAGAAACGGTACAGAAATATATAGATGATATTGATAAGTACCAACGCAGCAAGTGGACCAGTTATGTAAACAACGATCTTTTTCCCCACATGGCATATATTGAGTAGAGTAGAAACTGGTAGAATGGCAAAGAGAGGAGACAGAGAGATATAGAGAGACATTTGGACAGACGTGGAGAGAGAGAGAGAGAGAGAGAGAGAGAGAGAGAGAGAGAGAGAGAGAGAGAGAGAGAGAGGGAGGATGAGGAGGAGGAGGAGTTTAAGTATTGATACTGTGCGCTTTGTCTTTTAGTTTCTCTTAGGTTAACACGACAAATCGAAATCATCAGATCAGAAAGGCCTATCCTATTCTTCTCTTTGCGTGTGCATTAAATCGAAACTACGTCCTTGAAGAATTTCGAGCTTATTTATATTGTTGTAACTTGTAACATCCCAAATATCCTAGCGTGTTTATTATCCACTATGTGCTTTCAGTCTTTGTAAACCTGATCGCGTTTCAGCTGTGAGGCTGCGACATCCAGCCTGCCAAGCTATTGTTAGTTTTGTCTACAAGAATGGTAATAGAGGTATTGCCACCGCGTCCCTGACTTTGGAAGTCATAGCCGGATGATCATGTCTGTAGCTGGTTTTTCTAAAGGTTTGATGAATTTCATTATTGTTTAGAAAGATAAAGTTGTATTGATATAAAAAAAATAAAATAATGAGCATAGGCGATGCATTAATCGAATAAAATAATAACCACTACTGCAGTGGAGATGCCTGGGCAGTAATGAAGGATACAAAACAGCGCGCCAGATACATCTCTAGGTCCAAACCTTTTTTTTTTTCATAAAAGTCACTGTTGAGGGTGGGTTAAAAATAAATCAAGATCGACATCTCAAAAGTGTCGGGCATATCTTTGCTTACGGCAAATATTGCCATGGCTTTGTTACTTGACACAATCTCAAAGGATCAAGACAGTTGAAAAACAAATGTTACCGATGAAGCAGGAGGAGGCGGCACCACACTTAGGAAAAAATGACGCCCAACTTGATTGATGGTACAATTATAGTTGAGAACGAATGAAATACGACATTCATACACAAAGTAGATTTACTGGCGAGCACGTGCATTGTTGGCCTCGTAACAAACTCTATGAAGAAAGATGTCTGGGGGTGAGTGAATAAATCAACGGCTCAAAGAAAAAAGATTAAACCTTTCAGTAGACCTCACGCCACCGGCACTTCACACAAAACCAAGGGATGGGGAATGTGACGGATATCTTTAGTGACCATGCCTATATCTGAAAGGATAACGAGCTAGTCTGACAAATCTGCCACCACTGACAAACTATCGGCCAAATGATATTAGTAGCTAGCTTGGACAAGTAAGTTGGTTGTCAATAAAACTGATTGCTAGGTCAAATCTACGGCAAGCGAGTACTCCAGGTCACTGTTCCATCAAAGTTAAGTCCAAGTCATAGAGGATGCTGTGTACCTGTAACCTGGCGCCGACAGTGCTCATCTCAGCAATATACTGCACGGTGAAGGGGATAAAGATGGTGAGCGGGACCTTCAGAACATTGAACAGGCCGAACGTTAAGAAGACCCTGTGGGCGCTCATGAAGCTCTCCCCGTCCTCCTGTGGAGGCCACAGCAGCGCGCGGCTGCCGAATATGAGCAGCATGGACACACCGATACTCAAGAAAAACGGGACGAAGAAGACGCCTTGCAGAGAGCGCGACACACTGATGTGGCGCCCCTCATCCCTGGGCGATTGAAAGGAGAGGAGAGAGGGGGATGAACACAGATATAGCAACATTGAGCGATTACATCATTAGCAGCCCTGCGACAACAGTTGGATTGTGGAATTTTGAAAAAATTTACTTTGAGTAGTGTCTAGCCCGCTTAAGAGCCAAGAGCAAGTGAAGGTCTTCCAAGCATTATCTTTTAATTAATATGTTTGAGTTGCATTTTGAGTTTATAACAAGTGACAAGCCGATTGTCTTGTGACTGACTATGAATATTCGAAGAGGTTATTTTCTACATCTTCCTATTCTTAAAAGTCCACCTTGTTAACAGAGGTGATGGTCATGTCCGTTGTAGCAAGAATTACTGATCCACAGCGTGAATTAACCTTATCTCTACTGCTGATAACGACACTAAAATAATCCGCGTTTATATTAGTGGGTCTGCAAGACAAGGAAAAATAGATAGTTACAGGTCTATTCTGAATGGGCTAAGCTTACTGCCTAAACAAAGGCTATCTCGAACTTGACTGAGAAACTAACCGATCATTTAGAGCTAGAATGGTAATAATCGGGAGAACTAAAAATTAGTAAAGAAAACTGCAGATACTAGACCTATGTCCTTTATTTTATCATTCAGACACACAAAATAAACGTGACGTGGCTGAACATCTAAAACTATATTCCTTGGCTTGGAATAAATAATTTGCCGTGCAGACTAAGAAGGAAAAAAATACTAACAACTACATGAGTAGAGTAGGTGAGTGAAAGTGGACAAGCTTGAAGTGTATGAAACATTCGCTAGTTTCTATTCAAAGCGACACGGCCGTAAAAAGCTTGTCATCAGAGTCTAAACGTTGTTTGAGTGTGTGGGTGGGTGGAAGGGTTGGGATGCTCTCTAGCTTAATTAGGCACTTGACGGCAATGATGTTCCGCGTTTATGAATATATACGATATGCACACGGCTTACAAAATTATGTCATATGTTTATCATGAATTTTTCCAATGTTTCCAGATTTACCGAAGACAGTCTGTCATAAAATGAAGAAAAGCATGTGTATGTGTAGACGACTTAATTTCTCTAAGACAATTTGACCTCATCAGTTCTATAGACCTTCTCAAATTATTCCTCGTCCAATGAGGGTGTTGCACTACTAAATTACAAGTGCAGGATGATTTATACAAAGGAAATAAACTAAAAGCTAAAAGCAAAATAGTTAATTTGCGTGTAATTTATTAAACTTTTCAAGAGTTAATATCTGAGGAAGAAGAGTAACAATGGAAAATTTACAACATTCACTAGCGTAAAGGAAAAATGGAGTAAAGAAGCGCGTGCTACAAAATATCCAAGTGTTAAATTCATTAAAAAAAATCAACTCACAGAAAAGAACAGAAAACACAACAAAATAATCAGTCATAATTGTGGTGTTAAAAATCACGGCAGAAGGGGTAACAAAAGATAACTGAACGAAAAAGAACACAGCTTGCCTCTCAGAGTAACGAAATACATGAGGTGAGAAAAAATAATATACAAGAATAAACTTGAGTGCATCTTTATATTTTAGAAACAAATGGGTGCTCACGTTTAAAACAAAAAAAAACCATAGAGATATATGAAATTGAAAGGAAAACAATGCAACTTCAGTTTTGTTTGTGTGATAACTAAATCAGATTAACACTTCAAAATGTAGAGTTGTCGGAAAAATGTCAGTTATCTCTTGCAGATTCAGATCAGAAATAAACAAAAATTGAACGACGATAATTTTTCCTCGATTATTGTTTTTTATGAGTTTAGAAAACCAAAGGCTGTTTATATATTCTCTTATTGGGGGAGGGGGCGGTGGGAAGTGCTAATTTAAGCTCTTGGCTTCCCATTGTACAGTTACTAGAAGCTCAAAATCATTGATCATTTCTAGTTAGACTTGCTTTTCATCTTTTTAATTTATTTCTTTCGTTGTTGCTGTTTATTTATCGCTTTGTACCAGTGTACCAGTTCCAGCAGCGTGGCTCTCTACCACAAAAGATAAGCTTGCACAACCAAGCAGAACCATTACAAACACGACAAGCACAATGACATCACGATATACTCTACAAAACTATTTGCAGGAAGCTCTATTTTTATACTTACCCTACAGAAAATCACAAACAATATATATATATATATATATATCAGGGTTCCATTTTGATATGTAACGCGTAACGATAAGCACGTGATGTCTCATCACATAGACCTTTCCCCTCTTTTTTTTAGAGACCCAATGAGCTTGAATTGTCTCAAATAATTTAAAATCATCTGTGTATCCCTCAATCTCTCAATTATAATTATCTATCTACCTGTCTATATTATCCATTCTCACGTCTAATCTTTTTTATCTACCTCTTTATAAGCTTATATTTTTAAAAAATATATAAAACTTGCTTATCAACTTATTTATCTAACTGTTCATTCGTCCATCTTTATATTTACTATTACCTATAATTTTATGTGTTTATCTCTTTACAAATTTATTTGTCTTTCTATATCTCCATGTACTAATCCATCTGTCTACCAGTCTTCACGTCTATTTATCTACATATCTATGTATTTGTCTGTCTGTCTGTCTGCCTGCCTGCCTGCCTGCCTGCCTCTCTCTCTCTCTCTCTCTCTCTCTCTCTCTCTCTCTCTCTCTCTCTCTCTCTCTCTCTCTCTCTCTCTCTCTCTCTCTCTCTCTATATATATATATATATATATATATATATATATATATATATATATATATATATATATATATATATATATATATATATATATATATATATATATATACCTATCTACATATCTATCTATCCATCTATTTGATCTACCTTTGATCGGCCTATTTAACTATCTAATCTATTACTCAAAAACTAGATTTATTAGGATATTTTATTCAAAATCTTAAACCGCTGATAAACATTACTGAAAGATCAAGCTATTCATTTTTCTTTCACATAAATCAATCTATCAATTATTTGACTATTCAACCGCATATCTTTTAATATATCTATCAATCTGTTTTTCTATCTATATATTATAAAAGTGTACTAACCAATTCCCATGACAAGCCTTCTTCAGTATTCTGTTCAGATTAGTTACTATCTTTCGTTTCGTTTTTCGTAGTTTTTAGATTCTTCGGGAGATATCAATCAATCTGTCTATCTATCTGTCTGGCAAAATACATGTAGTTCATTATCTATTAACCTATCTATCTATCTATCTATCTATCTATCTATCTATCTATCTATCTATCTATCTATATCTATATATATATATTTATCTAACTATTTATTAACTTGAGTTTTTATGCAAGCATCCATCTTTCTGATTCTCTATCTATATAAACTTTTAATAACTGTTCTAACTACTACTTTTCTATCTTCTTTTTATTATTTATTTTCTCACAAACATACAGATCAATAAAGCCAGTCTTTACAATATCGACACAGGTCCCAAACTAATAAATAAACCAGTCATGCGGGTGGTACCTAAAAAGCATGAAGATGGAAAAAAATGAAGAAAGAAAAGCCATACTTCGTAGGATATGAGTATCTGCGGTCATGTGACTTTCATTGAACTATGTGGGTATGCCCTGTATCGCACTGCTAATATGAAAGCACAATCGGCGATGACATCGACATTAGAATGCGCGTGGGGGGGCAGAGTTTCAGATGTCCGAACAGAGCACTATAAAGTCTTTAAAGTGCTATGTTGATGCGCTGAATCCCATTTCTTTCTCTCTTTCTTTCTTTCTTTCTTTTCAGTATTCTCTTCAGTTGAAAACGAATCAAGAAAAAAAATTTGTTTTGTGCAATGTAATGAACTGATAGAAAGAAAAATAAATTGGTGGCAATGTCCATAGCGATTATCCAAAGTTCAAAATTTTAACCGTCGCGGAAAAGAATGGGTGGGGGTCGATGGGGTTTACAAGGATAGTCCCAGATGCTCGCCTGTTTGATATCGAAGTTAAAAAAAAAAAAAAAAAGAGCTGAAGAGTTACTCGCTGGGCAGGAGGATTTTTTCCAGTGACAACACTGTTATCGTTCTAATGTGAAACAAACAAATGAAACAAAAACATTCTTTACGAGTTAATGAGTTTAATCAAAAGGCAGACGCGGACTAATTTCGGCGTTACTTTCAGAGAGGGAACATGCATACCAGATGAATAAGTTACGAGGTGAGAGTTGAGGCAATGGCACCACAGGACCACACAAATGTATGTGAAACAGGTTAGGACTTGCTGTAATGGCATGACATGACTAGACAGATACATGAATTATGTGAAAGAGACTGGCAGTTGGTATAATGGCACCACAGGGCTAGAGAGATACATAAATTATGTGAAACAGACTGGCGCTTGGTGTAACGGCATAACAAGACTGCATGAATACATGTAAAACAGATAGACAATTGCTGGAATGGCATCACATGACAAGACAGATACAGTGATTATAAATTATGTGAAACTAGACAAGCAGTCACTGGCACTATCAGATTTCACATAAATATGATACTAAGTGAAGCGACAGTAGCCCCGTATGTTCACACCTCAACATCGTTAGTTGGTGAAAAGAAAAGTAAGCAGATAGATAGACACAGAGAGGAATAAGAGAGAGAGGGGGGACAGAGAGGGAGAGAGGTGGAGACAGGCAGAGAGAGAGAGAGAGAGAGAGAGAGAGAGAGAGAGAGAGAGAGAGAGAGAGAGAGAGAGAGAGAGAGACTAACAGGGAAACGTCAAAAGTAATAAAAGACAAAAAAAACGAAACACTACGGATATGTAAGTTATGTGACTATGCAACAACATAAGCGTGACGGGATACACGAATATGCCCGATGTTGGCGAATTAATTGGAACAACAAAAACATAAACAGGGTCAAAGGGTTGAAGTGGGAGTAAAAGTATGAGTCTAATTGACAAAGACAACGTTTATGTAAACAATATAGATGGTCGGTGAGCAACTTAGAAAAAAAAGTTCAACCTAGACGGTGACAGACAGAAAGCGTTAAGTGCCGATGTGAAAGCACTAAAAAAAAAAATCTTACGAATTGTTCCGAAGCCACATTTGTTCTAATAGAGTAACAGTTGAGTTAGCCTAACACGATCTAAACAGGCGCTAGTGCGATAGCTTAGGGTTTATGATTATGTGTTTCTCGAGTCTTGCTTGTCTGTCTATCTGTCTGTCTGTCTGTCTGTCTGTCTGTCTGTCTGTCTGTCTCTCTCTCTCTCTCTCTCTCTCTCTCTCTCTCTCTCTCTCTCTCTCTCTCTCTCTCTCTCTCCCTCCCTCCCTCTCGCTCTCTCTCTATCTATCTATCTATCTTTCTTTTTCTTTCTCTCTCTTTCTCTCTCTTGCTATTTCTTTCTTTCTCTTTTTATTCTTGCGCTGTGACGTTGGACAGTCAGTACCATTTGACGAAAAGCAGAACGCCATGTATGCCTTATCCCTATTAATAAAAAGCCCACGAGAGATTTAATCTGCGTACAATGAGTTAACCGCATGCATCTCTGTACAAATGCTTAAAACTCTGTACTTCATTCATTCAATTTTCAAACAAAATGAAGCAACCATTTTCTGGTATCAAAAAGCGGAAATCCACACGTCCTTTGCAAAGTTGCCTTTCATTGGTTGCCCTCAAAATTAAGAATAGAAAAATGCTACCAGCAACAGATTCATAAGAATTTTCCAATCTCGTCAAGATAAGTAAAGATAACTATTCAATTAAATCTTAAAAAGAAAGAAAGTCCAAAGCTTCCAACAGCAATAATTCCCAGGGAAACCATAAAAGCAACTGTCTATCTTTTATAAACAAACCAAAAAAAAACAAGAACAAAAAATGGGTGAAAATTTCAAAGAAACGTCGGTTTGTAGATTCAGTTTTTATAGTGTAAAGATGACACAACTCAAGTCCATTAATAGAAAACTGAATATATTGATACTGTTTTTCAAAAGAGTCGACAAGAAAAACGGAAACGACGTGATTTGAATAAGTTTTAGGCTTTAAAAATAATCAAAAGTTACAACGAGAACTTAACAGTGGAAAAGTTACTAGAGGAACATTTTCTTTGAAAGAAAAAAAAACGGAACAAATCTCCCTTCCTAGCTCAAATTAGTGCCCTAACAATGGCAAAAGAAAATTAACCACAAGAGTTGAAAAAGAAATGATTATTTGACCCGCAACAGAAAAACAAAATAATTAGGAAGGTGTAAATGCTCTGCTCGAACCACTTGCTACTCAATTGTTGTCTCCCCTTGAACTACCTTTATCCTGGCGCCGGTCACGAATATCTCGGGTAGGTACACGAATGCGAACGGTAAGAAGACTGCCACTGAGATCTTGACAGCATGGAAGAGCCCCATCGCTAGGAAGACCCTCCGGGCGCTCATGACATTCTCTTGGCTGAGCCTCCGGGAGCTCATGACACTCTCTTGGCTGAGCCTCCGGAAGCTCATGACACTCTCTTGGCTGAGCCTCCGGGAGCTCATGTTACTCTCTTGGCTGAGCCTCCGGGAGCTCATGTTACTCTCTTGGCTGAGCCTCCGGGAGCTCATGATACTCTCTTGGCTGAGCTTCCGGGAGCTCAAGACACTCTCCTGTTCGTCTGCACCGTGTAAGACGAGCATCGTGCCAAAAATAGCCAGCATGCTCACGGACACCAAGATGAAGTGCGGCACAAACAACAAGCCCTGCAGCAAGCGGGTGTCCCTCACGTGCTCCATCTCGCACCTGGTGGTCGCACGGAGGTTAAGCGCGTCACAGATCGTGGGTTCGGGAGGTGGTTAGGATAGAGAGTTGTACGTAGTTATAGCGGAACGTCGAGTCGTTGCACACATTACATACACAACATGTTTGTTTGAACAGGAAGATGAAGAATATGGGGTAAGGAGTACAATTACAATGTTATGAATATTTTACAAAAGGTAATCCTCTGTGGGCAAAGTCTCATGACCAATGCTAAACGCTACCGGTAAAGTCTATGCAAACTGTAATAATCACGCATAGGCGCAGAAAGCAAGTAGATCAAGATATTTAAAAGACAGTCAACAAAAGCTGAATAAAAAGGAAACAATATATTAAAACCCTATTTAAGAAAGAGAAGAAGAGGCGTGTATTTAACAAAGGACGAAATGCCCTCGAGAATACAAAAGCAGAGAATGGTGGGAGGGTAAACCTTGGCTGTAAGCGCTGCGCCATGGTACTTGATCTCTTTTGTTTTCTCTCAGTGAAAAGATAATTATGTAGAAACTGCTTTGCGCAAAAGTCATGGAATCACAGCAACTGATCGGGATGATTTGATCGCACTAATACACATGTAGTGCATTTTGAAATTAGAGTGAGATATGTGTCTTTTAAAGACTGCATACACACTTTCAACACATACCCATACGAAATGTATTACTTTCGACAGATGGAGAAGGAAAAGAAGAATGAAGAAATAGGACAAGAGCAAGAAGTAAAACAATAACAAGAAGAACAAGATAAAAAAAAGAACAAGAACAGGTAGAAGAGGAAAAAGAAGAAGAAGAAGAAGAAGAAGAAGAAGAAGAAGAAGAAGAAGAAGAAGAAGAAGAAGAAGAAGAAGAAGAAGAAGAAGAAGAAGAAGAAGAAGAAGAAGAAGAAGAAGAAAAAGAACAACACCACCACCAACAACAACAACAACAACAGCAGCAGCAGCAATAAAAACAACACCAGCCATAAAAACAGCATCAACTTCAGCAACAAAGAACAAAAGCACAGGAGGAAAAAAGATGCGGAAGAAAAAAAAATATGAAAAACTACATAACTGTCTTGCCTAACCTGAAATATTTTTCCCTTGTTGCTTTTCATCTCAACAAGATCCACGTAATACCAAAACATGTCAAGTTGGTGTCTTAACAAATAGCAGAGAAAAATTGGTGAGGGATAGAAGGTAAATTACAGAAAAATGATCGCCGGCGAAAATACGCACGAAAATTCGCAGAGATTGCCTACAAACATCCAATAGCGGCGTACATTAGATTTCAGATCTTACTATGGAATGGGGAGTATGCGTTAGAATCGTATTGAAACAATGCGTCCTCTTTAAAGCATCAAAATTCTACACTTTTTCGCCAAGCCGGTCTCTACGCTTAGGATATGACCGTGACCCGAGCTGTCAGTGTAAACTACAACAAAACTTTGTTCGGCAGGGTAGGTAATTCAGTGACAGTGTAGAACTTCAAAGAACTAAGTCTGGCAGGGTAGGTAATGCACCGTCAGTGTACAAGTACAACATAACTTTGGTCAGCAGGATAGGTAGTTCACCGTCAGTGTACAACTACAACAAAACGAGTTCGCAAGGGCAGGTAGTTCACCGTCAATGTACAACTACAACAAAACTTCGTTCGGCAGGGTAGATAATTCACTGACAGTGTACAACTACAACAAAACTTGGGCAGGTTAGGTAATTCACTGACAGTGTACAACTACAACAAAACTTGTTCGGCAGGATAGGTAATTCACTGACAGTGTACAACTACAACAAAACTTCGTTCGGCAGGGTAGATAATTCACCGTCAGTGTACAACTACAACAAAACTTCGTTCGGCAGTGTAGATAATTCATCGTCAGTGTACAACTACAACAAAACTTCGTTCGGCAGTGTAGGTAATTCACCGTCAGTGTACAACTACAACAAAACTTCGTTAGGCAGGGTAGGTAATTCACCGACAATGTACAACTACTTCAAAACTTGTTCAGCAGGGTAGGTAATTCACCTACAACAAAACTTCGTTCGGCAGGGTAGGTAATTCATCGCGCCGTGACGTACCTGTACCCGAGCTAGCACCACGCGCATCTCGGCGATGTTCTGAAAGGCGAACGACAGGAAGAGATTGCAGGAGAGCCGAATGGCCGTGAGGAGACCGATGGTGAGGAACATAGCGTACGGTCTCAGCCGACCCGCGCCCCCTACCGCCGTCAGCGTGCCGTAGAGCAGCACCAGAGCCAGCTTGGTGGACACAAAGTACGGCGACAGCGTGAGCGCTTGCGTGCGCCGTGTGCGCCACACTTGAAGATATTCCATCCTGGGGAAGTGGAGAAGGGTTGGATTCTGTAACTCTCAAAGCCGAAGCGCGCTGGCGACAGTCTAGGTGTTAAGATAACTGCACAGATTTGACCTACTAGTTTGAAAAGATGCGATGGCGCTTTGCCCCTGATATGATCTGCGGCTTGAGTTTGGAACTAAGGTGTCGTTATGCTGAACACCGGGAGTCCCGATTGATGTTGGGTCAGAGTTAGACATGACTTGGAAGTTAAGGTTACACCCAATCAATCTATAAGTGGTTGGATTCGCTTGCACAAGAAGGGTGCTATGGATGCTTCTTGGAAGAGGAGAGCCCTGTAAACTGAACTTCCACCATCGTTAATACTTACAATTATTAATATCTCTTATTTGCTATGTAATGTCACAGTTCCATCAAATAGACACATACTGCACAATCGATAACGGTGCATCTTACCTGAGAAGCAGGATATTATTTGTGATGGCCATTTAAAACATGATATTCAAAATAACGATCAACACACATGATGTATCAGCTCTACCAAATAGAATGAAAAATATGTTTGATCTCACTGAATCAAACATACCAGTCTTAAGAATGGCTTAAATAAATCAACAAAGAAAGCCATGAAAGCTCAGCATAGTCAAAGAAAAGGATAAAAACGAGGCTTATTTTATACTTAACCAGGATGCTATAATCATAAATAGATAGAGACACCCCAGAAACCGCAATATTATATCCAGAAATGAAAATCAAAGGGGAGAGAATCGTCCCAAAGCGAGTAGCACTTCAGTAATCTAAAGGGACGGGAAATAGAGCATATAAAACAGAAAATCTCCCTTGTTACCAATATATTCAAATAGTAAGACGAATAAATTAGCGAATTAATAAGAGAAGCCATGCAAGACTAGACAGGCAATATCTGATACAACCGTAGCTTTTTCGTGAATTATTTGTTTTCTATAAATCTAATCTGGCGTTACTGTTTTCAAAAGACAAAATCCACAAAAGTGAGAAGCAAACAATTATGAGAAGAAAGCTCGCTCCATGCAAAAGGAGATCGGTAAGAGGTTATTTACGACACCATAAGCCAGATCTCCCTAGCGACTCCATGCACCACTAGCACAACAATGGAACCAGACGATAGCTTGCTCCAGGCAGTCACGTGAAAGACTTGCCGACGGATAAAGTTCACCTGGACAACTGAGTCCATAGTATAATTTCCGAGGGCAACAAGGATTTTCAGAAAATGAAAAGATCTTTATTTATACAAAAAAAAAAAAAAAGGATTAAAATTAATGGAAACAACAGGCTTTCAAAGTTTAAAGTATTATTTAAAACAAATTATTGCAATAGCTTTCGTTCACAAGAGTATCGTAAGTCTTTAAATACAGCTGCATCTTTAGAAGAATTTTAGCTTCAAAGAATGTAGGATAGTTTGTATGATATTCTTGTCGAGCGTAACTAACAGGGTGCAAAATTTGAGGTGTAAGACATCATATGAATATTCTAAGGGTGACAGAATTCACAAACCTCTGAACACATAATTATAGCGTTGAGATTTTAAGATCGTGGGATCAGTGAGTTCAGGAACAATAGGATTGTAAGAATGAGGTAGAAGGCTTTGAAGATTGAGGGGACATCAGGGTTTTGTACATCTACATGCATGAAGATCACGCAAATTTTATGGTATTGAATACACAATCGATTCTTTTATTTATAAATTTTATTTATTTATTTTTTTTGGGGGGACAGAGAGTGGGGGAGGGGAAGGAGGGTGAGAGAGAGAGGGGGGGGGGGGGAGGGACGGGGAGTATTATTAGGCCTATGATGTTAAAGGCAACCTCTTGAGCTAGAACTTGATTTACAAAGCACCTGAGAAAGTCATTTTTTTTTTCAATATTCGAAAAATCTAGAATTAAAAATGACCGAGACATTTCTTTCCGAAGAACCGTGATTTATTATTGGCAACGACGCCTGAAGATTCTGTGAAACTATCGGAAAAAAAAAACATCAACAACCATCAAAGATTGCGGAATTATCTTGTTCACTCGATAACCTTGGACCACGCGTGCGCGTGACTCCATATCGCCCTTTATTAATCAAGCGTCAAGTTTATTCAGCCTCATTTTCGGAGCGATGTGAGTAATGACTTGGACTTCTGGTCTAATGTAGAAGAATGGAACCAGTTCACTTCCCCTTTGCAAGTCACCCATGCAAGTGTAAGCTCTATCGAACCAAAGCCCCAATGATCACTTGTCACTGTTAAGCCATATTAAAAAAAATAAAATTCGTCGGTCAAGCTTGATCCGATTACTTACTATTTGTAGAATCAGATTCAACTAGGATTTAATGACCTTTTAATCCCAACCTTAGCACTTACCATACTCCGGCATTGAAACATGACCCTCTACATTTTGAAATATGCAATTTTGGTGAGACTCAATCTCTTTTGCCAAGCTCCGACATTAAAACATGACCCACTACATTCTGAAATATGCAATTTTGGTGAGACCCAACTCTCTCGAACTAAGCTCCGATATTGAATCATGACTTTGCAATAAATCATGGTGAGACCCAATCCCTCTAACCAAGCTCCGACATTGAAACATGACCCACTACACTTTGCAATATATCATGGTGAGACCCAGTCCCTCTAACCAAGCTCCGACATTGAAACATGACCCACTACACTTTGCAATAAATCATGGTGAGACCCAATCCCTCTAACCAAGCTCTGACATTGAAACATGACCCACTACACTTTGCAATAAATCATGGTGAGACCCAGTCCCTCTAACCAAGCTCCGACATTGAAACATGACCCACTACACTTTGCAATATATCATGGTGAGACCCAGTCCCTCTAACCAAGCTCCGACATTGAAACATGACTCAGTACACTTTGCAATATATCATGGTGAGACCCAGTCCCTCTAACCAAGCTCCGACATTGAAACATGACCCACTACACTTTGCAATATATCATGGTGAGACCCAGTCCCTCTAACCAAGCTCCGACATTGAAACATGACCCAATACACTTTGCAATATATCATGGTGAGACCCAGTCCCTCTAACCAAGCTCCGACATTGAAACATGACCCACTACACTTTGCAATATATCATGGTGAGACCCAGTCCCTCTAACCAAGCTCCGACATTGAAACATGACCCACTACACTTTGCAATATATCATGGTGAGACCCAGTCCCTCTAACCAAGCTCCGACATTGAAACATGACCCACTACACTTTGCAATATATCATGGTGAGACCCAGTCCCTCTAACCAAGCTCCGACATTGAAACATGACCCACTACACTTTGCAATATATCATGGTGAGACCCAGTCCCTCTAACCAAGCTCCGACATTGCAACATGTCCCACTACACTTTGCAATATATCATGGTGAGACCCAGTCCCTCTAACCAAGCTCCGACATTGAAACATGACCCACTACACTTTGCAATATATCATGGTGAGACCCAGTCTCTCTAACCAAGCTCCGACATTGCAACATGACCCACTACACTTTGCAATATATCATGGTGAGACCCAATCCCTTTAACCAAGCTCCGACATTGAAACATGACCCACTACACTTTGCAATATATCATGCTGAGACCCAGTCCCTCTAACCACGCTCCGATATAGAAAGATGACCCAATACATTCTGAAATATGCAATTTTGGTGAGACTCAACCCATATTACCAAGCTCCGATATTGAAACATGACCCACTACATTCTGAAATATGCAATTTTGGTGAGACTCAACCTATATTACCAAGCTCCGATATTGAAACATGACCCACTATACTCTGCAATATGTCATCTTAGAGAGACCCAATCCCTTCTGCCGGACAAACATATTGAATTATGGCCCAGAGACCGCTATAATCTGTAATCTGTCATCTCAGTGAGATAGAATCCCTTATACAAGCAACGACATCCATATAATCATGGCACACTATATTCTGTAATCATTCAACGCGTCCCGTAGGTGAGACTTCATTTCCCGTACCTACTAAATGACTACGTGACCGAGAGGCTGATAACACCCAAATCCTGGAGCAGTCGATTCATTAAGACATACCTGAACCCTCTCGAGCACTACACCAGTTTCGGCCATATACTGGAAAGCATTGGAAATGTATATGGTGCAAGAACCCCTCAACGACTGGTACATGCCGAAGCAAAAGAACACTACATGAGGTCTTAGTGTGTCCGCTCTTCCGAGATATGTGAGGGAGCCAAATATAACAAGCAGAGCCAACCTGACGGACAGCCAAGCCGGTATTAGGATACAGGCCCCTCCGCGTCGAGCGGACCTCACAAACCTTAGTTCAAATCTGTGGAATAAGCGTGGGGATTTAAAATCATCTTTCATGGACGCTGCGAGCGATGTAGGCATCGGGGCAGAGTTGGCTGTCGTCGAGAATATATATAATCGACAATCCAGTCTTCATATATATATATATATATATATATATATATATATATAAGGGACAGGCATATTGTTCCATCAAAGCTTTTAAAAATGATTTTTCGGACATTGACTCATATTATGCACTGATAACCGGATTTTGGTGAATTTGGGCCTGTGCGTGTTGTTTTAAGTACAGGTAGCCTATGAAATATCTTTCATCGCTCTCTTGAAAGTCAATCAACATTTGATACTTTAGTTGCGCCATATCCCTGGCCTGCATTGCACGTGTCAGTGAAACACATATTGGGTGAAATTTTTTATTTCACCTGCTCGGTCCGTCATGAGCGGTTATGTCTGGGCTTTGGATGAACATTTAAGGCGAATCATGAAACGGGGGAGGTAACTTGCAGAGACGGTAGAGGAATAAAGATCTTCTCCAACAGCAAGAGCCAATAGTCAATAAGAGAACCTTAAACCACAATCCCAACAGGGTCCAAAGCTGGGAAGGGAGAGAACTAAGCAGGTCATAAGGGCGAAATGTGTGTCTGTTGTGCATGGGATGAGCTACTGTCACCGGCGAGTTAAGAGGGAGGGACAGAAAAGCAGACAGCCTTGAGGTGAAGTCATTGAAATGTCTCGATTCAAATAACTGGTTGACATCGTCTTCAATTGTTTATCTTAGTCTTATCTCAGGACCGCGTGACGTGGTTTATATAATAGATAATATTATTTTAAGCAAAAGTTGAAGTAAAACAGTTTTTGACAATGCACAGTGAATATTTAAGAAGACATTTCGTGTAGTCAGTAATTCGATATCATGTAACAACTGAAATAGTTTTTAATGCCATTATGCACATTTTAATTTTTTAAAAATCGGTTTCTCAGAGAAAAATAAACTTGTTGCGCAGGTTAAATCGTTAGAACATATTTCGCTCGGGGCAGTAAATCAATAACTGTATATGGCTTTTGGAGAAAATAGAAGCAGTAAGAAGAGAATAAAAGAAAGCAGACGAAGAATTACAGTGCGAGCACAGCCCCAGCAGCAGCAGCAGCAGCAGCAGCAGCAGAAGCAGCAGCAGTAGTAGTAGTAGTAGTAGTAGTAGTAGTAGCAGCAGCAGCAGCAGCAGCAGCAGCAATAGTAATGTTTCCAGAATGAGTAGTAAAATTAAAAGCAGTGTAGACAGTCGAGGTAGTTGCAACAATAACAGCAACTGCAGTAGTAAGTTGCCGATGTTGTTTTAAGTTTATTGATGTTAATTTGCATGTTAATGTTGTTTCGTTTTGTTTTGGTTTTTTTTTTTTTTTTTTTTTTTCCTTTTCCTTTTTTTTTTTTTTTTTTTTTTTTGTTTATTTCCTTTTTTTTTTTTTTTTGTGTGTGTGTGCTTTTTTTTTTTTTTTTTTTTTTCTACATCTGTTTTGTTGTTATTGGTTGATTCTTATACTGCTGCTGCATGCTGCAAAACTGTGGAAGAAGTAAAACTTAGTTCCACCCTTTTCCATGAAGAAAGGAAAATGAAAGACAAAGGGCAGTGCGTTAATTCAATTTTTTCTTTTTTTTTTTTGGAATAACACCTTGAGAGCGTCTTTGACAAGTCCGGTAAAACTAGTTGCCAGCGATTGCTAATTTAAAACATAGTATCAGCTTCTAAAAGGTTAAAAGGAAACCTTTATACGATAGTTTGATGTTGAGATAAAACCTCCTTTACTGTACTGTAGTTTGACAATGAAACAAAGCCTGTATGTTTTTTATCTGACAGTGAGATAAAATTTTCAGAATTGTGGTAAAAGTTGCACTTCTAAGGTTTGAAAGTGAGATAAAACCTTCATAACTATGGTCTGATAGCGTTATGGAAACGTCCACAACTATGGTATGATGGTGAGATAAAACCTTCACAATTATTGTCTGATGCCGATGTACAAACCTCCACAACTATGGCCTGATGGCGATATAGAAACCTCCGCAACTATGGTATGATGGCCATATAGAAACCTCCACAACTTTGGTATGATACTCCGATAAAACCATAACTATGGTCTGATGGCGACATAAAACAGTTTTTAAACTTTTAAAACTATGGTCTGATGGCGATATAGAAACCTCCGCTATTATGGTATGCTGCCGAGATAAAACCTTCATAATAATGGTCTGATGGAGACATAAAAACTGTTTTTAAATCTTCGAAACTGTGGTATGATGGCAATATAGAAACTCCGCAATTATGGTAGGATGCCGTGGTAAAACCTTCATAATAATGGTTTGACTGAGATATAACAACGGTTTTTAAACCTTGAAAACTATGGTCTGATGGTGAGCTAAAAACCTCCAAACTAGGGTATGGTAGTGAGATAAACCTACATTTATGCAAGCTAATGGCAAGGTAAAACCTCCTCTACCAAAGACTGGTAATGACGGAAAATCCAAAAAAAAATGTCTAGCGGTGGCGGTGGTTTGACACCTATACAATTACTGACAGCTGATAACACACTGTCTCCACTGCTTGTGTGGAAATGTTCCAGCAACGTACCTGCACCCGCGCGAGCACAGTGTGGACCTCGGCGATGTACTGAAACGCGTACATCAGATATATCGTATACGAGGCTCTCATGGCCTGAAACATGCCGTACGAGAGATACACAGTGTGGGGTCTGAGGGTAGCCTTCCTCCCGACCGCCAGAGAGACGAGAAACAGCAGAAGCAGGGCCAGCCTGGTACACACGAGACCCGGGATCTTGAGACATGCCTGGGCTCGCCGGGCGGACATCACGTGAACAGTTTCCTGGCTGGAGAACGGGACAGTGTTTAACTCTCAATGATTCCATGGTTTTTCCCCCCTTTTGAAAGTTTCAAGGGTGTTGTATTTTATAAATGACTCCCATTTTATAGTAATGACCAATCAAGTCATGTAACCCATCATTTTGTTCAGAAAAGAATGCAGATTTAATTTTTGGGTAGTTTTTTTGTAATTTCTATTATGTTTGTTTAGAAAATTGCATTTTATAATCAGAAAAATTAAAAAATTCAATCTGCAAAAAAAATTTTATTCACAAACTCAAAGAAGGAGAAAAATTCAATTTTGGATAAAAATAAAGTCTTTATTGATTATAATATTCTTCAACATGTGTGGCATCACACCAAACAGTAAATTTTATAATATATGATATATAGCATGCTTCAAAGGCACAAGAATGTATGTAAAAAAAAAAAAAGAAAAAAAAAGATCTTTTAGTCTCATAGCAGATTAAAACATGGTTTAAATTACTTTTATAAGTCAAAGAATGTCCTGGGTGTAAGGAAATAGTGTTTACTTATCCAGGACAATTGTTTTCAGGAGAAAAGAAATTTGAATGGAAAAAAAAAATAAAAGTCTTTTTCTGATTACAAACCAGTTGTACACATTCACTTTGGTGATCTTCACTCATACAATTTCTACCAGGCTGTAAACAATAAGGTTTTTAACAAAGAGAGCAAAAGAACCTAGTTTTTACCTCTTTTGTAGTAGTAGTAGAACATAATTTTTATTTTTTTTTTCTCAGAAATATAAACTCTCATTGGATGTGCACTCTCAACCTTTTTCTTTTCTTTTTTTAAAAATTGGTACACTTTCATCATTCTACATCCCTCCTAACTGTCTGGTGAGCTCCATGGTAAGATCTAATTGATGATTTTGGCTATGTCATTATAAACCTGGAATATCTGGATTTCTTCCTCTAAACTAATTCAATAAAATATATCAATTTACTTGAGCAATGCCGATAAAATGTAGGAATAAAGTTTTACACCATTTATTTGTTTTTCTCAAAGTATTTTACTTATCTATTAACTGATCTGACTTTTCTACTCCATTCGTATGCTTGATATAATCTTTTACAAACCAATGAACTTGTAAAACTCACCAACATCAACTTTCGCCCACCTTTCATAACGACCCTTTCTCTGCTCACACATTCTTTCAGCATAGGCATTAGTCCAGTCACACATATGTTCTATGAAAGTTTATTGTCGTGAAAAAGACAAAAAGAACAGAAAATTAACAGGCCTGAGGAAATTGTTCAAATCTTGTCTGGTGTAATCATCAGGTATCTCTCTGAGGCTGAAAGGGTGGAACTGGGGTGGATCGGTCATGGTCCAGGCGTTGTTGTTTTTCTGTAGCGGCCGGTTGTTGGTGCCATGGTGCATCACTGAATAGAATAGAGATGGTAAAAAAAACTAGATCTAGGCCTAGATATTTTGTATATACGAAAAACATTTGTATTTTTTGATTTACATGTCACTCAAGTCCTTTAGGTTTTAGGATGGCTCTATTCCAGACCTAGATTTAGATTCCAGGTTATATAGATCTCTAGATCTAGGTCTAAATTCTCAGTCAAGACTAGAGCTTTGTGCAGATGAATAGGAGTTAGATCTACAGTCAAGACAGATTAGAACATCAAGTGTGCTTAGATATTGTTACAAAATAATTTGATGTTTAGATTTATTCATGATTTTGCTGTAGAACCTAAATCTAGATGTAAATAAAACTACATACCTTAGTTCAGGGCGACCTGTGACATGATCCTCATCTGATGAGCTCCTCGTCCATGTCAGTGTTCAAATCTGACTGTTAAAGTCATTTAAATCTAACAGATCATAGACTTCAGTTCAGTGTCTCCAGTGTTAGTAGTTGCCATTCATAAAAATTCTTTTGCAAGAAAATTATTTTAATTGGGGAAAATGAATGAAAAACGTCAGAGGTTCGAAAAAAAACATGCTAAAAAGGTCCAAGATGGCGGAAGGAATGTAAAGAAACTCGGGGTGAATTTCTATTGTTAAAAAATGGCGTTTTTAAATCAATTTTATCAAAATTTTAAACAAAATGATATTATATAGGTTCATAAATAACATGTTTGATGCAAATCACCAAACCTCGAATATTCTAAGTTTGGTACTATTTTGAGGTCTGCACAAAATGTGGGTGTGGCATCAATCACCGATGATCGATTTCCCTATTATGGAATCTTTGAGAGTTAACGAAGGAAGTCTTGCGTTACGGACTAGTTAGATCTAGATCGTATATATACCACGAGCTGGAGTCATTTCACATCACGTGAACTGTTTTCTGCCTGGAAAACGGGTTGATGTTCAATCTAGAAAGTCCTGCATTACCGACTGGTTAGATCTAGGTCGCACAATATATATATATATATATATATATATATATATATATATATATATATATATATATATATATATATACTGCAGGCTGGAGTCTTCTGGCCATGGGTAGCTACTTTACTTCGATCGTAAGCTTGCGTCTTAATCGCTACTCAAATTTTAACTTGGCGTTCTCCGCATATATTTATCGACTTTAAAGTATACTTGTCTATCTTGAGGGTCTATTAAACTCCGAGCTACAATCCTGTCACTTGATTCATTGATTGATTGGTCGCTTGGTTGAATGAGAAATCTAAAACCTCAGTCCACTATGAGCGATGAGCTCGGGGCTTCTGCCTCTGTGTTAACTGCTCAATCAAATCCCGCAATCAATAATTATATCATTCTTAATTTTCAAACAAATCACCCTGAATGTCTTTAAACTTTTCATCGCAACATCAAAAGTCATATGGCTGTTTCTTGAATAAAAAAAAGGCTTTTCCTTGATTGTTTCACCTTGCTAGTAAGATTTAAGGCCTCGCCAAGAATATTCAAACCAGTCATGAAGATGGTCCGTTCAGACTCGGTGTAAAACGGTAGCAATTTATTTCTTTTAATTTTGACTTTTTATTAGCATATTATAACGTGCTTAAAATACTGCTTCATAGGCTTGTTTTTTACGAAGTAGAAGTAGATGATTTGGCCTCATTGAAAAGCGAGTACAATTTCTTTCTTTTGTGAGTAATATCTTCCAGTTCTCTTAACGCCTGGCAGTGAAAGGCTTCCAGACGAATAGAAAAAGATTTGGTTCCTTGTGTGAGGCCAAAGCAAGATATGCTTATAACAATTTTCATCCACACGACTTTTTGTTACTTTTTTTTTTTTAAATTTTAGATTCTCTTTTAAGTCCGTGAGAAATTTCAAGCAATTCATTTGCTAAGGTCGCTGCCTATATGGACTGACATACATTTTGATTCTAGATATTAGATCACCAGCTTAGATATGCAGTAACATCCCTTGACACGGCTACCTGTCTGATCTTTCCGCACTCTTATTATCATTAACTGATGATGATGTCTGGGAGAATACAGGCGATACCACGTTGTACTTGGGGTGAAAATCTTTCGAATAATTTGTCGAAACTTCGAACTTGTCATATTTTTTCCAGGAATTGTTATTTTTTTTCCTTTTTGTAAACTTAATGCTGTTAAGTAAGTATAAATTATCTATTTAAAAAAAAAAAAAAGAAATATTCAGCGTAAATTTACAGCGGATGCGGGTAATACTTTACAATACTGCATTCCAAAAAGTGGGTCAGTCTTTTTCCACGGTCATTATTCAAAGCAGAAATGGGCTGCATTTTCGTTATTAAAAAAGTCATTGTTAGTAAAGCTTGAGCTATATCTTTCTCCAAGATGTGAAAAAAAAACCCTCGAAAGACTGTTTTGTTGTGCGGTTATTGTTTGTTTGTTTTTTTGTTTTTTTTTTTGCTTTGTTGTAATTTTTGTTTGTTTGTTTTTAAATATGAAAAAGAAACATTGAAATTCATATTAAGTAACTCCAAATGGGTTAAGATGTTTCATGTTTAGCATTAGTTTTGTTTTTTATTTGGGGTTTATTTTACTGTGGCTTTATTTTGTTGTTTTTTCGGGGTTTTTTTTTTTTTTTGGTTTTATTTCGTTTCTTTGTTTGTTTTGTTTTGTTCTTTATTTGTTTTGCTTTTTCACTTTTGTTTTCGGGGGCTTGGGAGGGTTTTTTTTTTTTTTTTTTTGTAGTTGTTGATCTGTTTTGTTTCGTATGTGCGTGTTTAAAATATGTCTGAGGGATCCATAGGTTGTTAAGAAAGAGCATTTACAGCCTGTAAGTCTTCATCCTAGAGTCAAAGAGTCACAAAGAGATCTATGTAGAGCAAACTAAGAGAGCATTAGTAAGAATGTTATAAGAAGAATACAGCGAACCAAAAAAAGAAACTGTGCTAATTTCAAATGCAACAGGAAAAAAAAAAAAAAAAACAAAGGCAAGAAGGTGATAGATAGCATAAAAAAAATATTAGCTTTTAAACCCAAATGTGAGTATAAAATGGGCGGGTCGGGGCATAATAATTAGAGTAGCATTCTGATTCTGGGCATGCAACAAATCGAGCAGGATGGTAAGGTTTTCCGAGACGGGCCGGCCCAAATGTCGGTGCCCCCATCCAGATGGAACACGCTCTAATGATCTCCGATGGATCCGTGCAGCTTGCTTTGGCTTTCATTCCGTTTCTCCAACCACTTTCCCATCCTTTATTTGATACCATCAGTTCGTTGCGCGGCAGATCCCGTATATTTAATAAATAGCCACTCGATTTGACTTAGTTCATTCGTTACGAATGTACGCCATTTAGTTTGACCGGGCGGCAGTCCCCACGCTTGTAGTTATAAAAATGAAGTTACGTCGTTTGAGTCTCCTCTGCCTGTCTGAGTGGCGGCCTCTAGATTTTGAGCATGGAGTTTTTATTTCGGGTTGCGCAGTTTTGTCTTTGGCCCTGAGTTGGTTTTAGACCACGAGAATGATGGCGTTAATTATCCGTTAGCCGCCCCTTGGCTCCAACAGACCAAGATGTAAAAGCGATGGGAGTTGTCTATAAGCAATTTTTTTTTTCAAATCTGCTAAATTTACCCCATTTATAATTTTGTCTTGCTGTCTATCCATGCAGACAGTCACAATATCTCTCTAGAGTCTTCCTACACAACTTCTAAGAATTGTTTTTTGTTGTTGTTGTTGTTTTTTGTTGTTTTTTTTTATATCAGATGTTGTTTTCTCTTCTTTTAACAAGGTCTATAACCATACTTGAACTGTTCGCTCAAACCTATGGCTATTGGGACAATGATCTGAGAATGAAAATAGTCAACCAGAATTTCGATAATTTCTAAGAACAGCAAAACTAAAAGAAAATGTATTCTTTCTCCTTTCCTTCCGCTAAACCAGAGAAAAATCAAGAACGCTCCTTCGGGTATTAATTCAAATCACATTGTAAGACTTTCATTAATATACGTATAGCCTACAAGCCAACTTACAAATTTTAACTGTGATAAAAGCAAAGAGATCTTATATTATCTGAAAAAAAAAAAGGCTCATGCAGAAGAAACAATAAGTTTCTGAAGTTTCGGAAAGGGTTGCCCGTATAGTTGCTGATTGGTCTCTAAACTTTCGTTTTCACTGACAAGTATATCGACACTTTCGAGAGCGGCTAAATCTATGTTGCTAAAACTTCAAAGTTACAACTGTCATCACATCGGTCAGATAACCCTTAAGTAGGGGTAGGACTGTAGCGAGAGCGGCTAAATCTATGTTGCTAAAACTTCAAAGTTACAACTGTCATCACATCGGTCAGATAACCCTTAAGTAGGGGTAGGACTGTAGCGAGAGCGGCTAAATCTATGTTGCTAAAACTGTCATCACATCGGTCAGATAACCCTTAAGTAGGGGTAGGACTGTAGCGAGAGCGGCTAAATCTATGTTGCTAAAACTTCAAAGTTACAACTGTCATCACATCGGTCAGATAACCCTTAAGTAGGGGTAGGACTGTAGCGAGAGCGGCTAAATCTATGTTGCTAAAACTTCAAAGTTACAACTGTCATCACATCGGTCAGATAACCCTTAAGTAGGGGTAGGACTGTAGCGAGAGCGGCTAAATCTATGTTGCTAAAACTTCAAAGTTACAACTGTCATCACATCGGTCAGATAACCCTTAAGTAGGGGTAGGACTGTAGCGAGAGCGGCTAAATCTATGTTGCTAAAACTTCAAAGTTACAACTGTCATCACATCGGTCAGATAACCCTTAAGTAGGGGTAGGACTGTAGCGAGAGCGGCTAAATCTATGTTGCTAAAACTTCAAAGTTACAACTGTCATCACATCGGTCAGATAACCCTTAAGTAGGGGTAGGACTGTAGCGAGAGCGGCTAAATCTATGTTGCTAAAACTTCAAAGTTACAACTGTCATCACATCGGTCAGATAACCCTTAAGTAGGGGTAGGACTGTAGCGAGAGCGGCTAAATCTATGTTGCTAAAACTTCAAAGTTACAACTGTCATCACATCGGTCAGATAACCCTTAAGTAGGGGTAGGACTGTAGCGAGAACGGTTTAATCTAACAGAAGGGCCAGAGGATTCACTCAACATCTTAAATATTGCTAGAATTCTAGTGGCGGCCCGGGGAGTAGAAGAGCATTTATTCCTCGTTTCCACATGATGTTAAGGCTATCTTTATTCTTTCATTTATTCTTTTATGTGTTTGTTTTTTTTTGGTTTAATTTGCTTGTTTCTTTGTCTCTTTGCTAATGACAACATGGTCTATGTTTTAGTTTCGCTTGTGATGTCGATGGAATATTAATCTCGTTGGGTGTAGGATTGCTCCTCAATTGGCTTTACTCATCACCCCTTCTGGTGAGAGGGTTACTGTTCACAGTGGTTTAATTTATGCCTTCTATTCGATGAGGAACCATGACTTCTAAATTTGTTCAGATGAGGATAAGGCAAGGAGTTCCCGAAGCCAGGAGCAATAAGAGGGCAGCAATAGAAAGCTCATAACCACAGCAGCCCAAGACGGGAAAATAATGCAGCTAAGAGCGTCCTAAACTGCCTCCTGTAACCTGTGTGGAATTCAGTTGGATGTCTGTGTGGAACACAAATAAAGTAGTGGCAAACATCGTAACTACTTCAAACAAAGGCGTTACCTACTTAAACAAGCGCAGCTAACAGGTCACTTGTCTAACGTTAATGTTAAAAACTATACTCCGATCTTTGAGATCTTCCACTGAGGGATTGCAAGCAGGCATCCGACTGTTTCCACGGGTTTCAGGAGAAAGTTTCTGAAGCTCTGAGGCACGCACAGTATTAGAGACAGGTACAGCAACGTCACAGAGCTAGATCAAGCGTGCAAGAGAGAGGAAGCAAGCTGTCATTCTACAAAAGAAATGTAAATACAACGATTCTGATTCGATAAATGAAAGGAAAAAAAAAAGATTGTGCACAATATTGCAATCATTGACTCAAGGAAGCAAGCACGTTGATATTTCAGGCACATGCATATATTTAAAGAAATTAATATAAACCTGAACATAAAGAATATATTAACATTTTAAAAGCCATTTTGAACATGGCCAACGTTTAAAAAATTAAAAAATGAATATATGACAGTTTTTTTCAAAACAATAACTAGTTAATTGGAGGAGATGTGCGGGTCTAGGTGAACCCTAAATTGGTGGTGCATTGGATTGTTGCGATGGAGTAAAATAGTTAACATAGAGCCATAAAGTTAAAAAAAATGAGAACAAGTAAACTTTAATAACATTTTATTATTGTTACCTTCAACATCTCAACAAATAAAGTTACTCGAATAAGTCATATGAATTATTATTATAATACAGGTCAATATTTTATAATAAATTATAACTGTTATTACTATCATTGTTCTTGTTTATTATTATTATTATTATTATTATTATTATTATTATTATTATTATTATTATTATTATTATTATTATTATTATTATTATTATTATTATTATTATTATTATTATTATTATTATTATTATTATTATTATTATTATTATTATAGCCATTAAAAGCAATGTTTGATCTTTATTTTACCCTACAGCTTACTCACTGTTTTGCAATTTTCTGCTTCTTTTCGGGTTTTTTTATGGGTTTTTTTTTTTTTTTGGTGTTTTCTTTTTGCACATTTAACAATTAGAATTATTATTTGTTTAGTATAATCGGCTTTTTACAGGAAGAAAATAATTGGTTTCTGGCTTTAACACGAAAAAAAAATTGATAAATGAGCAATTAAATGAGAGTATATTGTAATTTTAGAGATAAGATGGCAAGTAGTCAAGATGCACAATCTAACATTCAAAACTTAGGTAGGTAATGAAAACAAGAATAAGCATATATTTAGCAATAAATGACAAGTAAAACAATCATAAATGCTTCTATAGGCAGCTGGAAACCATGTTTCCTTGTTCTTGAATACATCAGCATGCCTCACATTGATCAGCTTAACTAAACATTATAAAAGTGTTAAAAGGATAGTTGAAAGTCTTATGGTTTATAATTTCAAAGTAAGTTTGACAGTCATTGCCTTCAGGGAGGTGAAAGATTTGATTAATCGTGGGCTTGAGTTGGTACCTATTTCTTTTAATTTTAGTATGGGAAAGAGAAGGGGCAGTCTTCTCTTATCAATATGCTTTTTAAAGTTTCAAAAAGTTCTGGGGCATAGAACATGTTCATATTTTGTACTTTGTTATTTCTATCTCCTAGGTAAAAAAAAAAAGTGTTTTAATTTTTTTTTTCTAATGATAACAAAAAAACAGCCATTGTGCCATTTTCTTCCCATAATGTAACATGACCCTAGATTGTCATAAAAGTTAAATATACAGTTTGTATGTGATCTAGGAGTATGGACTCCTTTAATTATCGTGAAAACATATATAAACTGATACATCTGTTTTTGACTGTTTTATATATATATATATATATATATATATATGTATGTATGAATGAAGAAAGAAGGTACCTTCTTGAAGACTATCAAGCATGAATACTTCAAATGTTGAACTTATGATCAAGGGAAGGAATAATGATTTAACACTATCCTGGATTGCTCCAAAAGAGCTTAGCACAAATGGTCCCATGTCAGATGAAAAAGAGAAATCGTGAAAAACAAGGAAGATATTTAATGGATAAAAGCAGGATTTTTTTAAGCAAAAATATCAAGTTCAGTGCTTTACAAGACTTAAAAATTAGGAGGGAGAGAAAGACGGTTAGCACTGCATAGACTTGGAGAGACAGACAGGCAAGCAGAGAAGCAGAGATTTAAAGAATTGAGCAATAGATCTAGGTAGACAGATAGAGGGAGATTAAAAAGGACTGACATAAAAACGTACAAAAACCAGCAAAGAAGGTCAAGATGGAAAAGAAAATAAAACAAGGCACAGCATAGACAGAAGGTAAGCCTAGTCTGTAAAGTAAGTGAAAGCCAAGAAGGGCCACTCGGTACTCACCCCCGAATCTTCTCAACCAGCTGACCAAACGGCTTCTCCCAGCAGTACATCTTGATGACGCGCATTCCTGAGATGATTTCATTCATCACTTTTACCCGCTCATCCGTGTGGACTGCCGTTTTATGTCTGAGAGAGAGAGGGGGTCACACTAACATTACATCACAATGCAGCAGGCCCGACACTAACATTGGCAGTCATTGCCAACTCAGATGCAAAAGAGAAAGTTACAGTGGAGTGGAAACAATTTATTCCCATTTTTAGAGATTACATTGCACCCAATTTGGACAGCAAAGCATCAATGTTAATAAAACAAAAGATGGTAAAATATTTACTTCAAATCAATACACCTCCAGGTATCATCATGTATGAAACATGATAATACAATGTTTACTTCAAAACCCTCCCACTCATGAATCATATAATAGTAAAATAAATATCTCAATATGCAATGAGACAAATAATATAATGGTGCTATAAATGCCTCAACACTCATCGAGGTATGAATCATATAATGGTGCAATAGATACCTCAATACAAATCAGTATAGGAATCATATGATACAATAAATACCTCAATATGCTTTCGGGACATGAATCATCTGCTGGTGCAATATAAGGTCCTCCATAGCATGAATTGTATGATGTTATAATATACAGGTGTACTTCAATCCTTGATTATTTATGAAATATATGACAGTACAACATATCTACTTCACAAACCTCTCGGACATGAAGGGATATGAAGGCGCCACACATTCTTCAATAATCCTCCCTGGCATACATCATATAATGTTGAAACATACATTTCAATACCCTCCCAGTACACAGACCACTCTTACCACCTTGACATATCTAACAACAAGATCCAGGAGGGATAGACACCTACCTGAGTTTTGAGAAAAGCTTTCCCATGAAGCCCTGCACAGGAATAAGCAGCAGTAAAACCACAAAGCCTGCCAGCACTGAGGGTCCGAGCTCATGCCATAAAATGATGAGAACCGCCAGAGCCTGAAGCGGACCCACCCACAAAAAGTGAAGGAAGATAACAGCCTGTAACACACAGATACAAAAGAAAAGAAAAAAAAGCACTGATACTTTGAAGATCAGAGGACAAATGAATGTTACATAGCTTTGAATCCCCCTTGAAAAGAGTATGTGATGGATTTTTGGATGGGAGAAAGGCTTTAGTTGATTTGTAAGTTCAATTTTGATTTCATTTATCCTACCGATAGTATAATACATAGCAAACAGTGCAAATGATCATAAGAATGCACACATCATATAGATAACAAAGCAAACATGATGCTGCAAATACCCAGCAAATAGCAAAATATGTGCTTACAGTCAAAGAGAGTTGAAATTGCACGAATCTTACAAATTTTGTAACAAAATTTAAATTGAGTTGGATAATGTTAGAATGGAAACATGGAAGAATTAGTGGAGACAGAGAGAGAGAGAGAGAGTCATTGCTGACAACGTAAAGTATTTTTTGTTCAATAAAAATTAGTATATTTATTTCATTTCTAAGGGTTGAAAATTTGAAATTTATAATGTCTCTACTAAAATCAAAGCTAAAGCTTGAAACATTAAAAATGAATCTTTTCATTTCCATTATTTCAACAATACAAATATTCTATTTTAACTTAATTCCTTTCTAATATGTTTGTGGTTGAAACTAATTTGAACCGTCACTTAAAGAATCTGGCTGGAAGACTTAATAGAAAAGAGAATTGAAAAAAGAAGAAGAGGAAATATTGCCAGATTTCTTAATTTTAAATGGAGAGGATAACAAAATCTGTGGTGTTCTCTTTGTTAAACCAATTTTTATTTTACCTTCTAAGATGGTTCAGAAATTTTAAGTTTTGAGTAGAACATCCCTTATTAGAAAATTAGTTTAGAGGTCCAAATTATAAACCTGTGTAATCATATATCTAGGGCTCTGCATTTTATTATAAATATAGCAGATAATATCAGCAATATATTCATAGTTCTTTTCTAGGTGCTTTGTTGTGTGCAAATGTAAGGCAAACTTCCGAAACTGAAAAAAAAAGTAAAAAAGAAGGTGTTGAATATTCCATCTTATCTAATGATATTAAGACCACAGCCTCAAGGCTTATTTTACCTGGTCAAACCTGTTAACATCATTTGACATGAGGTTGACTATCTGCCCAACAGATGACTCATTCAAGGCTTTGGTACTCAGTCGCAGGCACTGGAAATAGAGAAGAAACAAAACATTAGCTTTGGTTTGAGAAAATTTTTTTTAGAAATACAAGTCTCTTTCTTCATTTAGGCCGATTGGAATAGATAAAATATGCAGAGATATAAGATAGGCGCAGAATCGCTGTATTGTTTTGTTTTTAATTTTATTGAATAATTGTTTCACTCTCCACTTATTTCCATTTTTGTGTTGACAAATCTTGACAAAAACGAGATTTTTTGATTAGAGTAACATCCTTAAACTCGACCGTGACAGGGCCCTCTTAGCTCAGCAACCCCTAAACCTTTGACTTCCTTTCTCATACATAGTAGAAAAAAAAATTGAGATGTGGAGAAAGTCCCGGAATCAATCAGGGTGACAGGAAGATGAGTGTCACATTTATTTCTTCCAATTTCTTCATTACTCAAGATTTATTTAGCATATGGAGAAAAGCTGCATCATTTCTTTCTCATTCTAAACTTAGCTTAGTGTGAAGCTTATTTAGTAAAGATTGCACACTTGAGTCATTTCTTCATTACTGTAGATTTATTTAGAATTCTGAGAAAAGCTGTATCATTTCTTTCTCATTCCTTAGCCTCATGTAAAGCTTGTCTGGTAAAAACTGCAAACTTGAATAATTTCTTTATTAACGGAGATTTATTTATATTACTGAGAATAGTTGCATCATTCTTTCTCATTCCAAACATAGCCTCATGTAAAAGCTTATCTGGTAAAGACTGCATACTTGAGATGTATTTAAAAAAACACACAAACCAAAACAAACCCAGTGTCTTGAGAGATCAACGTGAGATTGGACAGCTGGTGTAAACCACTCGACAATTGATACACTTGTTTTATCTCGGGTTCACTTGCCTTTCAGGGCTGCAAGTGGTGTGTAAAGCGACGAATGCACGTACTTTTTTTTAAATTTTTTTTTATTTCTTTTCAATCAGACAGCTGATATGAGCAGTTTTTTTAAGAGTTTATCATTGATGGACAGATTATGGAGAGCAAATTATTTTATTTCTAATGGCTAAAACTGATATTGGGGGTACAGCAACTAGATCAAGTAGATTTTAAGGATCAGAGTAAGGAGAAATACTTGATATGGTTCAAAAGGGGCATAATGTATGTGACTCATTGAATCAGTCTTAAGAGAATAGTTTACAGATTTATCCAAAGAATGAGGTTATGTAGTCTAAAAGGTGGATTGTATATGGATTGGCACAGTGAAGACAACTATTTCAACTACAAGTTATTAAAGAATTCCAGGCAATATAGTGAGAACAGCAAGTTCAACTAAAAAACTATTAAAGAATTCCTGGAAAATTTAGTGAGGGCAACTTGTCTAATTAGAAGGTATCATCGAATTCTGAGCAAACTTTTAATAAAAATAAATGACTCTTAAAATTCCATTTAACTCAATAATTTAACACTGCCTGAAGGTTGCAAAGAGAAGAAACTGCTTTACCCTCTAATTGTTCTAGAATTTTGTGGTACACTTATGTTTCTCTCCCAGCAGAACTGACACTTCTGTCAAAAATATGGATAGATACTGTTTCTTCTTCACCTACAACCTACACAGATTGCAATTCTCAACAAAATATATAAGTGATATGAAGCATACAAAAACCCATGAAATGCACTTGGCACAGTGAAGACAACTATTTCAACTTTAATATGAAATTTAGACCATGATCTATTTACAATTATGGATTGAGGTGTTCAGCTATAGGTTTCAGGGAGGATCGATAAAACAACTGAAATTTAAAAAAAAAATAGGGGTCATGTTCTTTTGTCTTAACAGCCTCACCTTTTTGTACATGAGGGAGCAGCAAGCTATGCGCATACGCATCCCAATTCTCTGCACAGCAAAGAAGTAAGGATGGTGAGATATTGCAAGAACGATGGCACAAAAGGCAACACCCATAGCATACATCCAAGCCTCAGTGCGTGATGTCGTAGTGTTGGGGGTAAAGTAGCGTATCAAACCACCTAACAATAGAGGCTGCACTACTTTGGTACCTTCCTGGTGGAGAAAACAAAGAAAGCAATTTTTAGGTACAGAAATCTTACCTTCTGGCATATCTTCAAGGGTAAATAAGGATATAAAAGACTTGTAAGCTTGAGAGTCCTTTAGATATATACATGATCTGACTAAATTCATTTGTTGTTGTTTTTTTATTAATGCAAGATGTAGTTATTATCCTGATAATGGCATTTGAAATAAATTTTATGATCAGGCTTTGATCTTATCTAGGTGGGCAGAGAGAGATATACTAAGAAAAAAAAATTATAATAAAATCTTGACAATTCTTGGTGGATTGTCTGGAGTAATGTCTAGTACAAGGCAATTGTACAAGACAATTGCAGGTTTTCTATACAAATAACACAAGCCATTACATGTTAGGCTCAGCAAGACAGAGCCAAAAGATGGGACGACAGACACACAACTAATATGGCATGGTTTATATCTGCATTAAAATTTCATTGCAAACTCAAGCAGCGAATAACATGGCAACAATGGATATATCTGAAAAATGGATGTTGAACTACTTTTGAAGAAAGTGGGGATTAAAGAGTCTAAAATAAGGTGAGAGGAGAGCTTAGAGAAGAGTTAAGTAAAGTTGGATTGCTTGACATGAAGATGGTGTGAAGGGTATACTGAACAGGAAAACATTAGCATTAAATCCATGCTGTTTAATCCTTATCAATTTACATTCGGGTCTGTTTATGACTAAATCATTATCAAGACACCAACGTCCATATCAAAAGACGTAGTCTGATCAATGAATATCATTAACCGTGCTATTTTATCAGCTTAAATTCTTTACATAAGAAGGAGAAGTTTCATATGGATGGGTTCTCAAGCCTTTTCTCACGGACCACCAGACAAACCTCCATCAGTCAGGACACAACTCAACGCTTAACAAATAGCCACATGGCGCTTTAAAAGATTGTAGGTACACCCAAGATGTCAGATAGCGAGAAGAAAGAGTAGGGAAAAAAAGGGGGAAAAGGGTAGGGAGAGAAAGAGAGTGACGGACAGTCAAACAAAACCACACACAGAGTGATAGATATGTTGACAGAGAGATAGAGATATAATGTAGATTAAGACACACATAGGCTGATAGGGATATGTTGACAGAGAGATAAAGATAGACACAGACATACATAGACTGATAGATATGTTGGCAGAGAGAAATAGATAGACACAGACACACATAGACTGATAGATATGTTGGCAAAGAGATAGAGATAGACATAGATAGATATAGACTGACAGATATGTTGACAGAGAGATAGAAATAGACACAAACACACATAGACTGCTAGATACTGAAAGGGAGATAGATATACAGACATACATAGACTAATAGATACGTTGATAGAGAGATAAAAATAGACACTGACACACATAAACTGAGAGGGATATGTTGACAGAGAGATAGAGATAGAAGCAGACACACATAGACTGACAGATATGTTGACAGAGATAGAAATAGACACAGACACACATAGACTGATAGGGATATGTTGACAGAGAGCTAGACATAGACAAAGACAAACATAGACTGCTAGATACTGAAAGGGAGATAGATACACAGACACCCATAGATAGACATGCTGCCAGTGCAGTTGTGTGTGGCACCATGGCATATTTCTCCACCAACCTCTAGGGCGACCACAAAGCCGAGGAGCATGTACTGGAATCCAAATGTCGCAGCTAGGGCCCTCAGGAGACTTGGCTCCTTCCCCTGTTCTGAGCGCTTCAGTTGTTTCTCCCATTGTCTGCAAATGAAAAAAAAAAAAGATAAATGAAGGGAAAAAAAACTGTGAAGTTCCCAGATTTGTATCTATTCAGCATCTGTCTAGAGCCGGCGGGATGTCAAAGCTGGTCGCCGACATTTATTTTCTCCTGCTATTGACTTAATAAGAATTTCATTTTTTTTTTTTTTAAAGGAATATGTGGCAGAAAACGTGTCATATTTTAGGAACGGCGTCCCCTCATTACAATTCATCCTCCATCTTTTTCCTCTAACCTTTTCCGTTAAAGAGGTTGAAAAAGAAAATGCAGAGCAATGATGACTAAGAGGTATCCGGTATGTTTCGCTTTGGGTTTGGCTTTTAATGGTTGTTGTTTTGTTTGTTTTGTCTGGGGGTTTTTTGCGTTTTTTTTTTGTTTTTGTTTTGTTTTGTTTTTTTTGTTTTTTTTTTGTTTTTTTGGGGGAGGGTGTTTTTGTTTTTTGTATTACAAAGAACAGGCATCAATGCTTGATGGAGGTGATAAGATCCGATCATCTTTGTTGAGAACCAGTGGTATAACCATACTTTTCTTCACACGAGTTAAAAGAAAAAAACTTTTGATAATAGTCATCATCTTATTATAAAAGAGAAGAAGGTTGAAGAAATATGAAAGGGAGGTAGAAAGTTCAACTGTGACAAGTTAATATTGATCTCGAGTCTATGGGTAAAGATCTAACTACGGATCGAGATTCCAAACAGAGTCAAAGAACAATAATGAAACAACAACAATGAAAGTAGCAAGAGATTAAGCCTAGCATAATCGGTAGTATCGGATTTATAAACAATGGATTAGAGATCAGGCGGGACGCCAAGTTATCCAATAAACCGATCGATTCCCAAGAACAAAGCGTTGTACAAGGTACTGAATATTCCCCATGCCTATTATAGAAACTTGAATGGTAGACCCTCTCCAGCTCCCCTGTTGGCGCTTCATATGGTGTCGAGGTAAGCACCTTGAACGCCCATTATTTCACTAGGTAAAAGATTTCTTTTCTGATTTTTTTTTTTCAGAGGTGATACATTGAAACTAAGTAGATGCGCCAGCGATTGTGTAAACTCGTGCGTTGTTGAAAAGGCGGCAACTGAAGAATCTAAGATAAGTAGCTGCCGGTGACGTCAGAGCGCAGGAGTATGGTACAGCTGTTGCAGTCTTCTTTTACGTAAAATACCAGTGCTCTACCTGCCATTTCCTTAAAACGTTTTTTTTTCGGCCCAGACACATGCTGAGCCCGAGTGCACGTCATGCTGGCGGTAGATGCGAACCAGAATTGTAGATTTATATTCCCAAGGCGGGTTTTTAACTGAAGGAGTCCCATTTCACCTCACAAGCGCCCTACTTTGTCTCGTTGTGGATGCACAGTTAAGATAATGCAGCGGTTACCGTGAACAAGCTCTTGAAATTCTTTAAAAAGGCCACATAGAAAAAAAAAGTAAATGGAATAAACTGAAGTCGCATAGAACAAAAATTATGTGGAATAAAATGAAGCCGCATAGGAAAAAAAATAAGATGGAATAAACTCAAACTTACATTTAAAGCTAAAAGGACACAATCAGAGTAAAACAAATCTAATTATGGTTAAAAGGGGAAAAAAGTATGTCAGCGGAAATCATTCATTAGAGATGATAGGCCATCGTTGACCTGGTGACACTTAAGTGACTGCTGAAACATCCATTAAAACCTGTTCAAACAAAACAAAAAGTCTGTGTACTATGCACGTGAAATGAGCTTAAGACTTAAACGGTAATGGCACAGCACAATGATTACCATAAACCAGCTGTCTTATATGTCAGCTTTATGATGGTATCTTAAACTCACTAATTTAGTGGAGTTATTTTCAAATCTGAGGTGTTTTGTTTTTGGAATTTTTTTTTTTTTTTTTAGTTGTGTCCTTGAGTGATGAAATAATTTGAATTTTCTTAAGCCTTGTGAAAGCGTGTGCATTTATCACTAATGTCACCTTATCTCTCCGGTCAGTAGTTTAACAAGCCGGTCGAAGATGTTGTCTAGTATCTCAAGGGTCTTCACATTGAGTGTGCAGTATCTAAATCAGGAGAGCAAGAACAGAATCGCCCCCCAGACCCCACCCTTTTGTTTAACAGCCATTGAAAATATCGGCGAGAGTATTAACCTACTTTTAAAGCCTGGCAAACTTACCAGGTCAAGGAGTTTAGATTAAGACGCTGCATAACTACATCGCAGCGATTATAAACTTAAAGCTATGCGTTTCGCAAACTGTAATTGAAAACAGAAGACTACTACGTCGCAAAATTGATGAGGAAGAGAAATTCTTCATTCGAGAACTAGCTTTAGCGTGTTTCATTCCACTGTTTCCAGTCATTGAACAGAGCTGACCGCATCATAACCCTTTGTGACATCAACGTTCCTATCTTTGATTCTGTTATAAACAAAAAAAAAACAATCCATGAGACCACCGTTGATTGTCGACTGGACCCCTACATGTCCCAATCTAATCACCAAAGTCCCATCTGAACCTGATAGCGGACGGTAGACTGGGCTTGCGGTTTGAACTCGAGCAAAACTATACATGTATCAGATAACCTAAACCTTCAGAGCTCTCATCCCTCGAAAAAAAAGCATGCTCTTCCTTAATTTTTTTTTTGTGCGTGTGTTTTATTGAGGGTTTTTTTTTTTCAAATTTCGCCTACATGTAATGTAAACAGACTAAGCAAACACACCAAGCTTTGCTCCATGACAAAACATCATCAATCTAGATTTAGATTTCAGTGCTAAAGAGGTTTTTCGATCTAGATACCGTACGTGTCACATTTGTGTTTGATATCCCGCGACGGTTTCAACTGGCTGGGGTCGCCTTCTTTATAAAGGTCAAACAGAGCCAGAACGAATGGAAAAAATGTCTTTTTCCGGAGAACTTGCTAAAATCTAGGATTTTTGAAGAATCTAGACTATCTTGAAATACATCAACTCTGGAATTTCACAACTAGCGCGTAAAGATTTACGAAAACTTCATCTATAAATTTATAGATCAATTTTTCTCGCCATAAGGAGGATGCGTTTGAGTTGCTTGGTTAGCGTGCAACTAGTTTGATTGATGGAACTCTGCAGAGAATGTATAACTATCATGCGACCAGAGAAACAAACATCGACACCCACACGACACTGATAACCACCGCAGCTCACTCTATATTTCGATCTAAAGAAAGAAAACCTCGCACAGGGGAGTGCTGACTCTTCGCGTCACTTGCCAACTGTTTCTTCTGACTCTCGATCTTCTCCGGAAAAAGGAAATTACACGGAGAACACGCAAATAAATTCGAAACTGACATTTTCACATGCTTTGCTCGATTCGAAATTATGTCAAAATTGGGAAGATTAAGCTTTTGTGTCTTGAGGTTAAAGAGATAGAGACAGTAAAACAGACACAGAGAGATGGGGAGAAGAAGAAGAAGAAGAAGAAGAAGAAGAGAGAGAGAGAGAGAGAGAGAGAGAGAGAGAGAGAGAGAGAGAGAGAGAGAGAGATGAAGAAAGCAAAAAAGAGAGAAAGAAATTCTGACATAGGGAGACAGAGAGAGGACAGAGATACATTGACAAACAGAATCAGGAATAGAGATATATAAATTGCAACGGTTGAGAGAAGAACAATGTAAGATAAAAAGGCCTAAGTGGTTGGGGAAAGGGGGGGGGAGAGAGAGAGAGAGAGGGAGAGAGAGAGAGAGAGACAGACAGAGAGAGAGAGAGAGAGAGAGAGAGAGAGAGAGAGAGAGAGAGAGAATTATGTCGAACTAGAAAAGAGGTGAGATTGGAAAGTTCAAGATAGATAAAGAATATGTAAAAAGAGGTGAGAGGGCATCTGAACATGAACGAAATTTTGCACACTAATGTGCGTGTTTGAGCAAGTGCTTCATTTTAAACGGAACCACATATTCTCTAGCACAGTGGACTGACTACGAATAAAGTGGCAACTTTTCCTCTCAGACTTGATCCCAACGTGGATCGATCGCTATTGATTTTTGGATGACCAATAGAACCTAGAGTGACTTAAATATATCCTGGTTTCTCACACACAGTCCAGGACGGCTGTTCATTACTTTAGAAGAGGCCTTGCCCGTGGCGCATGAGCTATACATAGAATGTGGCAGCGGAGAAATGCTCACATTTACAGGAAAAATAGCAGTACGCGGAATAAAAAAAAAAAAATCATGTTTCCTGAGGAAAATAGGAAACTGGTATGGCTAACCGCGAAAAATGAGGTCAGTGTGTAAAGATCAAATCGGCTTTCTAAGAAACTTCTGGCTGATCAGTTTGAAACAAATCGGTATACCTATTTTCAGATTTTTAAGGTGTAATAGGCGACTTAGCATATTTATTGAGCGTTCCTCAAGGTTGAAAAACTTGTGTGTGTGTGAGGGGGGGGAGCGGGGGTTATGTTTCATATAAACTTACAATAAACAAACGATCAGCGGGACTTTCCCACTTCAAACTTAATGTGTGAGTGGAGAGTATCACGCGACCGTCAGTCATAGATTCAGCACGTGAGCTGCGATTGACAGACACACGATTGTCTGGGTTAAAAGTGCTTGCACAGAACAGAAAGGAAAGGGAGAGTATGGCCAAAACGCAAAAATGACAAGACCCTGCATTTGTTCGTTTTGAAACCAAAAATAACAACAAAAAACGAACTGAGTCCATGGCCTACGTGCGTTTTACCTAAATAAAGCTTGAGTTAGTTGTGAAGTACCGTTAAAAAAAAAAAAAAAAAATAAGCTGAGTGCAGCTCCAAAAGTTACAAAACAATACAAAAAAATTTTTTACGGTGCTTCACAACTATTCACAAAGCTCCACGGCGTCATTCAATTTAATTAGAGGTTGTGTTAAACTAGCATCGCAGAAACTGTATAGAACTCTTTGGGGAACTTGGGAGACGTTTAACTTGTCAAAGAATGCATGTTATGAACCCATCACTGAGTTTGAGATAATCATAACGGAGAACACAAATCTACGTGCAGATATTGACAAAGATTTTCACGGATTGCTCTATCTTGGCATTCTTTGTCTAGGTTTATAATAGGCTCGATGTCTTGATCAGTATGGTATCTTTTCAAGGGGTTGAAGTATCCTGGCACAGGCAGGCGGTATGAATCACTCCCAGGTCGCCAAGAGTGTAAGAGATTTTGATTAATTATAGGAGGAAGTGAGACAGCGAAACTGCTTGATAGGCTGAACGGCGGGCGGCCAGGAAAAAAAAAAAAAACATTGACAGAGACACCGCAACATAATGACGGGAGTCAACCAAGACAAACCGACCGAAATTTTAGTTGTTGGGAAAACCGGTAAGATAAAGAGATAGATTAAGAGAGCTATGAAATGTATGCTTCGTAATAGATCCCTATATAACGATGACTATCAGCTCCGAGAGATCGGCATAAGTTCTCGGCAAACAAACCCTTATCAAGGCTTTCCCAACGGATAACAGTCGCACATGTCGTAAGGGCTTGTTGCGGGAACTTTTTCCCATGGCGTCGATAGTCCAGCGTATGATGTAAACTTCATAATACTTTACTGGAGACAATGTTTATTTTGCTTCTGAAAAAAAAAAAAGAAAAGAAAACAATTGCGCATAACGTGAAGGGGTGAAACAAGGCAATCGAGGAGCCTGTCCACTCGGGCGGATTGAGGCTCGAGGCTCGTGACCAGAACAGGGAGGCCGTACTGCCAGAATCTGCTGCATGGAGTGAGGATTGTGCTGCATCATTGTTATACAATAAATAGTGGCGCACCTACTATGGCGATTCGAGAGAGAGAGAGAAAGAGAGAGAGAGAAGAGAAGAGAGAGAGAGAGAAGAGAGAGAAGAGAGAGAGAGAGAAGAGAGAGAGAAGAGAGAGAGAGAGAGAGAGAAGAGAGAGAAGAGAGAGAGAAGAGAGAGAGAGAAAGAGAAAGAGAGACAGACAAACAGGCGGAGAAAAAAATATATTGTCAAACAGAGAGACAAGAGGATAGGTAGATAGATTGGTAGATAGGCAGACGGATAAACATATAGGTAGACAGACCGATAGATTTAGACGGATACATAGTGATACAGTCTCGGGAAGAGAGAAAGACAGACAGAAAACCAAAGGACAGATAGAATGGTTGACAGAGGCAAGGATAGAGCTAGTTTGATGGATAGAGAAAACGAATATGCGAAATAATAGAGAGACAAAGTGAGAGACAAGCAGGCATACAGAGGAAGCAAGGAAGAGAGAGAGAGAGAGAGAGAGAGAGAGAGAGAGAGAGAGAGAGAGAGAGAGAGAGAGAGAAGAGATAGAGAGAGAGAAGAGATAGAGAGAGAGAGAAGAGAGAGAGAGAGACAGAAAGAGAGAGAGAGAGATGGAAAGAGAGAATTTCAAAGGATGAATGCTATGGGAATCCATCAGTGTAAGGATGAGTGCGATCCATCAGAGTAAGGATGAGTGCCCCTAGCAAATTCGGATCTCTCTTCAAAAAATTTGAATAGACAAATAAAAATACCCCTATCTGTACTTTGGTGTTTCTGTCCGAATATAATAAGCAACTCCGTGCTCACCACCTTAAAAAGAGTGACACATGAGCTGTGCTTGGCAATTCAGTTCCACGCAGCGGCAGGCAATTCTAAAGAATTGAATGGTCATTGTACTACATCTACGGAATAAGAGATGTGTGTTCTACACTGCTCTCCATATAGACGCAGGGGTTTCACGTATTCGTTTCCTTCTTAGCTCTCAATATATTAGTAAACAAAGTAGTATTTTGTACTCTAGTCGCACAGTAGACTAAATATTCTAGGGCCGGTTTTATTCAGCTGTCTTTATGGCAAGAATATTTGTCGAAGTTTGAAAAAGGTGGGACTGCTTTCATCTCCAAGCTCTGCTGTGTGCCTTCAAAAACCTTAAGTAATGGCACCACCCCTATCCGCTTCTATGCCCTTATCCTGACGCTTCCATTAGCAGGTTGGAGGAGAACATCGCAGAAGAGAAGTGAAATTGTAATGATGGTAGCAGATTAAATAAAACCAGGAAGGCCTTTTACACTTCTGATCTTTCGTATTCTGTATGGGTTCATCTAGGTTGAGCAAAGAAGCCCCGAGGCTCTAACAAATAGCCCGTAGAGCTATATTCGGCGATTACTTATGTCTTGTAATATGATCTCCCACGACAGGACCTATCTAAACCGTTTCTAATCTCCGACTTATCTAGATCTTCCAGACATTTTTAGGTCTCACAAGCCACGGAGATACTTGTTTACGGAGCACGCTGTTGTATGTGCTAATTTTGGTCCAGGATATTATCAGTAGGCGTATTTCTGCTTCAGTGAACTTTCCTGAGGAATACCAAAGGAAAATGTTCCTTGAAGAAGCTTGGGTATTTTAACAAAGCATCAAGACCCCTGAGGACATGCCGACAAATCTTAGCATCGAGTGTCAAAGTGAGCTACATCAGTTGCCTATATGGAACGGTTCGGGCAGTTGAACATTGTGATTTGATGGACTGAACTAAAAGTGCTTTTTCAGCATCATTCTCCCTCAGGTTAAAAAGTTAAATGAAACAGATCATATATCCCTCGATAAGCAAAGGTTGGTTTATATTTTGATAGCCTAATTGTTGTAGGCACATCTCAGCAGTTTGCGGGATGTGGATAGAGCATGCTTCCATTTTAATCAGCCACACTGACATAGTCAACCTTTTGCAAAAATATACGGAATGGTCTGGTGACTTGCTTAGCTGTTGACCTAAATCTCTTCAGAGCGCGATAAAACAGCCGACCTTCACTTAGTGGGATCACTCTGCTAAACTAGGCGCCGCGCCAGTTCAGTGCTCCGAATTCCTATTTGGAGTTAGGACTGACCCTGACCATAGTGCATAGTCCCATACCACCGTAACTGTAACGGGCTCTTCACAACTTTGAGATAGCAGTTATGTCTAACCGTGCTTGACATATAATATTTTTTTCATTTTTTATTTTGTTTTCAGCATTTTGAATTGATCGCATTAATCAAACTAAACAGCTGAGAGACAAAGTACACCTTGAGAAGCCAAAGCTAGGAATCTGAGGGATGTCCATGTTGCTGTTTTTTTCCTCCTTTAGTGTGAGTGTGACTTACCAGATGGTATAATATTATAAACCTATTTCATCATCCGCGCCAGCCTGGGCGCAGCCTTGAGAGAGTAAGCCATAAAGGAGAAATGATCTTATCTTTGATAAAGATGTAATCTAAGGCCTTTAGGAACAAAGTAACCAGGAACTCAGGTCTTACATGAGGCATTACTCTGAGCCCTGACACAGGCTGAAGCTATGTTAAGCATAAAGGTGGAAACTAAATGTCTGGAGGAGGATAATCTAAATGCTTTCGAAAATGAAAAATACTTTGGGCCACAGGATGAGCATTCTGTGGAAATTTAACCACCATTAATGAAACTAAATGGACTTCTTCACCATGAAGAGGACAAAAAAACATATGACTCATTATGAGAAAAATGTAGTCATATTTTTTTTTTCAATAAAAGAGTTTGAAGAATGAATCTCTTGCTGAATCATTTACGGTTAGTACCCTCTGAAATCAACCCGTGACAAAACGAGCAAAGTTTAGCCTCATGCAATATCTCACAGACTCCTGATATTTCGCAGTGAGACCCTTCAAAATTAAGATCTTACCCTCAAAAGTACTGAAGTGAGATACTGCAAAAGGCCTGGATAACGCAGCATAAATAAAGGTGTTCAGTTTGCGTGGAGGAGGGGGAAGAAGAGGCTGGATCCGTGTTGATTTTAATGTCACAATCAAGAGTTGATTTTGGCGGCCTGTACACATTTCAGTGGGGATGATGGTCCAGCTAACAATTCACTATGACTTTTCTGATGCAACTCTCATATAACCTACAATTCATGCCACAGATTTGAACAAATTGACAAGCAGTACTTCCCTCAGGTCCCTAGGTGACTTTTCTGATGCAACTCTCTGATAACCTACAACTCATACCACAGATTTGAACAAATTGACGAGCAATACCTCCATCAGGTCCCTAGGTGACTTTTCTGATGCAACTCTCTGATAACCTACAACTCATACCACAGATTTGGACAAATTGACGAGCAATACCTCCATCAGGCCCCTAGGTGACTTTGCTGATGAAAATAAACACAGCAAGGTCCATGATTGCAGTTTACAATGCAATTGGGCCCTTTGGTTTTCAGTGCAGTTTTAATATGTTTTGTTTTATATAAACACCTCTCTTTTATAATTGTTGGAATAATGTGTTATATTTGAGACGCTGATGTAGCAAAGTTACATGATGCAGTTTAATAAATGAATTTTTTTCTTCATGAGTCTTAAGGTTTCAATCAACAATCAAGATTAATGAAGATAACAAAATAAGCTTCCACTTTAGAAAAGTTTTTTTTTTTTTAGAAATTCCGATCTAGAGTTCTTATAAAACTGAATTTGAAATAAAAATTCAGGTATATGGATGTGTGAATAACTATGACAGTGAGAGAGAGAGAGTGTGTTTGAATCTGGATTCCAGAAGGTTGTGTGAGTGTGTGTGTGTGTGTATGTGACAGGGGGAAGCGGACGAAAGTTCAAATTGTGCTAGGCACCTCATTGCTGCTATAGTAAAAAGTGTAACATTTCATTGTTGACCCTATGAAGTTTTTTGACACCAAAGTAAAATTAACCAATGTAGCACCAAATGTTCCTTTAATAAATCTTCTTCACCAAGCACATAAAATCATTAAATTGTTTTCCAAAGTATCAATTTAAAAAAAAGAAAAACAAAAGAAAAAAGAGTAAAACAAAGTATGAGTAAAATCAAATTATTAGAAGCTGTTGCCACTACAATTTGTTTGTAGAGCATCAAAGGAAGTTGCCGAGGAAAGGCCCCTTCACAGAAAAAAAAAAAGAAATGTTAAACACAACATTGGCGCCACTCACAGTCTCAACTTTTCTCCAAGGTAGTCTGATGCATCTGTTGGACAAACATTATACAGATCAGCCTCTTCTAAAGGTGTTTGGTATCCTCTTTTAAACAAAGGATTCAGCCACCTGAAGAGAGAATGATGGCAAAAACAGAATTGGTAGCCTTGACCAACTATATTATACCTGACATTGGCTCCAAATAAGCTTAACTAATGATTAGATAGCCTAATGATCAATCAAAGTGAATGCCAATCAATGTAAAGCCTTGCAGAGCATGGAAACCATTCCACAACCAACAACAACAAGTATTGAAATAATTTTTTTTACCTCTCAAATTGTATTTATATTATGTATGTACAATATTATCTGATGTCTTCATTTATTGCAAAAAACACAATGTGTTTCCACAAAATTAAAAACTCTTCAGGTCAAACTAGCAAAGGTTCTATTGAGGACTTTGTGAGATAAGTCCCCTGGTTTTTTTTTTTTGTTTTTGTTTTTTTTTTTTTCAAAATAAAAAAAATGTTTAAAAACTTAATTCATTAATAAATAAAGGCACAATTATTAAAAAAATGAATTCCATTTTCTTTCCGTCTTTCAAAACCAGTAAAACCTATAATGAGATTTGGCAAAGGTTTCATCAACAGCTTGACCAACAGAAGCAGTGAGCACAGAGGAAGAGAGTGAGAGAGAGAGAGAGAGAGAGAGAGAGAGAGAGAGAGAGAGAGAGAGAGAGAGAGAGAGAGAGAGAGAGAGAGAGAGAAACAGACGGACAGAGACACAGACTTATTTTAGAATTTTATTTTCTCATCCTACAGTTGTTTTAATGGCAAGTTAAATTTTTTTTCCTCCATTCATTTATCTTTTTTTCTAACATCTAATGGTTGCCTCTTTGTAAAAAAAAAAAAATATATATATATATATGTGACAATAGATTGGTTAAATAGCTCAAAAAGGACGATACCATTTACTTTAAAATTTTTTATGAACTAATCAAATAATTATTATATAGAGAAAAAGAAAGCTAAAGAAAAGTAACGTTACTAACAATCTACTTATAAAATATAGATCATCTAAGCTATGTTCGCCGTTATTGTCAAAAAATTTAAGTCGTTAACATCATTCTTGAGAACACAAAAGAATATTTTAGTCATCAACTGAAGCAAGCACTGCGATATTCTCAGTCTTAGTTACTCACCAGAAAAATGTTTTGGAAACAATGTTGGCTTTGAGGGCTGGATTTGGATTAACATGTCGCAAAGACTCATCCATTGTGGTTTGCTGACAATACTCTTTCTATAATAGGTAGGCACTGAAATGGCAGGAAGATTTACTTATGCGCTTTAAAGATGTGAACTTTCTGCCTAAATGGGCATTAGCCTAGCTAGTACTTACATCTTAAATAAGATTCACATATAGATCTATTGGTACATGCGTAATAAAAACCTCCTAACTAATGAGCCTATGATTCAAAAGATATCATTGCAAAATCAGTAATTGGAAGCACAATGACATTCAGCTAAAGTTAATGAAACTTGACACCTGCACTAGACCATTTATAATATACACAAGAAAATGTAGAAAAGTAATATCATCTCAAAAATGTAGCTTCCTTTAAAAAATGAAAGATGATGACAGTTTTAAATACTGAGAAATCATGCTTCGTATTCTGCACTTACTAATGATGCTAATCAAAAGTCCTGAAATGCTGCAAAACGTCATAGCATTATTTTATCAGTTAGCAAACAAAATCACTCTAGGTCAATAAGAAAAAAAATTTAAGTCTGCCTTGTCCCATTTCTGCACAGTTGTGGTGATAATGACTGATCAATATTTTCTTTAAAAAATCAACAATCATTTACTGTTCCAAAACAAAACAAAAAAATTTGACTTACATCAAACACATCGAACACTTTCTGTGCTTACTTATAAAATGATGAAATATGGGACATTATGATTATCATTGTTTGCAAGATTTTAAGATGACCTACACTTTTCACAAAATGATATAAAAATAAATTTTGTTGCATTTTTTATCCAACCACACAGCCATGAGTGTTGAACTTTTGTAATAAATCCTTTCTCTCTCTCTCTACTTTTTTATTTTTTCTTTCTCCTCCTCTTCAAGTTTTGCCTTCCTTGAGTGATACACAGGAGTCGCCTGAAATCACCTTATTTTGATACCCAAATCAAAATCTTCAGGACTCTTCTTCTTTATTCTTGAAAAATCAAGGTGAGGAAGTTATCAAAGTTTCAAATTGTTAAATTTTTGCCAGTGGTCCACTCACTTCACTTTTTTTACTTCAATAATTATCATGATACCATGAGGTAATTTTATGATTTATAATTTATAGGGGTAAAAGTAGTTATAACTGAATTACTAGGCGTTAAATTTCTTTTTACTCCCACATACAATTTATGAATGGAGAGAACTTTCAGTAGCAATTTTGCTCTATAGTCCTAGAGAGAAATGATAAAAGAAAAAGAATAGCTAAACTAATTATTAGTATAAATTCTAAAGGCCCTACTCATTAGCCTGGAATTTTAATAATTATAGAGTATTGCTATTTTTTTTTCTTTTGGAGATTTATAAATTGCTATACAAATTTTATTATGTCTTGATATTTAACAATTTACTATCACATGCTGCAATAACTACATCAGCAGAGAGAAACTGTGTAGTTCTCTCGATCCCAAACATTATTTAGGGTCTTACAAGCAAAGGCTATGTCACTAGATCAATTGGAAGAGAGACAATTAGTACAGTGATCTAGCTCTTACTAGTGATAGAGCCAATCTCAATTCACAACCCCTAAATCTGCCTTTGCCTTTCTAAGAAAAAATGTCGATAGATAAGGTCTATCTCAATCTAATCTAGGCCTAGAATCTATCTAAAAACCTTTTTAATCGGCTAACTGCTCTAACTCTATAAAATTTGGTTCCATTCAACCATTTCTTTTCTTTATTTATGACAGCATAACTTAGATCTATTGTTATAGAACTCTTACCGTTTCAGTGAATCTCATGTATTTCAACTTGAATTTTGAGCCGCGGGTCACAGTAGTCTAGATCTCATCTAATCTAGATTCTAGATCTAGATCTAGATTCTAGTTTTAGTCCAAGAATGTCTCAATCAGCGAAGTAAGTCTATAATGCAAGATCTGAATTTAGATAGAACAGAAAATCAAGAATCTAAAAAGATCGTAAAATTTTTAAATGGAGACAGATTTTAAGTCTAGACATCTAGGCATATATCTCCTATTTATAATCTAGATCTAGATCTGCTAAACGGTTAAAATCAAGAATCTTTCTGAGAGATAAAACAACAATACTGTGGATCTTTATCAATATTGTAATTCTAGATCAGTAACTGCTATCATCAGCTAGGCTTATGTCATCTCGATCTTGTGTAACTAGGTCTATGTAGTCAACTAGATCCTAGCACAGCAGCTGTTTTTCCACTTTCTTATTCCGGATACTTTCCCAAGTACGCCGTTGTCAAAAATTGCTGTTTTGATCCAAGAGAGCTAGGTTACATAGTCAGCGACTTAAAAATGCAGATTCTTTTCTATATTTCGAATTCGGCGAAGTAAAAAAGTAATCGAAGAAAAAATAACAGAACCATTATAATAATTTACCTTTATTTTATTACACCTTTCAGACATCCATTGGCTACTGTTCCTTTTATAATACCATTTCTTTCGTCGACCTTCATACCTCTAATGACCATTTGCCACGCGGAAATGAATTGCAACATCATAGGAAATCACGTATATAAGTAAAAACAGAAGTAAAATGTCTCCATATCACTCAGGAAAAGTTGGTAGATGACAAATGGGAAAGAACAAGTGATGGGTGCGTCTATTACTTTTACTGCTTCTGAGAAATGTTACTAGGAGTATGTAGGCTGAGTATACTGAATTAACAAAAGAGAATGTTTAGAGTGGTACTTCAATAAGTTTTGGGAGGTCTGAAATGAAAATTCTACACGAAGAGTGCAGGGGGAAAACAAGAGATGCTTCATTTTGACATTTTTATGAGATAGAGAAAAAAAACATGTTTTAAAGGCGTTCGCAAAAAAAAATGCTCAACCTTATTTGTTTCGTATATTGAATATATATTTTCATATAATAGTCATTCATATTAGTGATCTGCTCCATAGTTGTTGTTGTTTTTGTTGTTGTGTTTGTTTTTGCTTTATTTATTTATTTTTTTTATTTTTTTTTTTTGGTCAATAGTTTTCTAGAATGTTATGTAGCATTTCCCGCAGCAGTTCAAGATGGACATCTCCTGTTCTTCTCTTGCAAGTCAGTTTTTTTCAACATTCACAAAAATCTTTTTGTTTAACCTGATTTTTTTTTCATTTATTCTTATCATTATTTTTATTTGTATTTTTTGTTAAGAAAAGCTCTTAGTATTAGAGCAGAAGCTATGTGAGTGTTTTGTGAAAAGCTTTACATTCTTTACCAATGACTAAGAAATCAAGACCCAATCCGGAGTTAATCAATTTTTGCTAGTAAAAACATCCTTTTTTTAGTAAATACCTATCAAGAATGATAATTTTTTTTATTATTCCCAGCTCATTCGGTATAATGGCCAAAGATGAATCTTATTCAATTTTGTAATAACAATAATAATTGGCAGTTTATGCAAGTTGGTTTCATTATGCAGTAGGATAACTATCTCATTTCATAATTGTCCTGTTGTCAATATAATTTTCAGCTCCTTTGCATGACTCCAGTGTACTTTAAAATCTAGCAATATCTAGATGTATGTATACAGAATGAGTTGTCGACAAATATTACATGAATTAAACGGATTGAATTCGAAACATGTGATTGTTTATGTAATGTTTTTCTTTTGTTTTGTTTTGTTTTTTTTTGTTTTGTTTTTTTTTTTTGTTTTGTTTTTTTTTTGTCATTTTTTGTACCTTTGAAAAATTTGTTTTTGTTTGTATATTTTTTTGTTCTTTTGTGTTGTTTTTCTTTTTTTTTTCTTTTTTTTTTTTGCTTTTTTGCGTTGGGTTGTTTTGGGTTTTTTGGTTTTTTTTTTTTTTTTTTTTTTTGGGGGGGGGGGGGGGGGTTGGTTTTGTTTTATTTTGTTTTATTTCTATTTTTTTTTTTTTTTGCTGTTTTTTATTTGGCATTATTTTTTATGAATTTCAAATTAGGAAAAATTAGCAAATTAATTCTGCAATCGGTGTTTCTCAAGGTTTAATTTAGTTCACAGAGTTATTCCTGAATGAATAACTACCGGAATTTATTTTACATATGTATAGTAGCAGACTTAGGTCTCTTATATAGAAATCTAGAGTAACACGATATTCTATTGAGCTGTAATTTTGAACTGATGCATCATTGCAGTGAATATTTCTGAACCTCTCTCTCTCTCTCTCTCTCTCTCTCTCTCTCTCTCTCTCTCTCTCTCTCTCTCTCTCTCTCTCTCTCTCTCTCTCTCTCTCTCTCTCTCTCTCTCTCTTCTCCCCCCTCTCTGTCTCTGTTTTTGTCTGTCTGCCTGACCTCTTGAAAGGCATTACTTTTTCAGGTCAAATCAAGTGATAGCATCTACAATGCGGAAAGCAATAAGTGCTCAAGATTAATACAAATACTAGTAAATGAAAAGTTTCGGACGAGATAAGAGTAGAACGCTTCAAGGGGAAACAGGCGTTGCGCTAATTGTGTGGGCCTACTATCGGGCGCCTTCTTAATGGCTGTCGTTTCCGCTAGACTTGGCCCACTGACGGATCAATTAAAGTGACACAAAGTTGTGTCATCCTTTCCATTTACAAAAAAAAAAAAAAAAAAATGAATACACTTACTCCCTCGTACAGCACATAGTAAGGCCTGTTTAATCAAAAGTTGAATCTCAGAGAAAAGCAAAATGTATATTTGCATGCAAAGCACTACTACTGCTGCTGCTACTACTACTACTACTACTACTACTACTACTACTACTACTACTACTACTACTACTACTACTACTACTACTACTACTACTACTACTTCTACTACTACTACTACTTCTACTTCTACTACTACTACTACTACTACTACTACTACTACTAATAAAACGACTACTACTACTACTACTACTACTACTACTACTACTACTACTACTACTACTACTACTACTACTACTACTGCTGCTGCTGCTGCTGCTGCTGCTGCTACTACTACTACTACTACTACTACTGCTGCTGCTGCTGCTGCTGCTGCTACTACTACTACTACTACTACTACTAATAATAATAATAATAATACCACTACTACTACTACTACTACTACTACTACTACTACTACTACTAATAATAATAATAATAATACCACTACTACTACTACTACTACTACTACTACTACTACTAATACTACTACTACTACTACTACTACTACTACTACTGCTACTGCTACTACAACTACACTACCACTACTCCTACTACCACTACTACTACTACTACCTCTACTACTACTACTACTACTACAGCTACTGCTACTGCTACAGCTACTACTACTACTCCTATTACTACTACTACTACTACTACTACTACTACTACTACTACTACTACTACTACTACTACTACTACTACTACTACTACTTCTGCTGCTACTGCTACTACCACTACACTACCACTACTGCAACTACCACTACTACTACTACTACCTCTACTACTACTACTACTACAGCTACTGCTACTGCTACAGCTACTACTACTACTCCTATTACTACTACTACTACTACTACTACTACTACTACTACTACTACTACTACTACTACTACTACTACTACTACTACTACTACTACTACTGGTATTACTCTACCAATATTAATTCCACCTGTTCGGTGTTCTATTTCTACTACTGCAGCTGCTGCCAATACCACTCTTATCACTATTACCTCAGTCCATAACAATGTTAAGATTTCCCATAATGGGAAATTTGAATTTTATAAAGAATTGTGCCACCTTGTTGGAAATCGTGAGTTCTGCTTAAAAAATCAGAAGCATTTGGAGATATAAGCAGAACTAGCAGAATGTTATTGTGCAATGTATCATCATGCACACGCTCGTGGTTCATTTTTTTAATTCAAATTTCCCGCCGATGTGCACTATTGCAGCTGACGCTCTTGCCAACACTTAGTTGAGCAGAGCTCATGGCTTCAATTATGAACCATAGTGTTTTCAAGTGTATTTAAAGATTTCCTCATACGGTCGAAAGGGTTGAGCAAAATGTGCAAAGAAGTGCGCAACCTTGTAGGAGTTCATAGCCGCCCGTTTTATCGAATAATACATCATACAATTTCAAATAAATTGTTATATATATATATATATATATATATATATATATATATATATATATATATATATATATATATCAATAAAATAATCGTTGTTTTTTTTTTTTACACAATCAGCCTACTATTCTTATTTCCAAGTGTTTGTGCTTGGATTGAGCTGTTTACCTATGGTGCGATTCGAATTTTCGCATTTGTTTGCAAATCAACCAGGGAGATTTAAGTAAAGAATACCTTCGCGCATAATCTGTTGGAGGCCTCATTCTTAAATAAGGAAAGATTTCAAACGAATCAGTGTCATTGTTAACTTATTGGAAAAGATGAGGCTTGGTACCAGTACTTTAGGTTCATGATTATATCCGGACTTTCACTTCAGCTTTTTTTAAAAACTGAATTTAGTGTATTAAAAGCCTTAGATGAAAAGTTTTAATTTCATTTTCATTATTATTATTATTATTATTATTATTATTATTATTATTATTATTATTATTATTATTATTATTATAAAGATGATGATAATAATACCAATTTTACTTTTATTAAAACTAATGTTGTTGATTTGTTGATTTTGTTGATGGTAGAGATGATGATGATAATGATGATGTTGATGAAGATGTTGTTGTTAATTTTAATTATTACTATTATTTTTCAATAAAATCAGGACCAGTGCTTCTACTTCATTACTGCTACTACTTACTTCAATTGCTTATCATGCTCAATCTTCTTTACCAAGCCGTTCCAGATAAGAATAAAGAAGACAATTTCTTTATGATTTTAATCTCGGTTGGCTGCAAAAAATAATTTACATATCAGCGATTTGATCTAAATTTGAAGAGTTGTTTAACATACTTTTCCATTACTCTTGCCCCTTCATCCTTACAATATTAAAATGGACTTAGATTTAGATTATAATTAAACTGAATCAAGGTCTGGATCCAGCTCGAACAGCCTCTGTGCATAAAGTTGGCGAAGCTGCCATACTGTCGATGCCATATTGAATGTTGTAGTTGGCATGGGCGCTGACGAGACGATAAGCTCCTGTTAATATGAAACTCCACGGTAATAAATACCTCTGTATCTTTGGACTTTCATGTTGTTGATGTTTTTGTTTTTTTCACCTCCCTCAAATCAATCATAATCATCATTATTTCCTACACGCTATTCTTGACGCACGTTAGGAAAGAAAAACATTCAAAATACAGGAAATTTATTTTGGCAACCAATAGATTACTCGATGCCATAGGCGATAGGTTTAATGAAGGTCTAAAAAGATTATTGTCTTCCCTTCTGTTTAGGGAAATCTCCGGTAGGCTATCGAAAGGATAGGAAGCAAAACAAAATAATAATAAAAATTAAAAAAAAAAAGAAAATTACGAGAGAGAGAGAGAGAGAGAGAGAGAGAGAGAGAGAGAGAGAGAGAGAGAGAGAGAGAGAGAGAGAGAGAGAGAGTATATCACTATTTTCATTATTTTAGCTTGAATTTCAAAACGCAACCCTATGCAAGTTTGACTCTAGCCTGCCTCCAGACATCTTCGCATAGTTGAAAATAATTTTTGTTTTATGTTTTCCATGAATCAATCTTCTGTTGTAATTTTGAAGGGGGGAAAAAGTATCTTGAAACTGTGGCAAGAGTACTTTGCTCGATTCCACTCACGAGTATCATCGGAATCATCCGCTCGAAAACGATGAAAGTTTGAAAGATCGTAAAAGAGTTACAGTATCGGTACCCACAATTCGTAGAGTGTTCGGTTTTTGTTTTTCTAGTTCTATTTCTCACAAAAATTATGTACATATTTCCGGTATGAACAAGGCATGTACTCGTCACAGATCATCAAATTTAACTAGCGAGTCTTTCGAGCTGTTTCGAACAAGGCTTGATCAATTCCACCTATCAAATCGCAATGACTGAAACAGTGAGTTTACAGTCGATCAAGGATAAGTGATTTTTCTCGAACAAAAACTTGACACAAAATGTAAGTTCCGATGGCGTTGTCGTATTTTCAAACATTTATTATTATTTCGTCTTCGACTAATGCCCACTCGCCAAATCCAGTGGATTAAATGGGTCTAGATTCTAGATCTAGAATACTGAATACCTGTCTAGATTAGAGTCTATCAAGCAAGTTGTGCAGAACTTCGAAATAAAATTATAATCCTTTGGATTCACGGACTGGTATTGGTAATCTCAGTCGAGTAGAACCAAGCTCGCGAACTCAACGATTGAACGGAACCAATTTTAATATCCTCGTAACGTGTGTCTAGGTTTAGATACTAGAATCTAGATCTAGATCTAGAGTTCTCCAGATCTAGATCTAGATCTAGATCTAGATAGTGTAGATAGACCTAGTGCATGATTGAAACATATGATGTGGTGGTTATGAAAATACTCTCTCTCTCTCTCTCTCTCTCTCTCTCTCTCTCTCTCTCTCTCTCTCTCTCTCTCTCTCTCTCTCTCTCTCTTTCTTTCTCTCTATAATCCCTCTTTCTATGATCCATCGATCCTCAGTGTTCCTCCATTTAGAGGCCATTGCTAGATCTAGTTATAGTCATACTGAAAAGTGAAAGGCTAAAGACTCTAGATTTGAAACAGAAGTCTACTTTAAAATTTTTTTAAACCCCATTCTCTATTGAGATGATAATGAAGATGGTCGATATATTACTTCAACAGTCAAACTTGATTCCTACTTTTTTCCCAAACTCAATCCCACATATACGATATAGGTCTACCTTATCATAGGGCCAAACATTGAAACATTTTTGAAATACAGATCTACATCGAAACAACCAAATTAGAAAAAAAATAATCTTTTTTTGTAAAAAATGTGACATCCTTAGAAACCTTTTTTCCTAGCTGCTTAGAACTTTGAAAATTGTAGTTCCTTAATACTTACGTTCCTTATATCGTTTTTATTTTTTATGTTCAGATGCCTGAATAAATGAGAAGTTAAAGTTCTTCTTTTCAGCTGTCAATTAGTCTCATAAATTTAGATCTCTAAAGCTGTGCCTTAATTAAAAACATTTGTTTATCTGCAATGCTATGATTCTTTATGTCTGATATTCACACCCTTTTTTCCATGTGAATGTAATGCCATTTCCACATTTCAACTTAAAACATTCTTGCATGTGTGCCTTTTAATATATATTCATTTCATGCACTCCTACAAGTACTAGATATAGTTCCTCTCCTGCCTTGCCAGTTGATCTTGCCAAATCGATGCCTCAATTTTCATTTGTTCTATATATGTCCAGTTTAACTAAAATTAGAGCTAACGTCAATTTCCATCTGCTAAAAACATTATCTGCATATATACACTGTTAAGTGTAGAACCAACAGTCAAGCAAAATGGGGCAAGATCTCTTACATTTTTTTTTGTATCCAACATGTGAAGAATGAAAGTTTGAAAGACATTTTGTCAGAACTACGCAATGTGGACATAGAACAAATGAAAAATGAGGGGTCGAAATGTCTAGCTCATTTCCTCTTACTTTCAGACAAGTTGGGCATTGTCCTGAATTCATGTATATGTTCTGATTCCTTTGCTGGAGACTGCCCTTGAACTTTGCCTGAATGCACGGCAGGTTAACTCCCATTAGCCTCATGCTATTTGCCTTTGGGCAAACATCTTTGTCAACGTCCATGTTCATTCCCTTTTTTAAGTTAGTATTTCAAGTTTATGCATAATTGAAATGTTATTTTTTTTCATAATTTTTTCATAATTTATGATGCATGTTTTCATATGAAGTCGTTTTTCTTTTCATCTTTCAGCCTGAAAGCCAACATCATGAAGCCAAGACCTAGATCAAGTATTGTGTGGTCAGTCATGGAGAGTGTGGATGATACCACTGTCATGTGCAAGCTATGTGGGAAAAAGTTCATTCTTCATAACAACAGCACAACAAGTTTGCTCAGGCATTTGTACAAAATACACCCAGAACAAGTTAGTGCAAGTGATAACAGTAATCAATATCAGACTTGCAATAGTAATGTGGATTCACTCAACTCAACGCATGCCAAGTGGAACAATGCTAAAAGTACCACTGATGCCACCCAAGACAATGAGGTAAACTTTTTGGATGAAACAAGTGATGAGGATATTGAGCAAGCTGCTGATGAAGATAATACCACTAGATTAGAAAGAAGGTCTCCTGCGAGTAAGTTGAGATCAAAACTGATATCAACATGTGACAAAAGAACTCAAGGGTATCAACCAGGAAATCTAAACCAGTCTGAGAGAGAAAAAGAACAAAGCAAAGATTTATGTTATTCACAAGACTTACATTTCAGTAGAAAAACCAAAAGTATGGTGTGGCGGTTTATGAACAGAAATGGTCCATACAGCGCATCTTGTAAAATTTGCCGAAAAAGTTTTGCTATTCAAAGAGGCTCAACAACCAGTATGCGAAGACATCTAAGAGCTTTCCACAGCGACACACTGGAAAAAGATGAAGAATGGAATTTGGAGCTGGCTTCCAAATCCAATGCATATTCAATAGACGACACAAGACCATCTTCAACTAATAAGACTGAGCCCTCTGCATCAAACCTTTTAGAGTAAGTATCATAGACTTATTGTAAATATTTAATACACACACACACACACACACATATATATATATATATATATATATATATATATATATATATATATATATATATATATATATATATATATATATATATATATATATATATATATATATATATATATATATCTTTTATAATCTGTAACATTTATTTGGCAGAAATTGATTTTATAACAAAGAAATTAATTTCTTTTTTGTCAAAACACTTTTTCATTTTTATTGTTCTAAAAAACATATTTTCATTTGCTTTTTATATGAATCAGAAAAAAGAACCCTATACAACCTTTTAAAGAGTTTGTTCGGGAACTTTTTTTTACAAGTAGAGCATTTAACAGTGTGAAAATTCAAATTTTAGCCATGTTGAGTTCAGTAAGAAGAATTAAACGAAACTCAAGAAATAACTCTGTTATCACCATTTTTCTCTGATTACACAATATCTTTATCATTTCCTAAGCACATACAAATAGCCAGAATCTTTTCTAATTGCAATTTACATTTCTCTCTTCACTGTAGTTCAAGTAAACTGTGGTTTGCTTCCACATAATTGTAATTGATTTTTTAAATAAAATATAAAAATGGTAGGCTGATGGAAACAAAATTTGCAAGAGTTCATATGCATGAATTTAAGAAGCTTATACTCATGAAAAGTTTGATTAGTTAAAAGCTGTTGTCACAATTGCTGATGTGCGCTTTGTTTATTTTGGAACTACTAACTGGACCCAGTCATGATACATGTATTTGCTTGCTGTAGAAAATTGGATGAGAAACAATCCTCTGATCAGAAATTCCCAAATACTCTATTGAATAGACTGGCCTGAATTTATCCAGTTCAACATTACAGTTTCATGAAGAGTCATTCTACCTTGTTAAAAGTTTTTTTAAACTTTTTTCCAACAATCACAAGCATTCAATGCCCTTAGTACTTTATTGTTCCAGAAAATATTTTTTAACCACACTGTTACAAGTGCATTTTGTAAATGTTTTTTTTTTTCTAACTTGAATTGTTGCACATCTAATCATTGGTAATAGTTTCATGGTGCAGTGTCTTTGATAAGTTTCATTCCTAAAAGTATATATATATATATATATATATATATATATATATATATATGCTATAGCTTCATGAGCTTCAAAAAAAAAAAGAAACAACATAGAGCAGAGCTTATCTTAAACTCTTTGTGACCATTCCTTTTTGACATGAGAATTAAGATATGTTTCATAAAATTTAAATAATTTAAATTTTGTCTGCTTTGTTTTCCTTCGATCGAAAGTTAATGTCACTCACCATGTCCAATCTGGTTAGATGAAGTACGCTTTACAAATATAAAATTATTTTTTTTTCTCCATTAAATTAAAATTTCAACTTTATTGATTGTGTGACTGACAAGTTAATGTATTTTATTTTTTTTTTAAGTCAAAATTTTTTATTTCTGTTTTTATTTTTATATCTTTTTTAAAAATTTTTTTTAAGCCTGGAAAACAACACCTGGAGGCACAAACCAAGATCTAGTATTGTGTGGTCAGTCATGGAGAATTTGGATGATACCACTGTCCAGTGTATGGTTTGTGGAGCAGAGTTGTGCTATAATAACAACAGTACAACAAATTTGCTCAATCATTTGTACAGAAGACACCCAGAAAAAATTGGGGCTACTGCAAATAATATTACTAACAAAAGAAAAAAACGCATAAGTGTAGCATGGCAGTTTATGCATAGAGACGGCCCATCAAAAGCTACTTGTAAAATTTGCAAAAGAAGTTTAACTCTTCCTGGGCAAGGCTCAACGGGTTGTATGCTAAGACATTTAAGAGATGTCCACCCAGGGACTTTGGAAAATTCTAATGATGAAAAATTGCTGTCAGCACAGTTTTCCAAATCTAATGAATCTACAGAAGATAACAGAGAGTTATCCTCAGTGAATCAGACTGAGCCTTTTGCATCAAGTAATTCAGAGTTATTTTCAATCAGTAGCACAAAGTCACACATAGCAAAAAGGCAGGATATGCCTTCTAGGAAAGAATCTCAAAAGGTTGCTTTCCTTCAGCACTCTCAGCTTTTCACTACTTACACACAACTGATCATCAGTGATCTTCATCCATGCTCACTTGTTGAGAGTACAGGATTCAAGAACTTTGTCAAAATGATAAACCCAAAAGTCACAGTACCTGAAAAGAAAAAAATTGAAGATGATATGTTGCAGCTTCATAAAGAGCTCCAAAATCAACTCCAGAAGCAGATAGATGAAGCTGCGGATATTTCGTTGTCTATAGAGATCTGGAAATATAAAGAAGGTCAAAAGTATATGACTGTTACAGGGCACTTTGTCTCAAAAAACTGGGAACAGAAATCGGTAATTTTGAATTCTGTTTTGTTGGATAGATTCTCTACTTTAGATGTAGATATTGCAGAGAAGTTAGTTCAAATCATGAAAAATTGGGAAATCGAGAGTAAAGTTTCAAGCATCACAACTGATGGCTCAGAATTGCTGGCCTCGGTAGTTCTGCAAGTCAATAAACCCCATGTGCAGTGTATTGCTCATGTACTGAATAATATGGTGCAAAAATCTCTAAAATCATCGCATGATTTTGAATGCCTTGTCACAAAAGTAAGATACATGGCAAGCCTCTTTGATCACTCTGTAGAGGCATCTGAAGAATTGAGACAGCTCCAAACTTTAGAAAGGAAGACACCTATAAAGCTTTCCAAGGACTCAGAAGCAGAGTGGATCACCACTTACAAAATGCTTAAATCCTATCAAGAATTGCATACTTTTATCCTTAAGCTTGTGAAGGATGAGACAACTGAAGGCAACATTTCACTTACTTCTGAGGAATTTGATTCTTTAAATCGCTATGTAAGCCTTCTAGAACCATTTTTCCTGGCGGCTGAGGAAATAACTTCAGAAGGGTTTATAAGTCTCTCAAAATGTCTTCCCGTGTTTGAGATACTTCAGCAAATGATATTCAGTCAAGTAAAGATTGGCTCAGATTCCAAAGAGATTTTTACTGATTCTTCTTTAGCAGAAAAAGACTCAGTTCATGCTCTGACCATTCAGCTCAATGAACAGCTAGGTGAATTTGTCAGAGACAATGTAACAGACAGAAAAAATATCCTTTCTTATTCTGCAACTCTTTTTGATCCTCGCTTTAAATTGATAGTACTGAAAGATGCAGATCTCTATAACTATGTGGAGAATGAGCTTAAGGTGCAAATGAAAGAAAATGAAGTTGCAGATTCAGTAGATGAAAATCCATTTGATTCACCAGCAGGAACTGCCCTAAACACCCATTCAAGCTCACTCTGGTCTTCGTTTGATGAAACTGTAAAAATGTCTGTGCGTGAAAAACCAGTCTACGAACTTCAAAGATATATAGAGGAGAACCCTGTGTCAAGACAAGAAATCCCTCTGCTCTATTGGAAAGAAAGAGAGCCTTTATACCCTAAATTATGCAATGTAGTAAAAAAGTTCCTTTCCATACCAGCAACATCTGTGCCATCAATTCAAGTATTTTCAGAGGAAGAGAAGAAAAAGATGAGCCGCAGAAGTTTTCTTGAAGAGTCAAACATAGATAGAATTTTATTTCTCAATAGCTTTCAGGCCTCGACACAGAGTACATGAGTATTAGAGTATAGCTAGCAGTCTTAGTCACCTGATTTACTTAACACTTAGATTAAAAAAGTTTTGATTGGGGTGGGGTTTCTTTTAAGGACTTTTTATCAAAGGTTAAAAAAAAAGAAAGAAAACTTATCAAGTTAGCATTTAGTTGATTTTTTTTAATTGTAATAAGGTTACTAGGGGAAAACAACTGATGTTACACTTGAAAAATGTTCAAAACTTTTGCTTAAAGTTGAGAAATTCAGATTCAGAATAACTTCTTTTTTTTTTTTTAAACTTTTATGTATCCATTTTTAAATTTTCATTTTTACTTTTTTAAGGTGTTTTGTTAGAAAAGGGTATAAATAAACATCATAAAATTTTCTCCTGCAATTTTATTTTCACTACATACTGTAGATTACACCTCTATCCAAGCAATTGTTTTAGTTGTGTGTTTTTTGCTGTAAATTGCTTAGAACTGCTTTAAAAAACAAGGTTAAACTACTCCAGAAATCATTTAAGAATAAGTAATAAGAATGCATCAGACAAGTCATATCCAAAGAGAGTGCTTTAATATTTTTTGTAACGTCCAAAATATTCTCAGCAACTTTATAAAAGTTTTTGTTTGAAAAAAAGTTTATGAAAATCCTCTTCTTTTAAGTAAATCTAGATTTTCAAATAGTTTGTTTTTCCCATTCAAAAGTTTACAACATATCGCTTTAGGTTGATTCACATCACATAACCATCAAACTGTTTGAGGAAAATATTTGTTTTATCTTTTGTTTCCTGTCACCTTTTTTTGAAAATTTTTTCTAGTTACATGTATAAACTTTACTTCCCTCAAGTCTATGGCATTACAAAACCTTTCAGAAACATTTTTGCCTCTATATTATGTACTGTTGTTGGACATGTTGGGACTGCTCTTTTTTTTTGGCAAATCAAATGCTATCACAGGCACAGTCTCATTCACTCGGGTGGTTTGTTGTGTAAGTCTCTTCCTTTGTGAAGATAGGGCTCTTTTTCTTCTACTTTTGAAGGAAGAAATTTTTAAGAAGCTGACTTTTGTTCGATGTAGAGTTGGGCAGATTAATCAAATATCCTTCTTCCTTAAACAGGTTTAACCTAAGGCAATTTTGTACATCTCAATGAAAATTGGTCTGGAAGAAAGATGGTGAGAATCGGAGAGGGACAGGGAAAAAAATACATGTAAATATTTCTACTAGTAGCATCATGCTGCATATGCATTAGTAATAAATTCAATGTTTCTTGCTTGGCAAATTGTATTATATCCAACATGTATGAAAAGTTGAGGATAACTTTTTTGAGTAAAAGTAAAAGCATTATCCAAGTTTAATCCCTTGTATGAGCTAAGCATTAGTTAGATTTAAAAAAAAAAGAAAAAAAAGTGGTCCATTATTGCCTCAGAATGCCATGTCAATTTAACTAATTCTTTTGAGGTTGTTAAAAAAATAATATATTTTTATTTTTTGCTTGTGGAAAGTTTGAGAATGTGTACTTGGTATTTGTTTATTATATACCGGTACTTTTTTGTCACCTTTTTTTTTACACCTTTGTCTAAAATTTCATGTGTACATGAACATGAACATCATGCAGTTCATGTAAATTTCCGGACCAAATTTTGCTTTATGATGGTCAGATTATTACAATTATGTTGTTCTGAATTTTTCTCTACCCTGTTTGTATTTTGAAAAAAAATTAATTATTATATTCAAGTTTGCCACATCGCAGAAAGGATTCAAGATTTAAGATTTCATTACTTAAGTGCCATTTTTTTTATGTATCTTGTTTGGAAGCATGTGTTATGTCCTATTTGATTAAGTGGCATTATGTGTGTTGAAATATGAAATAAATCAAAATGCATTAATTTATCACTGCCATTCTACAGAAGATAATGTGTCTAGCCTCAGAAATTTTGCTCTTTACTGCAAATAATAAGATGTATAAACTTATAGATTTTTTAGAGCTTTACAAGGCTTAAACTTTTGGCAAAAGAGTATTGTTACATATTTACATGAATATGTAAATCATATGCTTGTGGGATTCAGCCCCAATGAGTTGTTTTGGCTCATTTCACATTTGCATGTGTTGATATTTAGAACGAAGCTTTTCTTTAGCTAATCTCAGCAGGAAAAATTATATGAAATTATCATCAATTTTTCTCAGGAAGAGACGTTCTAATTTCAACTCTTGTGAAAAAGTTAAAGAGGAATTTATGCAGTATATTTTAATTTTTTTAGTACAAGTAGAAGAAATTTTAAAAGAAGCAACCCATTGCTACACTAGAAACTACTTAAAATTATTCTTATTCTGTTACTTGTATAGAAAGAACTTTTTTTTAACATGAATGTGACAAGCAATATCATTATCAATAGGAAAGCACTCCAAAAATCTCTGCTACAATCTCTAGTTTTAAATCTATCTCTATTTTTAAATTTGTAAGCAGAGAGAGAGAGAGAGAGAGAGAGAGAGAGAGAGAGACAGACAGACAGACAGACAGACAGACAGACAGACAGACAGACAGACAGACAGACAGAGAGAAAGAGAGAGAGAGAGAGAGAGAGAGAGAGAGAGAGAGAGAGAGAGAGAGAGAGAGAGAGAGAGAGAGAGAGAGAGAGAGAGAGAGAGAGAGAGAGAGAGAGAGAGAGAGAGAGAGAGAGAGAGAGAGTTAGTTTCTTAGAATGAAGTGGTACATGTGATTTGTACAAACCAATTGTACTACATGTATATCATAGTTTTAAAAAATACCATAGACTTTAAGAAATAGTTTGATCTTTTATTTTTACATTGAGAATTTGTCCATTATCACTGAGTTTTGTTTGGTAACTCATTGTGTACATACTGTAATCCGTATACATGTAATGATACTTACAATGTGCATGTTATGTGTTACAAACCGTACAATTATTGTAGTTTGTTTGTGCACTTATCCAAAGTATTCAAATTCTATCGATAAGCTCTACGTGAAAAGGTATAAAGTTTTCCTGATAAATCAAAGATGCAAAAGCATTTGGTTCTGTTAAGCTCATGAAGAATTAATTTAAAAAGAGAAAGAGAGGAAAGGAGAGAGGCGAGGTTTAAAAAAAAAAGAGAAAGAAAGAGAGAGGGAAAGGGAAAAAGAAAAGGGAGAAGAGAGAGAGAGAGAGAGAGAGAGAGAGAGAGAGATCATCACATATATTGTATATATTGATTTTTACTGGTTCATCAGCCAAAGTTGTTTATGAATTCCACTTTGTTGTTTTCTAGTAATAAAGCATTATTCTCCCTTTTCATCTGGTGTATTTTCCATGTGTGGTTCATGTGCTGTTTTATTAATAGATTTTTCCAGCATTTATGTACGTCATTAAAAAGAAATTCAATATTTTGTCCCATATTGCGTCATGGCCCATGAAATGAGACCATCGTTATTTTTTTTCTAATCAATTTACAACACTGAGATTTGTCTTGAATTTTTCAATGAACATTTTTTATTTACAGGGTGCTATAAAACAGATTTAAAATATAACATTTTGAACCAAAGTAACATAGAATGAAGTGGTGTACTTGAACACGTACCAAGATTTATAATATAAACGACACAAAGCTCATAAATCTTTTTGCCTCATTGTAAAGAAAATTTTGACATAGTATGGTCTCTGAAAGTGTATTTACTTGTTTCAATTAATTTGCAGAAATAATTACATAAAGACATTCTATATACCCCATGGCCATTTTTTTTTTTAAAGGCTATAAAATTTTACTATATATATAAGCAATTTATTTTTTCTCTATACACTGTATTATGTAGTGTGCCAAAAGTGAGAGGTATATATGTATTATGCATGCTTGTACTATAGTTGGTATAGCACCATTACATCAGCACGCAATCATTACCCGAAATGAAATATAAACCAACATGCAATGTTATATTACTTTATAGCTAATAATAATAATAATAATAATAATAATAAGCATCCAGATTTACTTGCAAGATGTTTTGGCTAGTCTCTCATTCTCATACCGATACTCACACACTGATTTCAGCTGAGCCAAAAAAAAACAAACAAAAAAACAAACAAACAAACAAACAAACAAACAAACAAAATAATGACAGACATATAGAACCATATGCCCTTCATTATGCTTCACTTAGTTTCAGGTTGATATCTTGTTGATGATCCTAGTAAAATTAAGGCATTTGAAGATTCGTGAAGCCTCTTTAGGTCTAACTAAAAAAAACCCTGTCGAATACATTTCTTTGAACAATGTATTTCTTTCTTGGTCCAGGCAGACTGATTCAATAGAGGTGCTAAAAATGTTAGCTCCAACCAGAAGTTGCCACAAACACATGCAAATGTGTAATTCCTTTAACCAAATATCTTTGGATGAATCTCAAATGAAAGCAGTCACTGAGTAAAGTAGCGGTTTTAAATTTAAATGATCGACTTACCAAACCATTAGTCATCTTAATAATGGTATTATACTCAAAAAAAAAAAAAAAAAAAAAAAAGGGAGACCCAAGTCACTTGGCACAGTTTTCTTTTCTTTTAATTTATTTCCAGATCCATATAGAACTGGATGAACCGTTTTTTTTCCCAAAATGCTATACCTGGACTAAAAAAATGTGACATTTTTTTTTTATAACTGAACTCAAAGCAATACATGTATTTTGGAGATACTGAATTGAACATTATCTCAAACAGATGAAGCAGCATCAGAGATTCCCCTAAAACTTGTACAAGTACCTTCTCGTAACTGAATTCTGATAAACAAAGTTTGTTTGAGATCATCTTCTGTTCTAATTCGGGGTCTGAGGATTAAAGTTAATCTTAACAATATAATACACAACAGCCACTAGAGGTCGTAATAGAATGTTCCTCGCAAGTGTTTGTCCGACATGAAACAGATTTAACATCTTTTAAATTTGAAGTCTTCTTTGTGAAAAGTGGACAAATAATTGCTGCATTTGATTATTACAATTTGGTGGTTGGACACCACCCCCTCCCTCTCCCCGGTATTATACGTCTGAGTAACAGCGTAACTTCTCAAGAATTGCTCCAAAGTAATGGCCAGCTTTTCAAAAATTGAAATAATGTGATGCTTGTACAATACATTGTAGTTGAATGAAGTGGAGAAAAAGCAATCGGTTTTGTTTTGGCTGCCAGACCAATTATTGAAAAGAAGTAAAGAAAATAAGATTTTACTTTCGACTTTACATGTTTACAATATCAACATTTTAACATACCCCGAATCTTACAGTCTTTTATTTAAAGATGGTTAAAAGCAAATAAACAAAAACAAAAAATACCGTGTATGGCTATTATTATGCGACTTTTAAAAATAAGATCGAATGTTTTGACCTGGTTATCAAACTTAAACAATTTATTTTTTCTCTATACACTATACACTGTATTATGTATTAGAGTGAGAGGTATCAGATGCGGCTATTTCTGTGGATGTGTGCTTTGGTCTGATTAGGCTTTCACATTGTATAGAAATTTGGTCTGAAATGCAATAAATAAAGTTCAGGACCCATCGTTGAAACAGCGCTTTTATTTGAAAACGTTCACAAACAAATTAATATTTTAGAGACTTAAATACACATTTTGAATTAAAAAAAAAAAAGCAACAACAAATTATAAATAAAAAAAGAACAAAACAAACACCTTACCCGCATCCCCCACCCCCCGAAAAAAAAAACTAAAGAAAAAATTACATGTAGGTTCATTTTGTTTGCCAAAAAAGTGTGAACGACTAGATACAATACATGGCGACTGTTCCTTTTTCGTGGAACAAAACATTAAGTTGATCATAAAGCTCCAATAAAACGTATCTCATGGACTAAGAAAAATAAAATGTTTTTGATACTTTCGCTCATTGCTTGTTTATGTAATAATAAACAGTGAATAAGGAAATATTCCCCTCATGATTTGAAATAGCGAACGTTAAACTCATGATTATTAAGTACGCAATATTTAAAGTTTTAAGTTGACATCGTTTCAGTATTTTGGTATACTGGCGAATTACGCGCAAGTCTTAATTAATCTACTAGCCTGAACTCGTTCAAAATTGAAAAAAAAAAAAATAAAAAAAAAAAAACAATACGATAAAAGGCTTAATAAAGCAAAGCAAAAAACAAAACAAAACGAACAAACAACAACAACAAAAAAAACTAACTTGGAGAAAAACCACTCACGAAGATTCACGACATTTGAAGCTCGGCTCGTGGAATAGCTAAAGATCTAAAACAATTAATGAAAAGCTAGATCTACGCTGAGTTAAAAAAAAAAACAAAAAAACTCACACACACATTTTTTTTTTATTCAAAAGACAAAACATAGACTTGGATGTAACACGGCGTTTTTTTATTCCTAGTAACACATCGTGGTCTTCACCCCAAAGTGATCAGACAAGGGATACGGGGATGTCTGGTTCATCACACGCTGCGTGGGGAGAGGAAGGAGGGTTGAGGTTAGAGATGGTAGCCAGAAATAACGAGATTAATGGTGGTACATTTTAAATCTTCACGTGAATATAATTTTCCAAGTATTTATTTCAATCTTGCTTAAAAATAGAAAATTTCCTTCGAACGCATTGCAATTCATGGTAATGCAATGAAGAATTGCTGAGCCTTCGCCAGTCCATGAAGGTGCAGGACAGATGTCAGCACTTAGTTATAGATCCTGATACAGGGAAACGAGATTAAGAAAGATGTAATGTACATCTATAATAATAAGCATTCACAGTGATTCAAGTGCACATCCCCTTGGTAAGTCAATACATACTGACAGTTGTGAAGTACAATTATATAGAAGATTGCCTCGCTGTGGAAAAATGATGCACAATATATAGAGGAGTCTGCGTCAAATAGTTAGATGATCCACAGGTGTGAAATATAGGAGTCTGCTTCATAATGAGGAAAGATGATGCACAGGTGTAAAATATAGGAGTCTGCTTCATAATGAGGACAGATGATGCACAGGTGTGAAATATAAGAGTCTGCTTCATAATGAGGAAAGATGATGCACAGGTGTAAAATATAGGAGTCTGCTTCATAATGAGGAAAGATGATGCACAGGTGTGAAATAAAGGAGTCTGCTTCATAATGAGGAAAGATGATGCACAGGTGTGAAATATAGGAGTCTGCTTCATAATGAGGAAAGATGATGCACAGGTGTGAAATATAGGAGTCTGCTTCATAATGAGGAAAGATGATGCACAGGTGTGAAATATAGGAGTCTACTTCAGAATGAGGAAATATGCATAGGTGTGAAATATAGGAGTCTGCTTCAATGAGGAAAGATGATATACAGCATGTAGTGGAGTCTGCCTCAATAAGGAAAGATGATTCATAGGTCTGAAGTATATATAGGGGTGTGCCTCAATGAAGTTAGGTGATGTACAGGTGAGAAATATATGAGAGTCTTCCTGAATAAGGAAAGGTGATGCACAAGTGTGAAGTATAATAAGGGTGTGCCTCATTGAGGTAAGGTGATACACATGTTTGGAGTATAATTATATAGGAGTCCTCCCCAATGAGAAAGGATGCACGTTTGGAGTACATGCATGAGGGGTCTGCCTTAATCGGATGCACACTTGTGAAGTACATATAGGAGTCTGACTCAAACAGAATAGATGATGGATAGATGTGAGATACATATATATATATATATATATATATATATTTTTTATTTTTTTTTTTTAAATCCCAAACTAGGCGAAGTGTTGATGCATCAACATTTGACCTATTTTCAATCTAAAAATAGAAAAAGACGGGGCAAAAAACGTTTGTATCTTTTGTTAATCCAAAACTAGGCCAAGTGATCATATATGAACGTTTGACTTAATTATTTTCGCTGGGCTAAGATTTTGTTCATTCTTGCATGATAATCTTGTGCTTCTTCTAATATAAAAATTTATAACTCGTCATTACACCAAGAAAAACTTGCTTCATTAAAACCACTTTCAGCATTAGAAAAAAATCCTCAAGACCTAAAACCATTTTAAAATTAATACAAAAGTATATAAATATTCTCTCTCTCTCTTTTTTCTCTCTATCTCTCTCTCTCTCTCCCCTCCCCTCTCCCCTTGCCCCCTCCCTCCCTATCTCTTCTCTGTGTAACTCGTTCATGTCTATTCATATATGCTCCTCTCAACATCTTCAGTGATAATCTGACGGAGATCTTCAACCTCTTCTTCATTTTGAGAAGATCACCAGCCATAGACTAAATAACTTGAGACAATGTGCTTTTGAGAGGGAATCCTTACCATTTACTGAGTTTTGAAGAGTGACGCGATTAGAATCGTGACGCATCAGCCTAGTTAAGGAATTTTGCCCTTGATGTGTAAGTTGGTTTTCTTTTCTCAAGAATTTTTTAACTAGTTTAAATTCATAGCATCATTGGTTTTGATACCATAGCAATAAGATCAATTATAAAGGTAAAAATGAATTGGTATAGACATGTTGCTCGTAAGAGCAAAACGAAGTCTTCTTGCACAAGCTGTCATTTGATTTGACAATGAATAGGAAAAGACTAGCATTATTGCTGCTTCTTGATGATGATTATCCGAAAAGAAAGAAAGAAAATTATGGGTGCATCCAATCAATCGAATGCGACAAGAACATGGAGAATTCCACCATTTATTACTATGAATTTAATTGGCGACTTGTTCTTTTTCCGGTTTATGTTCCTTCTAGGCTCTCTTAATCTTTTTATCTCTCTCTCTTTTGCTCTCTCTCTCACTCTCTCTCTCTCTCTCTCTTTCTTTCTCTCTTTCTCTCTTTCACTCACTCTCTCTCTCTCTCTCTCTCTCTCTCTCTCTCTCTCTTTTCTTTGCCTCCCTCATGTCATTTTTAAACCATTTTTATTTTTTTTCTAAAAGATGTGTCCACGTTTCGTAATTACTCCCTCTGTCTCTCGTAACGGTGTGTCGCCATTTCTTTCTTGTCTTCCTGATTCTTCATGTTCCACACCATCTCTCCCTCCGTTCCCCTCTTTTTCTCGATTATTCTTTTAATCCTATCTCTAACTCTCTCTCTCTCTCTCTCTCTCTCTCTCTCTCTCTCTCTCTCTCTTTCTCTCTCTGTCTCTGCCTCTGTCTCTGGCTCTGGCTCTCTCTCTCTCTCTCTCTCTCTCTCTCTCTCTCTCTCTCTCTCTCTGTCTCTCTTTCGGTCTATTTGGAAACCATTTTTTCCTAGCTACACCTTACATGTTACGCATCTCTTATATAGTTACAAAATATACTGTGTTTTATGTCTTTCGATCATCGGCTTTAGATTTGTATTATCATCGCTTGTATTTTATTTACTGATTTATCGACCTCAATATAGTGTTTTAGTCTCATTGACTGTTTCTAATTTTTCTCTTAGCAACATTTGGGTGCTTCCGAAGGATTGACAAAATCGGGGGTCCAAGAAATGGGTGTAACTGAGCAATAAAAAAAAAAAAAAAGATTTTCAAGCCTTTATTCCCCACCACCGCCCAAATGGCTACATCTATGATACAGAATACGAATGACTTTGAACGAAAAAATTATTATGTTTGTATAAAATCATGATTGAGATCGATATATTAAATTTGTTTCTTAGTTTTTCTATTTGATTTCAAAGATTTATGTACGGTTATTACCTCAATTATTTAGTTTAATACAATTTGCGACACAGGCATACAAAAAAGACGCATTTTGTATGTTTTTTCTTTGTATATTTTTCATACATGAGTTGTCGTTAATATTGCATTTCAGCAGTTACTTTCCTCTATAGGTAAGTTCGATCTAGATTGCTACACGTATTTAAAAGAGTTCATGCCCTTACTGAGTGTTTAAATCTTGAGACTATTTCTTTCTATTCTTCTTGGTTCTCTCTTTCTGTATCTCTATCTATCTTCCTCTCTGTCCCTATAATTCATTCTCTCTTACTCTTTCTCTCTCTCTCTCTCTCTCTCTCTCTCTCTCTCTCTATCTATCTATCTATCTATCTATCTCTTAATGTCTTTAAGTCTGTATATAACTTAAACTATCTCAATTCCTGTCCGTCCTTACCTCTTTTCTTTTCTAAATTAATTTCCATTCCACGATCTCTCTTTCTATTTCTTTCTTTCTGTCTGTCTATCTGTCTGTCTGTCTGTCTGTCTGTCTGTCTGTCTGTCTCTCTCTCTCTCTCTCTCTCTCTCTCTCTCTCTCTCTCTCTCTCTCTCTCTTTTGTTCGGTCGCTTTGTTTCTTTTTCCTATTCTTTGCGACTCGTTCTTTTTCCGGTTTATGTTCCTTCTAGGCTCTCTTAATCTTTCTATCTCTCTCTATTTCGGTCTCTCACTCTCTCTCTCTATCTGCTTCTCCTTCTGTCTACTTTGCGCGTCTTCTCTCATTTTGGATTTTTTTTTATACCTTTTTGTTCGTTTTTAAATCAGTGTATTACTGAGTCTTTTATTGTAATTGTGTTTTGCTTTTTCTGCAATCTCTTTCTAGTTCTCCCTCAGTGATTTCATCTCTCTTTTTCTCTCTCTTTGTCTCTCTCTCTCTCTCTCTCTCTCTCTCTCTCTCTCTCTCTCTCTCTCTCTCTCTCCCTCTCTCTATTTCTCTATCTCTCTCTCTCTTTTGTCTTTGCCTCAGTCATGTCATTTTTGAAAACATTTTTTTTATTATTATTCTTAAAGATGTGTCCATGTTACTTAATTACTCCCTCTGTCTCTCGTAACGGTGTGTCGCTATTTCTTTCTCGCCTTCCTGATTCTTCCTGTTCCACACTATCTCTCCTTCTGCTTCCCTCTTTTTCTCCCTTGTTTTTTTATCCCCTCTTTAACTCTCTCTCTCTCTCTCTCTCTCTCTCTCTCTCTCTCTCTTACTCTCTCTGTCTCTGTCTCTGTATCTGTCTGTCTGTCGTCTGTCTGTCTGTCTGTCTGTCTGTCTCTCTCTCTCTCTCTCTCTCTCTCTCTCTCTCTCTCTCTCTCTCTCTCTCTTTCTCTCTCTCTCGGTCTATTTGGAAGCTAATTTTTCTTGCTACACCTTACAAGTTACGCATCTCTTATATAGTGACAAAATATACTGTGTTGTATGTCTTTCGAGCATCGGCTTTAGATTTGTATTATCATCGCTTGTTTTTTATTTTCTGAAATTTCGACCACCATATTGTGTTTTAGTCTCATTGACTGTGTCTCTAATTTTTCTCTTTGCAACATGTGGGTGCTTCCGAAGGAATGACGGAATTGGGGGTCCAAAAAATGGGTGTAGGTGAGCCCAAAAAAGCGATTTTCAAGCCTTTATTCCCCACCACCGCCCAAATGGCTCCATCTATGATACAGAATACGAATGACTTTAAACGAACAGTTTATTGTCTTCATATAAAATCATGATTGACATCGATATCTTAAATTTGCTTTAGAAAAGAAGGAAAGAGAGAGAGAGAGAGAGAGAGAGAGAGAGAGAGAGAGAGAGAGAGAGAGAGAGAGAGATTGAGAGAGCATGGAATGGAAATAGCTAGAGAGAGAGAGACAGAGAGAGGCAGAAAGAGAGACAGATACAGAGACAGAGACAGGGAGGGAAGAGAGAGTGAGCAGAAAATGAGAAAGAGGATAAAGAAAAGGTAATTTGCAACTAGAGACGAAGATTGAGTTATATACAGACATCTTTACTGGAAAAAAAAATAAAAAAATATATTCTAAAAAGAGGAGATTGAAAAGAGGAAGAGAGAGAGAGAGAGAGAGAGAGAGAGAGAGAGAGAGAGAGAGAGACAGACAGACAGACAGACAGACAGACAGACAGAGACAGAGAGAGGCAGAAAGAGAGACAGAGACAGGGAGAGAGAGAGACAGAGAGACAGAGAGAGGCAGAAAGAGAGACAAAGACAGAGACAGAGACAGGGAGAGAAGAGAGAGTGAGCAGAAAATGAGAAAGAGGATAAAGAATAGGTAATTTGCAGCTAGAGACAAAGATTGAGTAATATTCCGAAATCGTTACAGGAAAAAAAAATAAAAAAAATATTCTAAAAAGAGGACATTGAAGGAAGGAAGAGAGAGAGAGAGAGATAAAGAGAGAGCAAGAGAGAAAGATAGAGAGAGACAGAGAGAGGGAGAGAAAGAGAGAGCGGAAATAGACGAACCAAAAATAAAAGACAGAATTAGTCCACACACAGTTAAATACAGATAGAGAGTAATAAATTAACATTGACAGGGACGAAAAAAAAAAAAAGTAAAACTAACATTAAAGTCGCAAAGAAGAGAAAAAAGGATTTAGAACGAAGGAGCAAGGGAGAGAGAAAGAGAAAGAGGTAGTAAAGAAAAATCAACCACAAACCTAGATCTAGCTCGAGACCGACAAATAAGACGAAAGACGTGAAAACATTACAACAGATGGAATGAACAGGGATCGAACCTGCGCCTCGATGCGGCACCCATCGCCTTGCCGAGACAAGACCAGGCACTAAACCACTGAGCTATCCGCATCTACAACATTGTAATGTTTTCACGTCTTTCGTCTTATTTGTCGGTCTCGAGCTAGATCTAGGTTTGTGGTTGATTTTTCTTTACTACTTATTTCATTATTTTCAGTCACATGCATCTTTAGATCCTTAGATCTAGCTTCGTCTGTCTCAGCCTCTAACGTGGTTTGACTGCTTTATTTATTTCTATATTCAGAAAGAGAAAGAGTGAGAGAGAGACTGAAGAAAGAGAGATACGGAAAGAGAGCTAGTAAGTGTGAAACCGGAGAACCACTAAGCGAAGAAAGAAATAGCCACACGAATGAATCACTCAATAAGCGCATGAACTCTAATGTGGCCTTACGTGTTGAAGAAATTAACCAGTGAAAAGCAAAATTTCTAGAGAGAGATAGAGAAAGGGAGAGAGAGATAATTATAGAGAGAGAGAGTGAAGAGAGAGAGAGAAGCAGAGAAAGAGGCAAAGAAAAGAGAGATAGATATTGAGATGGATAGAAAGATGGAGATAGAGAGAGAGACAGAGAGAGAGTGTGTGTGTCAGAGAGAGAGAGAGCGAAAGAGAGTGAGAGAGAGAGAGAGAGCGAAAGAGAGTGAGAGAGAAAGATTGAGAGATCATGGAAGGGAAAAAGTCCGGAAAAAAAAGAGTCGCAAAGAAAAGGCAAAGGAAAGAGAGAGAACGAGGAAGACACAGAGAGAAAGAGGCAGAAAGAGAGAGAGAGAGAGAGAGAGAGAGAGAGAGAGAGAGAGAGAGAGAGAGAGAGAGAGAGAGAAGAGATAGAGAGAGAGTGGAAGAATTGGAACCAGTTAAAAGAAAGAAATGGTCCTACACAGATAGTGATGGTGAGTTTTAATTCTTCATAGACCGATACGGACAGATAAAAAAAAAATACATCGAAAGTGAGAGAAAAGAGGTGAAGAAAGAGATTGTGAGATAGAGAACCTAGAGTTTTTATGATAAAATCATAACAAAAAGATGATCATGTCACAGACTGACCAATTTTAAATTTAAGAAGGAAGTTGATTAAATAATATAATGTACGTGAATTAGGAAGGTCTGCAAAACATCAAACGAAACTGAAATCGTTCTCGTATAGCATTCTCTAGGAGTCTGAAAATATTTTGAAGCTGTGGACTAAACAACTCTGAAAACCAGTCATGGATCTACGATTGTGGCTGAGAGTTTTACTAATACATGCAATTGCTTTACTGGTAACTTGACCACTTATTTTCACCTGGATCATTCCATCAATGTAGAGTTTGTAAATTGGCCTTGGATTTCTATACATGATGTTCGTTTGTGCCTAAAATTATTGACCGAGAGCAAAAAATGTAGAGAGCATGGGACACTCATTCTCATGGTGGGTATTGCTTTTAGAGAGAGAAACGGAGAGAGAGAGAGAGAGAGAGAGAGAGAGAGAGAAGAAGAAGAAGAAGACGGAGAAGGGATGATGAAATAAACACATGGATAGGCAGACCTCTAAAGCGTTTTTAAGACAGGTATGTCGATCGAATTATATATATATATATATATATATATATATATATATATATATATATATATATATATATATATATATATATGTGTGTGTGTGTATATATTTCTGTATAATTATATATGTATTTATAAATTATAGGTTCAAGATAAAATTGAGGTGAATTCATAAAGTTAAATGAGAATGGTGATGGACAATGGGGATTTAAAAAAGCTTTCGAGAGAAGGTGGGGAAAAAAAGAGGAATAGCACAGAGGAAAATGCTGTTAAATGCTTCTGATATAAAAAGAGGGAAAGCATTTTGAAAAGATCGAGGGAATGAAGTAAAAGACGAATAAGGAACTATGCGGAGAGGAATAATTTTGTCAGTTGAGTAGACATGGAGGTTACAGATGTAGGACGTAGGAGGGAGAGGAAAAAAATGGGGGAGGGGGAAGCGTGATCTTGATGGTCCCATATCTAGATTTACTATTCTTATGTGTATAGGTCGTCTTTACACAAATGTTTTTTTTTTTCGAACTGCTATAGTTTTTTTTTCCTTTTTCTTCTTCTCCTCTTTCACTAATGAGGATGTAGAACATATATTAGTGAGAAAAAGAGAGTAAATGAGCTTGGCCATGTGATAAATAAAGAATTTTCAGTTTCTCTTCAGACTAAAAACCTTGTCTTTTTGAGGCTTCATAAAAGATTTAATGGTTGGAAAAAGAATCTAAAAATGACAACGTAAAGTTGAAACAGGGAGCAAACACTTTCTTTAAATCTGTGTTAACTCGTGAAAACTTTGCAGACAGACAGAAATAAATATTTCGTTGGAAAGGATGAATAAAACAACTTTTCTCACTTGCTAACATCCTGGCGAGGGTGGGAGACTGCCTGACTTGTACTCAGTAGTTCGTTCATGTTGTAAACAAGTTCACTGATGTAAACACAATGGCGACAGCAACGTTAAAGAGGGTGAAATTTTTTGTTATGAAGAAATCATGAGTAAATGTCACAAAACCATTTTTTTAATTGAAATAAACAAAATGCCTTTCTAATTTTGTCAAATTTAACAGCTCTAATCAAGTTAATTAATTAAATTAATTAGTACAATGCATCAATATGCACACTAATTAAACTGCATTAAATTGGACTTCCCAATAAGTCACTATGTACAGCCCTCCAATTGTTATTAGCTTGTAAGCTTGGCTAGGTAACGAACCAAGAACTTGCTCTAATCCCTAACGGTGTTAAGACCCGTAAAACGGTCAAGGTCCACACGCCATGACGGCGCGCGCCTTCGGTCTGGAGGGAAGCTTTGTCGGACGGGTGTGTGACAACCTCCTCAGAGGTACTTCGTCAATGTGGTGTTGGATGAGTAGGCGGTACCGAGAGTGCCTATATGGCGGAGGATCGTGGCTGAAAACCTTCACCGTCTTTTATCTTTTTTTGTTTTATTGTTATACACCCTACTCCTGCATACCATTTTGTTATTAAAAAAAATAAATATATTTATATGAGAGTATATGCCGGCTGAAACCCTCCACGCCCCTTGATGAGTTTTGTAGGAACCTACTAGTTTGCCTATTTGGGCGCCGTCATCTCTCTCTCTCTCTCTCTCTCTCTCTCTCTCTCTCTCTCTCTCTCTCTCTCTCTCTCTCTCTCTCTCTCTCTCTCTCTCTCTCTCTCTCTCCCTATTTTTTATATAATACTTAAAAAAAAACAACAAAAAAACAACAACAACAAAACAATTATTTTGTTTCTCTCAGTCTCACCTTATACGAGGTCCGTTTCATAAATAACTTTCCCACCTCCATAAATCAACAACCAAAAGGCATAAGATGATGAAATTTGGCACAGATTGCCTTTAATATCTGACCTATTCAACGTAACATCCACCATTGTTGGCGCATTTCTCTATCCGTTGTAACCAGTCTTTAAATGCAGTGACGTAAGAACATTTGTCCAGGTTCTTTATTGCTACTTTCGTAGCCTGAATAATGTCCTCTTCTGTTTCAAATCGCTGGCCACGAAGATGTTCTTTCATTTTAGGGAATAGGTGAAAATCACAGGGAGCAAGGTCAGGTGAATAGCGAGGATTCTCCAGCAGTTCCCACTTGTAGCCAGCCAAAACGTCTGTCACTGCCCGGGCCGTATGGACCGGCGCATTGTCGTGGTGAAACAAGATGCCTGACTCCAACAGCCCGGGTCGTTTCTTTCGAATGGCAGGTCTGAGTATGTCTTGCAGCACCTTCTTGTAGTACTGTGCATTGATTGTGGTGCCTATAGGTACAGGCCAGCGCAGAATCACACCATTCATGTCAAAAAAGATCATGTGCATGACCTTGAGAGCCCCTTGTTTGCGTCGAACTTTCTCTGGACGAGGCTCATCAAAGTCTCTCCATTCGGCTGACTGCCGCTTTGTTTCAGGATCTCAGGAATACACCCAAGTCTCATCACCGGTAATTATCCGACCCAAAAAGTCATTTTGCTCAGTTTGAAATCTCCGCAAAAAGTTTCTGGAAAAATTGACCCTTGACTCCTTCTGCTCATCTGTCAGCAAATGTGGAACCCATTTTGAAAACTTCTTCTTCTTATTCAGTTTGTTGGTTAGAACTCTAAACACGGACGTTCTAGACATCGATGTTTCCGTAGAAATCTCCTCACAAGTTTTTCATCTGTCATCACTCATTGAAACGAGAACTTTAGAAATGTTTGCATCCCCGCATGCTGTCACAGGTCGGCCAGGACGAGTTTCATCTTCCATGTCATCTCGTCCCTCTGAAACAGCTTTTACCCACTTTCTTACCGTCTGAATAGAAGGAGCATTTTCTCTTAAAACAGTCACTAGATCTTTGTGAATGCATGATGCATCTTTTCCCAAAATAACAGAAAATTTTATGATGACACGGATGTCATATCTTGAAAAATTTTGGTGTGCCGGTGAGCTTTCTATTATGCCGGCCATTTTGCTCCAACGGACTTCAGAAAAGTAAATGCTATTTTGTATCCGTTCAACATAGTGGCACAAAATTTCATTGCGAATTCCCAAAAGGTTTGATCCTTCAGTGTGCCAAATTTACTAAATGTACATATAGCTTATAGACGGTTTTGATTTTATAGAGTAGGAAACTTTATTTATGAAACGGACCTCGTACTTGTTAAAATGGTAGCTAAAGTTGTACACATTCCACTATATGAGTAACTACATATACATATAGTTGTAGTTTTCCTTGTACTTGTTGTAGTTGTAGTTGTACTTCTTGTAGTTGTAGTTGTAGTTGTACTTGTTGTAGTTGTAGTTGTACTTGTACTTGTTGTAGTTGTAGTTGTACTTGTACTTGTTCTATTTGTAGTTGTACTTGTTGTAGTTGTTCTTGTACTTGTTGTACTTGTAGTTACACTTGTACTTGTTGTAGTTGTACTTCTACTTGTACTTGTAGTTGTAGTTGTACTTATTGTAGTTGTAGTTGTAGTTGTACTTGTTGTAGTGGTAGTTGTACTTGTACTTGTTGTAGTTGTTCTTGTACTTGTTGTAGTTGTAATTGTACTTGTACTTGTTGTACTTGTAGTTGTACTTGCGTACTTGTAGTTGTAGTTGTACTTGTACTTGTTGTAGTTGTATTTGTAGTTGTACTTGTTGTAGTTGTAAATGTACTTCTTGTAGTTGAAATTGTACTTGTACTTGTTGTAGTTGTAGTTGTACTTGTTGTAGTGTTAGTTGTACTATTACTTGTTGTATTTGTAGTTGTACCTGTTTTAGTTGTAGTTCTACTTGTACTTGTTTTAGTTGTAGTCGTACTTGTACTTGTTGTAGTTGTAGTTCTACTTGTACTTGTTGTAGTTGTAGTTGTACTTATTGTAGTTGTAGTTGTAGTTTTACTTGTTGTAGTTGTAGTTGTACTTGTATTGTTGTAGTTGTACTTGTACTTGTACTTGTTGTAGTTGTAGTTGTATTTGTTGTAGTTGTTCTTGTATTTGTTGTAGTTGTAGTTGTTGTAGTTGTAAATGTACTTCTTATAGTTGTAATAGTACTTGTACTTGTTGTAGTTGTAGTTGTACTTGTTGTAGTGTTAGTTGTACTTGTACTTGTTGTGGTTGTAGTTGCACTTGTTGTAGTTGTAGTTGTAGTTGTACTTGTATTTGTTGTAGTTGTACTTACTGTAGTTTTAGCTGTATTTGTACTTGTTGTAGTTGTAGTTGTATTGTTTTAGTTGTAGTTGCGTTTGTTGTAGTTGTGGATGTAGTTGTACTTGTACTTCTTACAGTTGTAGTTGTAGTTCTATTTGTACTTGTTGTAGTTGTAGTTGTACTTGTTGTAGTTGCAGTTGTACTTGTACTTGTTGTAGTTGTAGTTGTACTTGTACTTGTTGTAGTTGTAGTTGTAGTTGTACTTGTTGTAGTTGTAGTTGTACTTGTTGTAGTTGTAGTTGTAGTTGTACTTGTTGTAGTTGTAGTTGTACTTGTACTTGTACTTGTTGTAGTTGTAGTTGTAGTTGTACTTGTTGTAGTTGTAGTTGTACTTGTTGTAGTTGTAGTTGTACTTGTACTTGTTGTAGTTTTAGTTGTACTTGTTGTAGTTGTAATTGTACTTGTACTAGTTGTAGTTGTACTTGTACTTGTAGTAGTTGTAGTTGTACTTGTACTTGTTGTAGTTGTACTTGTACTTGTTGTAGCTGTAGTTGTACTTGTACTTGTTGTAGTTGTAGTTGTACTTGTTGTAGTTGTAGTTGTACTTGTTGTAGTTGTAGTTGTTTTTGTACTTGTTGTAGTTGTAGTTGTACTTGTACTTGTTGTAGTTGTAGTTATACTTGTACTTGTTGTAGTTGTAGTTGTACTTGTTGTAGTTGTAGTTGTAGTTCTACTTGTACTTGTTGTAGTTGTAGTTGTACTTGTTGTAGTTGTAGTTGTAGTTGTACTTGTTGTAGTTGTAGTTGTACTTGTATTGTTGTAGTTGCACTTGTACTTGTACTTGTTGTAGTTGTAGTTGTACTTGTTGTAGTTGTACTTGTACTTGTTGTAGTTGTAGTTGTACTTGTACTTGTTGTAGTTGTAGTTGTACTTGTTGTAGTTGTAGTAAACTTATACTTGTTTTAGTTGTAGTTGTACTTGTTGTAGTTGTAGTTGTACTTTTACTTGTTGTAGTTGTAGTTGTACTTGTACTTGTTGAAGTTGTAGTTGTACTTGTACTTGTTTTTAGTTGTAGTTGTACTTATTGTAGTTGTAGTTATAGTTGTACTTGTTGTAGTTGTAGTTGTAGTTGTACTTGTTGTATTTGTAGTTGTACTTGTACTTGTTGTAGTTGTAGTTGTACTTGTACTTGTTGTAGTTGTAGTTCTACTTGTTGTAGTTGTATTTGTACTTGTACTTGTTGTAGTTGTAGTTGTACTTGTACTTGTACTTGTTGTAGTTGTAGTTGTACTTGTTGAAGTTGTAGTTGTAGTTGTACTTGTTGTAGTTGTAGTTGTACTTGTACTTGTTGTAGTTGTAGTTGTACTTGTACTTGTTGTAGTTGTAGTTGTACTTGTTGTAGTTGTTCTTGTACTTGTTGTAGTTGTAGTTGTACTTGTACTTGTTATATTTGTAGTTGTACTTGTACTTGTTGTAGTTTTAGTTGTAGTTGTAGTTGTACTTGTTGTGGTTGTAGTTGTACTTGTACTTGTTGTATTTGTTGTTGTACTTGTACTTGTTGTAGTTGTAGTTTTACTTGTTGTAGTTGTAGTTGTACTTGTTGTACTTGTAGTTGTACTTGTACTTCTTGTAGTTGTAGTTGTACTTGTTGTAGTTGTAGTTGTAGTTGTACTTGTTGTAGTTGTAGTTGTAGTTGTACTTGTACTTGTTGTAGTTGTAGTTGTACTTGTACTTGTTGTAGTTGTAGTTGTACTTGTTGTAGTTGTAGTTCTACTTGTACTTGTTGTAGTTGTAGTTGTACTTGTACTTGTTGTAGTTGTAGTTGTACTTGTACTTGTTGTAGTTGTAGTTGTACTTGTTGTAGTTGTTCTTGTACTTGTTGTAGTTGTAGTTGTACTTGTACTTGTTGTAGTTGTAGTTGTACTTGTACTTGTTGTAGTTGTAGTTGTACTTGTACTTGTTGTAGTTGTAGTTGTAGTTGTACTTGTAGTAGTTGTAGTTGTACTTGTACTTGTTGTAGTTGTAGTTGTAGTTGTACTTGTTGTACTTGTACTTGTAGTTGTACTTGTACTTGTTGTAGATGTAGTTGTAGTTTTAGTTGTACTTGTAATTGTTGTAGTTGTAGTTGTAGTTGTACTTGTACTTGTTGTGGTTGTAAATGTACTTCCCGTAGTTGTAGTTGTAGTTGTACTTGTTGTAGTTGTAGTTGTACTTGTACTTGTTGTACTTGGAGTTTTACTTGTACTTGTTGTAGTTGTAGTTGTACGAGGTCACGATTTTCATAAATAAGTTTCCCACCTCCATAAATCAACAACCAAAAGGCATAAGATGATGAAATTTGGCACAGATTGCCTTTAATATCTGACCTATTCAACGTAACATCCACCGTTGTTGGCGCATTTCTCTATCCGTTGTAACCAGTCTTTGAATGCAGTGACGTAAGAACATTTGTCCAGGTTCTTTATTGCTACTTTCGTAGCCTGAATAATGTCCTCTTCTGTTTCAAATCGCTGGCCGCGAAGATGTTCTTTCATTTTAGGGAATAGGTGAAAATCACAGGGAGCAAGGTCAGGTGAATAGCGAGGATGCTCCAGCAGTTCCCACTTGTAGCCAGCCAAAACGTCTGTCACTGCCCGGGCGACCGTATCGGACTGGCACGGCCCATTGTCGTGGTGAAACAAGATGCCTGAACTCCAACAGCCCGGGTCGCATTTCTTTCGAATGGCTGGTCTGAGTTTGTCTTGCAGCACCTTCTTGTAGTACTGTGCATTGATTGTGGTGCCTATAGGTACAGGCCAGCGCAGAATCACACCATTCATGTCAAAAAAGATCATGTGCATGACCTTGAGAGCCCCTTGTTTGCGTCGAACTTTCTCTGAACGAGGCTCATCAAAGTCTCTCCATTCGGCTGACTGCCGCTTTGTTTCAGGATCCCAGAAATACACCCAAGTCTCATCACCGGTAATTATCCGACCCAAAAAGTCATTTTGCTCAGTTTGAAATCTCCGCAAAAAGTTTCTGGAAAAATTGACCCTTGACTCTTTCTGCTCATCTGTCAGCAAATGTGGAACCCATTTTGAAAACTTCTTCTTATTATTCAGTTTGTTGGTTAGAACTCTAAACACGGACGTTCTAGACATCGATGTTTCCGTAGAAATCTTCTCACAAGTTTTTTCGTCTGTCATCAGTCAATGAAACGAGAACTTTAGAAATGTTTGCATCCCCGCATGCTGTCACAGGTCGGCCAGGACGAGGTTCATCTTCCATGTCATCTCGTCCCTCTGAAACAGCTTTTACCCACTTTCTTACCGTCTGAATAGAAGGAGCATTTTCTCTTAAAACAGTCACTAGATCTTTGTGAATGCATGATGCATCTTTTCCCAAAATAACAGAATATTTTATGATGACACGGATGTCATATCTTGAAAAATTTTGGTGTGCCGGTGAGCTTTCTATTATGCCGGCCATTTTGCTCCAACGGACTTCAGAAAAGTAAATGCTATTTTGTATCCGTTCAACATAGTGCCACAAAATTTCATTGCGAATTCCCAAAAGGTTTGATCCTTCAGTGTGCCAAATTTCATGTACATATAGCTTAGACGGTTTTGATTTTATAGAGTAGGGAAACTTATTTATGAAACGGACCTCGTACATGGTCTGGCGTCACAAAAGACATTGCTAACTATGTAAAATCATGTGAAATATGCCAGAAACACGCTAAAAAGAAACCTAAAATACCTTTGGGAAAGATGGAAGTTATCACAAAACCGTTTGAAAAAGTAGCTATAGACATTGTAGGTCCACTACCTGAAACAAATAAAGGCAATTCTTACATACTGACTTTGGTAGATTTTTCTACAAGATGGCCTGAAGCGATACCACTAAAAAGAACCAAAACTGAAAATGTTGCAGAAGCACTATTCGACATCTTTTCAAGGCTAGGAATACCCAATAACGGCAGACAACTTATTTCGGATTCAATGCATGAAACTATGAAAATGTTAGGCGTTGAACAGAAACTTTCAGCACCTTTACAACCCCAATCACATGGACTAGTTGAGAGATGTAACCAAACGATACAAAAGACTTTAGTCAAGCTATCTGAAGAAAACCCTTTAGATTGGGATATACTACTAAACCCTACTCTTTTTGCACTGAGGCAAATGCCTAACACATCAACAGGTTTTCCCCCTTTTGAACTAATGTATGGAAGAAAAGTCAGAGGTCCTATAGATGTTTTGGCTGACTCTTGTTCTAATCATAATGAAGAAAATGATGAATTGATACATGCATATTCCTATGCACAAAAACTTAAAGGAATTATAAAAAAATCCAACAAGATAGCTTCACAAGCTGTGAAGATAAGCAGTCAAAAACAAAAAGATTATGCTGATCAACATAGTCAATACAGATCATTCAAGAAAGGTCAAAAAGTAATGATTTTACTTCCTAAAAACAATAGTAAAATATACCATAACTACCAGGGACCATTCCAAATTATTAATAAAAAAGGAGACAACTATTTCTTTAAAATAAATGACAGTATCAGATGTTACCACGCCAACTTGCTAAAAACATGGTATGATAGAAAACCATCAGACAATACTATCAAATTAGCCACATTAGCTTTTATACCCATGTCTAAGGAAGAAGAATTGGAAGAGAAAGAAGCAAATATTGAATATCTCATTAATAAATCAACACAAAGTTTCAAAGATATAAAGTTAGACGAAAATCTTACGCCTATACAAAAATCAGATATAAGAGACATTTTGTCTAAATTTCAGAACACACTAACAGATATACCAGGCAGAACTAATGTTTTGGAACATGATAGCAGACTCACTGATACAACACCTTTTAAAGTACACCAATATCCCACTCCATTTAGAGCCAAAGATGCAATTGAGAAAGAAATTGAAACTATGCTAGAACAGGATATTATTAGACCTTCTAGTAGTCCATATTGTAGCCCTATTACAGTTGTAGCGAAACCAGATGGAAGTATTCGTTTGTGCATTGACTTTAGAAAATTGAATTCTGTTACTATATTTGATAACGAACCCATCCCACAAATGGACGAAATGGTAACCAGAATCACTAAAGCAAAATATTTCACAAAACTTGATCTAACTAAAGGATATTGGCAAATTCCTTTGAAAGAAAATTGTAAACAATATACTGCTTTTCAAACATCACTAGGATTAATGGAATTTAACTACCTACCTTTTGGACTATCAACTGCAGCTCCAACTTTTCAGAGAGCAATGAATAAAGTACTTGGACATCTTAAATTCGTAGCAAGTTATTTTGATGATGTATTAATTTTCAGTGAAACATGGACTGATCATTTGAATCATATAAGAGAGACTTTACAAACACTGAGGAAAGCAAACCTTACAGCAAAACCATCAAAATGTCATATAGGATTCAGAATAATTAACTTTTTAGGACATATAGTAGGCAAAGGAAACATTAAGCCAGATCCAATAAAAACAGAGAAAATCCTTAACCTCACAAGACCGAAAACAAAAAAAGATGTTAGAAAAATTTGTGGCTTAATAAACTACTATAGGAAATTTATTCCTTTCTTTTCTCACAAAATAGCTCCTTTAACTTCTCTACTTAGAAAAGAGAACCCAAATCAAATTGTCTGGAAAGAAGATTGTGAGATAGCTTTTGAGGAAACAAAACATGCACTAGCTTCTGATCCCATTTTAGTTATACCTGATCTTAATAAAGAATTCATTGTTAGAGCCGACGCTTCTAGCAAAGCTATTGGTGCAGTGCTACTTCAGAAACACAATGACATTCTAAAACCTTGCTATTATATTTCCAGGAAATTGTTAGAAAGGGAATGCAATTACCCAATTATAGAAAAAGAATGCCTTGCTATTGTTTTCGCTTTACATCATTTCTCCAAGTATCTTCTGATGAATTCGTTCATTATTCAATCAGATCATAAACCGTTAACATTTTTAAAAATGAATAAAACAAAGAACTCAAGACTGCTCCGTTATGCATTATCTCTGCAGCCATTTGCTTTTAAAGTTGAACCCATTAAGGGGACAGAAAATTGTATTAGTGATATTTTAAGCAGATTCTGATGCCTTTGAGCCTAATTAAAAAAATAAAAAAATACAATAAAGCTTAAATGTGTAGTTGTTTTTCCGGGTATGTGGGGGAAGAAATGTCACATTTTTTATCATTTAAACCAACAAATGCTTAAAACAATTTTTTCTCTATCACGTTTCTCTTTGTCTGGGTGAACCGCCGGTGCAGCTCTGCCACCAGTACTACCTGCCTCGACGCTGGGGATCTTCCACAGATGGATGCTTCGCCCACTGCTGTGAAGAACGACCCATAAGGCTTAATAAATATAATTTAGGAATCTCAACTGCTATATATATACATGTATATCCATTGTATGATTTGCTTGTATTAGAATGAAATTAAATCGAAATTGTGTAATTTCGTAGGGGGAGATAGGGGGGTGTGAGTGAAGTTCACAATCAGTGAGAGACTGGAAGGCTTGGGGGAAATGAAATGCGAGAATGTATGTGCCTTAGCCTTAGCCTTAGATTTAGCCTTGGAGCTATAAAAGACGACGAACACGAGGGTTCGCCCTCTTTGCACATAGCATTTTTGTTGAGAAAGACAGGAGATTTTACATCTGTAAAACTAAATCGGGAGAGTAAAAATTATATTAAAAATTTAGCCCCGAACAGAAGAAACTAAAAAGAAACAAATTAACAAAATAAAATTATAAAATCTCCTAAGTTTCAACATATGAAATTATTATTGGCAAAAGTGAAAGGACAATTTGTTGCTTCATCAATAAAAGAAAAGAAAGAAATTGTATCCTAAGTGACGAAAAAAAAATTATACTTATTCTGATGTCTCATAAAAAAAAAACGGAACTCATGAACTGAGTTATAAAAAGAGAAATTATATATATATATATATATATATATATATATAAGAAGAGAAACTATTATATTCTGAAAAGACAATTTTGTGTAAAGAAAGACAAGTCAAGAAAAGGGACTATTACAACAAGGACTGGTGTGTGTTAAATAATCAAGGATTGGTGTGTGTGTGAGAGGACAAGAACTGGTGTGTGAACAAAGATCTGGTTGTTGGAAGCAAGACGTGGAATACAAGGAAAGAAAAAGAAAAATGTAATTGATAAGATAGAATTTATATAAGAATTAATAGCGTACGTTTAATTTATAATTTTGTTTTATAGATATATTTATTTAGTTTATTAAGATTATTGTTTTGTTTTGTATTATGTAGAAGGGGGGAATTCATTAGAATAAATATTGGAAATCTAAAATATTGTTGGGTTTTTATTTTGTCACATAAGTCTATATATATATATATATATATATATATATATATATATATATATATATATATATATATATATGTTTGTAACATAGTTAAAAGAAAATTTATTATGGATTGTAATTAATTTATCTTAAGTAAAAATAATTTGTTTTATAGAATTTGGGTCCTTTGCAAGGAATTATAATCAAATTTTATAAATTAGAGTAAAATTATATATCCCTATTAATTATAATATAGTGAGTACATTAGAGAGGGAGTTTAATCTTTTACATGTAGGAGACATGTATAGATAGAAGATAGAAGATACTTTAGCACAAGGGAAGTATTTTACAGCAAGGTTGCTTTGACTTTTGTGGCTTTGTTTTCCACCAATTCCTATAAGATGGTCCGGATAAAAATATTAAAGGCCTGACTGGTTTATAATATACATCTTCTATTTTTAAACGCTCTACAAGAACAATTTCAACAACTGCATATTATGCAGATTATTTTATTCGTGTATATATCCACGAAATATCTAAGGAGACATAAATCCAATCCGAGGGCAAAGTTAGTATGACTTTTATGGATGTTTCCCCACTCCTACAAGACAGTACAGATCAATCGACGTGTGAGGATTATTATTATTATATTTAAGAGGGAATATTAAGTCTGGAAGCTTCCTAATTTAAATTTGAATCGACTGTAAAGAGAAAAGGAAGATAAGTGGAAAGATTGAAGAGACGGTACAGAGCAGAGGGCTGTGCCAACTTTTGCAGAGAGGGCCAGGTTTGGTGACAAAGAAATGTGTGGGGGCTGACCATTAAGCCTGACATCCTTTGAACCATAAACGTCTACTTATTACTGATTTTATGACAGAGGCTGCGGGCCAGTGTGAATTTCAACACGGACAACATTTGCCCAGAGGGCCGAAATTTGGACATGCCTGTTATAAATCGTTTGATACATTTCGATATTAGCTGTAAGTAAAATGAAGCTGTCAAGCCTTTTTTTTTTCTGCAACCAGATATATACTGATTTTCAATTCAAAGCTGTTAATTTTCTTTCAAAAAATTTACAGTACCGTACCCGCAGAGTGAAATGCGAATTTAAAAGAGGCCAATATTGTGTGGAGTTTTGACCAAAAAAAAAAATGGAAGGAATACCAGCAGACTTACGTAGGTGATCTCTTTACAAGATGTAGATCTGTCTAAACATAAAGAGCCGTGCCTTTCTGATGTTTCAACTGAAAAGGCTCTAGCTCTTTTTCTGTGCGATTTCATGAACAAATACCATTATGTTTCTGACATCATCATCATATTTTTTAGCTTTTCTGCCTTCTTTTCTCCTCCTCATTCCTCCAGTATGAACCGACGAAATTTTCAGTCCCCTTTCTCACACTCTCATTTTTATCCTTTGTTAGCTCAAAATAAAATTCACCTTTCATAATTAAGAGTGAATCCTTTTTTTGTTCATTTTAAAAGAAATCTCGCTAATACTGTTTTTTATATTTCAAAATAGGAAAAAAAAAATTTGAGAGGGTTAGTAGAACTTGGCACTTGCTAATCATGTCTGAAAGGATAAGAAAAGATAATAAAGCTATAGTTTTTATATCAACTAAATTACATAATGATGTAGACTTATTGGGATTAAGTGTTTTTCGTCTGTATGATACCGTATTGCTCTTTGTATTTCTTGATATCGCATATGAGATGGGTATTTCACTTCCTAATGGGAAATAATAGATTGTTTGTACGCCATATATTTACTTCTTTGAACAAGAAATTATGTGTACGTGTCACTGCATCGCTCGTGCGTTGTAATGCACACCATCCCATCGGCTGATGATGGCCACTACCAGTTTAATGAAATAAAATATTATAAAGCAGTCATGAAAAGATGTTTCACCTGGCAGTGCATAGGGAATTAAATCTCAGGAGGGAAAAAAGGTGTTTATGGGTAGGGATGGGGGGTAGGGGCTTGCATCATTACTGTTTCGGGGAGGTCTGTCTGCTGCAAATTTTCTAATCTAGCAAAATATACACAATTAAAAACTGAAGTCAGGTTTTCGTTAATATAATTTTCAATGTTTCCAAGTGAGGAATAGAATACAATGAGAGAGAGAGACAGACAGAGAGAGAGAGATAATGAGAGATAAATAGATAGTTAGATAGAGAGAGAGAGAAAGAGAGATAGATAGATAGTTAGATAGAGAGAGAGAATGAGAGAGAGAGAGATAGATAGTTAGATAGAGAGAGAGATAGATAGATAGTTAGAGAGAGAGAGAGAGAGAGAAAGAGAGAGTGAGAGAGAGAGAGAGAGAGAGAGAGAGAGAGAGAGAGAGAGAGAGGTGAGGGGAGGGGTAGGAAGGCGATATACGCAACAATGAACTACATGTAGCGTGAACTGTGCGTTCCTTTGATGAATATTCATGCGCATAACTTTAATGTTTCGCTTCTATGAAACAAAAAAAAATTTACCTGAATTTATTATGCAAAGTCAACATTCTCATACATTATTTGGGATCTCTTAATTATTTTTATGCATAATATCTTTGATTGTTATTACATTTTACCATCTATATTATAAAATGCAACTTTGATTTCTTTGTTTCCTATCTCCTCCTAAATCACTCAACGTACAGTGATGAAATATACTGATTTATGTTCTGCAAAGTTCAGTGTGTGTCGCGGTGAAAAAAAAATTTTAAAAGTATGTATTGTTGTAAAGTTTTCTTTTGTTTTCTTTTTCCAACTGTTTTCTTTATTAGTCTATGTTGTTGTATAGCTCTTGAAGGTTATCGTTGTAAATTTTTATTTTCATGTAGTGGTAAGGCTCCAGTGTATAATTTGTCTTCCTAAACTGTTCATTTGAATGGGTAATCATATAAATTTAAATCAAGTGCTAAATTAATATAACCCATATTTATATTACACTAGGGAATCGGAAGTGTTTACAGTACTTGTTATCTCCAGTGGGAAAAGGTCTCAGTGAAAAGTATAAAAGAGCATCGCCTAGTGAGGAACCTCACACACTTTTTCCTCAAGATTGAACGTTTCTGTAGACACGATCAGAGCTCTGTGATTCGATTTCAAACATGAAGATTTTCGGAGGAAAGAAAGGTATTTAAACATTGTCTTCAACATTTTATTATAAAATGTTGATATTCACTATAAACAATTCATGTCCTTTTTTCTTTTTTCTTTTTTTTTTTTTTTTTTTTGACAGTTAGTACATGTAAATATTATCTGAAATTTTTCTATTCTATAATACCTAAGATAGAATAAAAATCATAAACCGTGTTAGAAAAAAGGAACCAAAAGCAATGGTGGCTTGTGCAAAGCATAGAATGAAATTACTGATTGATTTTCCTTTACCAGGAATTTTATATAATTGTGACGAGGGTGCAAAATCCTTCAGTAAATAACGACTGAAACGTCCATGTTGTAAATAAAGTAAACAAATCTACAGCTTTGAAATCATAGCTCTTAATTTATTAATTGGGTCGCTTCACTTAAGTTTTTGGTGTACATTTAAAAATTTGTAAGACGAACAAAGCCTTTCAATAATATTGTTAATTTTTACTCTCAAACATCTTTTTTTTAAACCTTTTGAGTTATTTTTAATCTGGGTAGGTAAAATAGCCGTTCCTTCAGATCAGCTATTTCCTAATCGAAAAGATAATGTTTTCATTCCTTAAGTCATTAATGGAATAAATGCTTTTTCCTTCTGTTTTTTTTTAAAATTAAATACAAGAACATCCTATCTCTAAAAGGTTTGCAACCCATTCCAAAAGCAAACATTTCTTTTAGTACGGTATATCAATTACAATGGATAACACTTCAGTGCTAACGTGATATATTTGGGCTGTTCTATAATGAGCCTAAGATGATGATGATAATGATGATGATGATGTATGACACTTTACAGTCTTCATGATTTTATTTTGCCTGAAACTGACAGAAAATCAGTATGCTTTATGTAGGCGCCTCTCTTCAGATTTCATCTCCATTTCTCGCACTGGAATATTGTAAATTCCCTTATGGTGGAAGTATCTTATACATTTAAATCTCATTATTTTTTTGTGCGGTATAATTACACGTAAAAGCTGGTTTAAGTCATTATATTTTGAAGAATTTGAAGCATAAGTGATGTGGAAACAATTGCCTTTTTGTAAATATTCTTTTTTTCTTTAATAACTCGATGGCATTCAGTTAATTCAATATTTATCTTGTGGTTTATATATATATATATATAAAGGCCGCAAACATCAATCAAGCTTTGTCGAAAAAGTATTTTGTGCATATACCTTTCATTCACATACGCAGTAACACAACCAAGTTTTCATTGCAAAGGCCTGTTACTGTGGACATTACTGGGGCTGGCTCTGGTGATGCTCAACCTGCCTGAGGTCGCCCCAGGAAGAGAGTGTGATGCTTCAAACTGTGCTTCGTGTAGACAGTATAGAGGGCATGCGCGATGTCGATGTGTGGTTGCTTACTGTGGCTCTGGCCGGCGGCGAAGACGAGCGGATATTGATAATTTTATAAACTTAGAAACCACAGAGTGATGTTTGTTTGCTGTCAAGGGCTGAAGCAGATGTTGACCAAAATCTGTTTATTCAAAGAAAGCAATATATTTTCCTTCAGATTTTTATGCTAATTGCAATTCCTTTAAGCCTAGAGGCTTCATTATTTCAACGATTTTAGACCAAGAAAGCCTTTTTAGAATTTTCATGTTTTATGTAACAGGTTGAACACGACGATTAATTTCGATTTCATTTCCTTTTGTTTCAGATTGAAACAGTTTTAAGCTTTCTTGAGTAGAAGCAGAAGTTCTAACGTACAGCAATATCTCTTTGGTGATAACTATGGTTAAAAAAACCCTCATAAAATGTGTTGCTTTATTTGAATAAAATGATGGGTATTGAATTTTTTTTTAATTTATTCTTAAATGCTGTCAATAAAGTCTTATGTAAATGTGAAATGTAAAGTAAAAAACTATCAAATATCTATGAGCCATGCTTTAAAAAAGCCAGCTGTGTTTACAAGATGGACGTACATTGGAAAAATCAAGAGAAAATATACAGCTGTGGTAGAGAAAAGTGAAATATAGACAAAGCCTTCGAAATACAACAGTGAAAGATGGGGAGAGAGAGAGAGAGAGAGAGAGAGAGAGAGAGAGAGAGAGAGAGAGAGAGAGAGAGAGAGAGAGAGAGAGAGACCGACAGACAGACAGACAGAGAAGACATAAAGAAAGCGAGATAAAAGAACAAGAACAAGAACAAGAACGATATGGAACAGGAGGAAGAGGACGAGGATGAGGTCGGGGAGAGGAAGAAAGAAAAAAAAAAAACGAACCAAAACTGGAATTTTATTCTTAAATGATGACAAGTAAAATGCATTGCTTTTATTTCACTTGACCTGCGTCAGATGACAATAGAACATTTTTGAAAGTTTTTGATAATTTACTTAAACATTTAATTAAAAATAAAAAAGCCATTATAAAGAAGGATACAGAACTTTTCTAAAATTCAACACATTTTCACTGCATAGTTAAATTAAGTAATACAATTCGAAAGTGCACAAAATAGGATAATGAGTTCACAAAGGGAAGAAATGCAAAGGATAGTAATAATGATAAGCAAGTGATTAATAACAAAATACCTGAAAAGAAGCTTTAGTTTAATCTTTTAGACATAACAGAAGTCGCAACAATTGAGCTTCTTAAACTATAACGTAAAAAAATATTTAAAAAAAAAAAAAAAAAAAAAAACATACATCCCCAAAATGAAAGACATTAATGTTATAAAAATTTGAGTTAGAGGTGATTTACGAGGGCTCTTTCAGAAATAACCGAAAAATGCCCATTGCTCAGCAACCAGTGGAGCTTTTTTAATTCTGTAAACGACATGATATACCTTATTTCCTTACGGATATTTCCAGAAATTATGAAGTGCATCATTTTGCACAATGAATGTCTAGACGATTTTAAAGATGGCGGCCCACCTTGAAACTTGGTCAAAGAGGAAATCAGAGCTGGCATACGTTTTTTGAAGGCCAAAAGTCTGAATCCTACCAAAATTCATAAAGAACTTCAGAGTGTATATGGTGAGCATGTTATAAGCCGTACACAAGTCTATCACTGGTGTAATTTGTTTGAAGCCGGCCATTCCGACTTGACAGACAGGGAAGGGAGAGGGCGTTCGATAACTGCGACGTCAGAAGACAATGTGAAGCGAGTTGATGAGCTTATTCGTCAAGACAGGAGGTTGAAACTTCATGAAATCGCAAGCAGTCTTGAAATTTCGGAAACTTCTGCCCATAGAATTGTATTTGATGAACTTGGCTACAGAAAAGTCAGCGCAAGATGGGTTCCTAAGCAATTGACAGACAATCATAAAGAACAAAGATTGGACATCTGCAGGGAACTTTTGAGAAGAAGCAAGAGCTCACGCAGGGTTCACGGGCATACTGCCAATGCCGGCGGAGACTTTCTAGGGTACGATGTGACTTTTCTTGACAGCATAGTCACCGGTGATGAGACTTGGTTGCACCATTGCACCCCAGAAACAAAGCAAGATTCGATGACATGGAAACATCCATCCTCACCTGTCGCGAAGAAATTCAAAGTCATGCGGTCAGCAAAGAAAATAATGGGAACTGTTTTCTGGGACAGTCGTGGTGTTCTTCTGTTCGAAACCTTACAACCTGGAGAAACAATCAATGCTGCAAGGTACTGCCAAACTCTTGACAAGCTTAGGGAGGCCATTCGCAGAAAGCGCCCAGGGCAGTTGACCAACGGGGTCATTTTGCAACACGACAACGCTACACCCCACACAGCACGAGTGACGCAAGGTTGGCTAGAGAAATATGGATGGGAGATTTTGCCACACCCACCACACAGTCCAGACCTCGCACCATCTGATTATCACCTCTTTGGGCCACTGAAACGTGAGCCGGCAGGAAAGCGCGTTGATGACGATGAAGAGCTTGTTGACCATGTGCGGGAATGGCTACAAAACCTTGACGGAAGTTTCTTCCGAGAGGGTATCTATTCCATGGTGCGGCGTTGGCAGAAGTGTGTTGACAGACTTGGCTGTTACGTAGAGAAATGAAGGACGAGTCAAGGTATGAACACGTGCAAGAATTTTGTTGATAGCATAAAAAACGCGGATTTTACAGGCATTTTTCGGTTAATTATGAAAGATCCCTCGTATATTAAACTTTTTTTTTCTAAAGCATAGTGAGTTCTTGAATATGAGCAGGGATTTATAAATCTATGGGTTAAAGAACAATGACTCACCTTTAATTTTCAACAGAGATATAAGCGAAAGAATTCTTAGTGTTTTTAAAATGCCAACACTTCATGAAAAAAGTATTTATAGAAACTAGTCGGTCTGCTCTTTTTTTTTTTTTTTTTTAATTGTGAAGGTCGAAAATTCGATCCACTGAAGCACCTCCCGATAAAATCCTATGACGCTTTGTCTCAACCTGCAAGAGGCCAAATTTCGTTAAAATTTAATTTTCTTTTACTTTGTCACACCTTTTAAAATAAAAACATGTTTTTACAACACATTTACAGATCCAGATCTTCAAAATATATCGGATGATATTCAGAGATTTTCAAAAAAAATAAGAATAAGTTTGTATTAATTGAAATCTCTATAGTATATATAAAAGAGGACTTGCGAGGCTTTGACTGCAAACTCCTCTATTATTGCCCAACTTTGAAACTTTCCAGGCGTCTACAACATTCATGTGGCTAGGTTCGAATCCATAAAAAATCAATGCAAACTGCTTTCCCCAATTTCCCTAAAATTCTTTGTTCCTTTAACAGAGGCTAACTTACCATCATCAATTTTGCACGCCATTTTTTTCATTCTTTATCAACGGAAGTATTTCTCTATCGACTTGAGTTGTACATCTAGGTTTTAATAACTGCGTGGCTAAGAATTCCTGCAAGGCACTGCGCTTAATGAAAAAAAAAAAAAAAAAAAAAAAAAAAAAAAAAAAAAAAAGCTTTCTTCTAAGTGTTTAAAAGGATTAAAAAAAAAAAAACAGATTGGGAAGGAATAGACTATTAATTCGATTTCCTTTATTCCAAAAGAAATTAAGTTTTATCTAAATGTTGTGTTTAGAATAAAGATTATTGAGATATCTAGATTCTAGGTAAAGATCGATAGGTAGAGGCATATAATATTATCTGGATCATGTCAGTAAAAGGATAGATATCAAGAAAACACACACACACGCACCCCAGCTTCGGCAAATTGACACCAGGGTTGTAAAACGGAGTTTTCAGCTTGCACATTATAGTTTTAAGCTGAAAAAATTAATGCCTTTTGGGAATGTTTGGAAAGAAATTTAGATTCTAGTTTTACATGCTAACTTATTGAAATTGCTTTTCAGCTTTTCTTTTTTTAGGTAAATAAGTAAGAATCTTAGGAAATATGTGTTTATGCATTCAGTACATCACAATGATGCTAAAATCAATATAAGGATACAATCTATGGTGACGGAATAATATTGAACTAAAACAAAAAATAATAATTATTTGCAAAGTACAGGAGCTGAACTAAGGGGTCTTGGACAGGCATTCATGATAGCGATAGCATTGTTTTAGCTTTACTCCATATGTTTGCGCATTTTGAGTGGATATTTTACCCAGGTTTTCATGCTGATGAAAAAAAAAAGCCATGTTTGAAATAGTTTACTTTAATACATCATGTGATTGAGCTTTGTTCTATTCTTTTTCCTTTCTTGATTCACCATTTTCTATTTTTTACCTCCTATTTTTACATCTTCTACTTCGAAAGAGTTAGGATAGGTCTCTGCAAGGAGTCCTAATACTGAAGGAAAAAAATTGTATCTGAACTATTTACATTTTCAGGGAGTTCCTTGCTATTTAATTTATTTTTTGACAACAGAAAGCTCCTGTTACCAGCTGCTTATATTTATGGAATTCACTGTTTATATTGTATTAGAAATGCCCCTACTCTGCACATCATTGCTAAACAGAGACATTCTTACTTCTGCGAATTTACTCATGCAACTGGGAACAATCTTTCTGCACACATTGCAATATTACTCTGCAGTCATTTTTTGTGCAAAACTTTAGTTAAATTTGGACTTGGTAGGCAGCATCTGGTAAGGAAAAGTTTTCAACACTTTATCTTGTTACCAAGGGTTAAAAATAGTTTTTGGAAAATTTTGTGAAAAATTCTTGTAAAATATAGAAATTTCCAAGGTACAATTTTTATTAAGTTACATAGATCAATATAGTTATGCAAAATTCTCAGTGTATATTTTTTGGGCAATTTTTTGTAGAAAATTCTCAATTTTATATGTTTTAGTTTGTGAATTTCTGTGGTGATAGCAAAAGAATAGGATGAAAAGAACTGATGGGGAAAAAAAATAATAGGCAGAAATTAAAAAGAGCTGCTGTTTTGTAGGTTCTCATATCTTAATACACTTAATTGTTTAGCTTTCGAATATTAATTGATGTTCACTATAATTCTAAAACATTTCATGCAAAGCCAGGGCAAAACATTAATCATATTTGGTTTGAAAAAAGAAAGGAAAAACATTTGTGAACATTTATAGGATATGTTGAGTTACTTTAGACTACATTGACTCTTGCAATGACAATCTTCAAAAGAGCTCTCAATCTTCTCATATATGTTTTTATTACAAAGACATCTCTTGCAAATCTCTTAGTCCCTGGTCTAGAACCTTCCTTTAATGGGAGCAGTTGTTCTTAAAAATTCTCAGTTCCTGTTTGAGGGAATCCTTTAGAACCTCGAAGTCTCACTTCTATCTGTCTTTATTGTTTTATTGCATTACCTCCTAGTCTTTTTCCAGAATGCATTATCATCAACCATTAGAAAGGTTTTTATACCTCAAAAATATTTAAAAAGAAAAAGGAAAAAAATTGAGAGTCCATGTGGCATTCAATTAATCATAATTTCTGTTTCTTTGTATCAGAATGAAAGAAAGGACTTTTTTTTTTTCAAATATGTGTGCTGTTTATGTATGGATGGAGAGAATGAAGTAACACTTGATTGAGGAGTCATCAAAATCATGCCAAACAGTTTCTGACTTAGGGAATCAGTTGTTATTATTGTTGCATGTGAGAAAGTTGTTACATCCACATGCAGTTATGTTAAAAAAAATATTGATACAATCTTATATGATTGCGTTATGTATTTTAAGAAAAGAAAGGGTATCACATGATAAATATTCAACATTCATGGAAGGTTTCATTCTCTTCTCGTTTGAATTTCTGGATGAATATTTTTATTTCTACTATGAAAGTTTATTCTTACACAAAGTTATTGAAATATGTAAATAAGGTATTCGGTGTTCTTATCAATCTTCATTCCAGACCAATGGAACAATAGTGAACAAGTATACTGGCAAATGTTTGGATGTTGGCAAAGAGAACTGTGGAGGATACCCTGTGGTCAATGAATGCAAAGGCAGTGATTCCCAGAGATGGACAATACAATATACATCAATTTATGATACTGTACTGAAAGTCTGTTTTCTTGTTAATGTTACTATATGCTCCTTTTTTCCTCCATAAGCAAAATGCTTTTTAATATAACTGTTTGAAGGACTTCTCCCAAATTTTCTAAATGGTGCTTTACTTTTTACGGGATACCCTATTAAACGAAAAAGTAAGTTTAAAATATTGATATTGTGTAACAAGTTTTGTTGTTGTGCCGGCTGTTTCACAGATTTGAAGACTCACTGTAAAGACTCTCTTAAGTTTCCTTTTTCTGAAAACACTTGTATTTTCTGCATCTTTCTGAACTAATTTTTAATGCAACCAATGTTCAACAATTTAATGTATTTTATGATAACTATTGTATTTTATGATAACTATTAGACAATTGAGCTATTTTTTTTTAAATAAAAATTAGGCAGCAATTTAGCTTATTCAACACTGTTCCGTTTGAAAATAAATTTTCTTAATTTTCTTTTCTTTTTAAATCTGGCTTCAGGGTTTATCTTCCAGCTCAATATTTACAATCCAACGCTTTACATGATTATAAGGAAAAAAAATGTGTACCAGAATGTTCTCATTTTGAGTTTCATAGTTCTATGCAATAAGGATATAATGAAGAAATGATGTACAGATTTATATTTACATCATCCGACTACCTACGATTGGACTCAAAACATCAGGTGCTGATGTTGTTTTACGTTTTTTTTCCTTTATCTTTGTCTTACAATTTTGGTTTGGAGTTCACACGCAATAAATTGTATAAATGAAATTTTTCATTTTTAATATTTCAAAAACTTTTATGAAATTTTCGTTAGTATGATTCAAATATGATAGAAACCATGTAGTGTCGTCTTAGAAACTTGACATTAAAAAAAAAAAAACCTATTTGCTGTAATATTTTGAATAAGCAAATCTGAACAACTCTACTCGCATTTTAAAGAACTTATATTTACCACATTCAAACTGTTCCGTATGTGCAATTTACTTTCTCATGGACAGTTGAGGCACTTCAACTCTTTCTTAGAACAATATCTGCCCCGAGGACAACTTTAAATTAATGTCCTTTGTTTTTTTTTCTCCACCTGTACTATTTTTCCAAGGGAATATGTTCAATACATAATGTAGTTAAGAGCTTTTTGCTTCCCCTTGCTTATACACCCAGCTATATTGAACGTTTAATAAATATACGATGTAAATGTATGAAAAACAGATAATGCCTTTCATATCAATCACATTTTTCCTGTCAGATGATGTGTAAATAAGCAATCAATGAGTTACTAAGATGCTGTAAGTAAACACTAACCAATAGATAAATCTGATTTTTGCTTATTTGAAACATTTCAATGAGCAGCACTGCATATCCTAGCATAAACTAGCTGCCCCCTAAAAGAAATAGATTTCAAAATATTCATTCCCTTGAAAAAGCAATGAAGCTAAATTCTGTTAAATTTAATTAAAATGTAAAGCCTTTTTTGTCTCTTACTTTTTAAATGCTCCTGGACAAAGAGACATGGATTGATGACCAACGTAAGCATAAGTAGCATTGCTAGAGAAGTTGAGATAATACAATTTTATGGAGGCTATTTAAGTCAATAATTTATTAAATAAAAATATTAAAAATGGTGAAGAGAATGTTTTCGCTTCGATTTTATTGA
>JAWDGP010007150.1:22500-33804 GCA_033675545.1 Elysia crispata | reverse complement strand
CGACTATTAAATCTAGAGGAGGCAGACCACTGGGTTCATTGCAAGTAAGAACAATATTTGCTTATATTCAGCAATGATTAGGATATGGGTTTTAAGTAAAAATGACCAAAAAATATATGCCATCGATCTATAGAAGCTTCAGAGCCCATTTGGTTCTTTTTTTTTAACGAAAATTCTGTAAACTGCACGATAGCAATATTACTGAGGCAACAGATTAGAAAGCGTAGTGTTTAGGTATTCAGAGAGAGGGAGAGAGAGAAAGAGAGAGAGAGAGAGAGAGAGAGAGAGAGAGAGAGAGAGAGAGAGAGAGAGAGAGAGAGAGAGAGAGAGAGAGAGAGAGAGAGAGAGAGAGAGAGAGGTAGAGAGAGAGACAGAGAGAGAGAGAGACAGAGAGAGAAAGAGAGAGAGAGACAGAGAGAGAGAGAGAGTTATATATGAAGATTGGTTATTAGATAGATAGATAGATAGTGATACGTGGAATTGTATCTCTTAGACTTGAATCAATAAGAGACTTCGCAGCTTTAAAATTATTTCAACCTTTTTTTTTACGTTTTTTTAAATTTTACATAAGTTCAATCCTTTAAAAAATCAACATTTCAGACATTCTCCAGACATTTAACAAATGTGCCTGCTTGAGTTTAAAAATCTGCATGTTATAATAAATGGCAACTGTGTACCCGAAACTTGAGTCGTTACGTTTCACTCGACAGGGAAGTGAATTATGCTCTTCACAGGCCCATATTTCACAAAAAGAAAAAGACAAGGAGATAAGAAAAGGATATAAAAGATAACAAGCTTCAACATACACATGTTGGCTGTGAAGTATATTAGGCAATGCAGTGTCTGTTATTGCTATGAGACTATGTTGACTTGCTCGGAAGGCCATATTCCCAGTCCACTGCTCATACTACGATTTTTATCTTATTCTCTATAGAGTTAAGTTGCCAAGATTTACCGAGGATTCTAAAGATATAAAATACAGGAAAAGTCTTAGTTAAGTCATTTTGGTCATAGAGAATTCTCCCACCTTCTCTGAGACTCAGTGAGAGAAAAATCCCCTGTCTGGTCTCCGGGTGCTCGTTGTTTCTATGTGAGACTTTCTCTGGATGTAGAGGTAAGCCGCTTATCTTCTTCTAAACACTTATAGGCTGCCGCTACAACTAGTTAAAATGCCAGAAATTTAAAAGCACAGCTTTATGGTACCAGCTTTGATAATCCCGTGGAGAACTTTTATAATTATATTGATATCTAAAATAATTTTGCTCCTAAATTATCATTTTCTTTAATCTCTTCCTTTGTCTCTAAGGTGCAATGCATAGAGAAAGTAGGAGTAAATTGTTCCGCTTACATAACCATTGTAACGGACTGCCAAGTATAAAATGACGTGGAGGAAGTTCTTTCGAAAAATTCTGCTTCTGACCTCAGTTTGTGAATAGTATTACCCTTGACACTTAGCTGAGCTAGCTATGTTTACTCTTGGTGTCATTTTTCATAACACTAATTGGAAATCACAGTTAAATTAAAAAAAAAATATTACGCAACAAAAGAGATTAAATAAATCGAAATCAGAACCAACTTTATTTCAGCAAGAAGAATTTTGTTCCTAACTAGTATACAAGTCTAGATCTACAAACAGTGTCAATATAATATAGAGAGCTTATTTTGTTTACAGTTTGAGCAAGGCGTAACAAGCAGAGGCACGGTCTGCTTGCAAGATTTTACATTCAAACAAGTTATAAGACTCGGAATGAAAAGTGAACATAAAGAAATCGCTTAATCAAAAACGAATCAAGATGATTCAGTCTCAATGGCAATTGCGATTTAATTCATGTAATTAGATTATTGTAGATGTTAAGGAGAGATTCTATTTAAGATGTCTCGATGACACTCCCGCTCTCCGCTCTCACTCACTGACTTAGATAGGAATGTATCGGAATATAAATGTTCTAAAGTCTCTCTCTCTCTCTTTCTCTCACTCACTCTCTCTCTCTCACTCACTCTATCTCTCTCTCACTCTCTCTTACTCTCTCACTTACTCTCGCTCTCTCTCTCCGTCTCACTCACCGACTTAGATAGGAATGTATCGGAATATAAATGTTCTAAAGTCTCTCTCTCTCTCTTTCTCTCACTCACTCTCTCTCTCTCACTCACTCTATCTCTGTCTCACTCTCTCTTACTCTCACTCTCTCTCTCTCTCTCTCTCTCTCTCTCCGTCTCACTCAATCTCTCTCACTCTCTCACTCTCTCTCCCCCAAAATACAGTTTTGTTTTACCTCAGCAAGGAAATGAAATAGCTAGCTGCTCAATAGCCTATATTACCGACAGGTTGCCTGCTTGCTACATCATGGCTATAGATGAAAATATAGATCTCTGTTATAAAACAGCAGCCTGAATTCCTTTTTGTGCTATCTCCTTCAAGACTACTCAATGTGCAGTGATGAGATTTACTGAATTTTGATCATCTATGATCAGTGTACCACGCGGAACAAAAAATATAACGAAAAGAAATGGATTTAGGCGAAACATGCTTGTGAATGTTCTTTGTATTTTATTGTAAATAATTCATCCAAAATTTTGCCAAGTTTGTCATGATGAACCAAACAACATTGAAAAGACTGCTCTCTACGGTGTGCAATTTTAAAAAGCGGATGACGCTTTGAGAATAAATTACATGTAGTACTTACTATTTTACACATTTAAGCAGATAAAGTAGTAAAAAAATAGGAACTTACCATGAAATTCGACCCATTCCAGCGTAAAAACAAAAGCACCATGGAAAACATGCAATTGTGTACAGGAAGGAGTAGCGATTTGGTTGGTCAGTTATTTAAGAAACACTGTCTGTCATTGTTGCCTTTTCTTCCGGAGCGCTGGTTGCTAGTGTAAACACCACTTCTGCTTCTTTTGCACGCTTTGCGTTTTTCTGTACTGTTTTATATGAAAGGTATTGACCAGATCCACCAATTGTCTACAAGGAACCGTAGAAGCATTCAATTATATCTTTATTTACTTGCCTGACTTAATTTGTATTGCATAGGTTATTCAGATTGTGACTAAATCTAGTCTTATTATAAGCTTTAGCAATCCAGGAAAAGCAAATACATTTTAAAATATATATATATATATATATGTTGCCTGAAATATTCTTTTCACTATAATATTGTCAGAACAGTTGCACGTTGTCACTTTGTATTGGAGAGCTCTTTTTCATCCTGCGCCACATCAGGTCGAGCACTGCATTTATCTGTAATGGGTCATCAGCACCACATTGTAGTCTGACTGGAGAGATAAGAGAACTGCTTAAAGACTGCACCCAAATTATGTTTATTTTTTTGCTTGAGATCTCTCCTTTACAAAAGAATGACTTCATGATAACGAAAGAAGAACTCAATGGCTCGAGATTCTGTATAGATGAATTTTAAAAGAGTGGCCTTGGAGCAGATATACTGATATTGTTGTAAAGTTTGCTTTTCTTTTTTGTAGTAGTCTTCCCCACCAGTTTGTTGTTGCAAAGTTTGCTGTTTTTTAGTGCAGTTGTATGGCTCTGGATGGCAAAGTTCTTATTTTTGTGAAATTCGCATTTCTTCAATATAGTTGTCTTCCCCACCTGATAATTTGAACAGGCAATCATGCTGTACAACAATCATATTGTTCTCCCATCGCTGAAAGAAAGCTTTATTGTATCTTAAAGTTCGAAGCAAATTTCTCTCACAATCAAGTGATTCATCACTTTCGTATGAGTCACACCAGGAAGAAGAATTTTGCATACTTTGTCAATTTTGATCCACGGGCCAGGCCAACTGAGAAAAGGTCCTTCCAGTAGCCGCACTGTAGGGGTGATATATATACCAGGCCATTCTGTATCGTGCTGTCATTGTGGATGATCAAATGAGAACAGCGCTGCGTAAGCCTTGGCATAGTTTAAAATTACAAATTCAAAAGATGTTCCTGCTAGACCGGCGACCTAGCTAAATCTAGTATACCTGTCGACCAATCAGATGGCTTCGTGCCATTTTTTGCGAACCAGCCATTTTGAGCTGCGTTATTCAATTTATTAACGTTAGACGTGTCTGGATATGTAAAACTTACTATCAGTTGTTTGCTGTTGTCTGACCTAAAACGAAAGTCAAATCTAAACCAACGTCCTCGAAGCGACAGATATAATATTATAAGACGTAGACGGTTCGAACTACTGAACCGTAAATATGAGGGTTTTTTTAATTTCCACAAAAATTGATCAAATGTCCTCTGCCTTGCAAAAATTCATGTTAATTATACTTGCCTGATGAAGAGTTTAAAAAAATTTTATGTACAAACAGATTCTGATCTTACAAAGTGATATATAACTATTATTATAAGTTTACAAGTAGGATTGTAAAAAAAAAGTTTTTTGAATTCAGCGCTGCGTTTGGGAAAAAATGTTCACTATCATCTGCAGTTAACCCGAATTGGTCTTTGAAAGAAAATACAAATGTTGAGTGATTAAAAAAAAAACCAAAAAACGATTTCTTTGTAGTTTTTGAACGTTTGTTTGTTACATCAGTGTAGCTGGCATTAACTGTGAGTTCGGCCTGATTTTTGTTCGCATCTAATGTAAAAATATTTCTTGCAAATGTTTTCAAGCCATTTTGATACAAGCTACCTGGCACATATCTTCGTCAGTCCTATTGGCAGGTCATTTTGATACAAGCTACCTGACACATATCTTCGTCAATCCTATTGGCAGATCATTTTGATACAAACTACCTGACACATATCTTCGTCAATCTTATTGGCAGGTCATTTTCATGGCAAGTTTAACCTAAAGTCAAGTTGATGATCACGCGAGGAAAAGAAATGGCATCTAAATGGATACGACGCTTTTCAGGTTTTCGTCAACTTGTCTTGATCCTGGCATGTCTTCAGTTTGTGTCCCACTCTTTAGGCGCCTATCATAGAGTGGAGTCTATGGAGATTGCTACATCCGTGATGGGAAGTGACGCTGAGGAACTCGCATACGAGATAGGCAAGAGGAAAATTCTAAACAGAAATGACATGCTATCATCTGGCGAATTCTCCCTTCAGTCGACCCATTTGTTTTCGAGGGAGACTTTTAAAGAAAATTCATGGTTTCCAGAATGCTCAGTGTGTGAGGAGCTGCTGCCACCACCAGAAAGTGTCTGGACCAACGCGGGCCATCAGAATGACCACAGGCCCTCCCAACCCAAACTCCGAGCTGCGCCAGATGGTGAGGAGTGTTGTAAAGTGAATGGAGCTGAGGCTGACTGCAGGTATTGCGACCTGAGAACCGTTCCGAGCAGACTTTCACCGGAAATCACACGTCTGTTGTTGGGCCACAACGCCATAACTGACAAGTCTCTCTCTCGAGGCGTCTTCAAGAGATATAGTCAGTTAAAACTTCTGAGTTTATCTTCTAATCTCATCACATCTCTGGCAGACGGTATCTTTGAGGGACTGCCATCCCTTAGATGTCTTTGTTTACAATTCAACAACATAAGGATGGACGACACTCTCAACTCTTCCCTGGCCTTCCAGCCACTCGCAGAGTCCTTGGTTTACCTCAGACTCAACGGGTTCAATAAAAACACGACAGATATAAACATGATGTACCCCTCTTATGCCCTAAGTTTTCTTTCTAAACTCAAATATCTTTTCATAGATGGAATCCCATTTACGAGATTTCAGAATCCTCAGCGAAAGCTGCATAAACTTACTCACCTGGGAATGGCAGGTTTCAGGTACGGTTATTGCAACTTGAGAGGCCTTCAGCGTGAGGCGTTTGAGTTAGATACCCTCACTCATCTGGATATCTCTGATTGTAATCTGCGGGGCATCTATGTAGATAAATCGGCCTTTGAAAACCTCCAAAGCCTTCAGTCCCTGAAAATCAGTAACAACTTTCATCTCGGTATCCAAAAAGCTGGTGAGATGATGTACGGTCTCCGAAACAATAGACACCTGACCACATTGACCATGCAACGCATCAACCCAAGGTTCTCACCGTGTATCGTCGTATATAAGAGCACTCTCCAGTATTTCCAGAACACAGGTCTAGAGAGGATCTACGCGATGGATAATGAGATAGAAACCATAGAGAGGGAGCTTTGAAATTGCTTCCCAAAACTCTGAAATACCTAAACATAGCGAACAACAACATTGTATTTGGCGATTACATTGCGGATTTGAGGGAACTGAAGGGACTCACCCATCTGAAACTTGACAGTACGCGGAAGTCCTATGGTTTTCCTTTCGTGTATCCGACCAATGTGTTAAGCAACTGTGCCGGAAACCTCACCTTAAGTAGTGGAACGGTCTCTTCTGGTAGAGATGAAGATCCGTACATAAAGAAAATCCCTCTTCCTCCCAATCTTTCTGAACTAAGTATGTCCGGTAATGACATGATGTATTCACTAAATAATATGTCATTCTCTAAAAATAAACTCAAGATTGTTAACTTAACATTAAATATATTTAAGTATCTAGATGGGTCCATAAAAGGCTTTGAAAAAGTACAAACTCTCAAGTTGGACCTTTGCTTGATAAAAAGGATATCTTGTGAATTCTTCAAATATTTTCACCGCCTCCAGCATCTTTATCTCAGCCAAAATCTACTCTCTGGAACGCTTGATGGAGACCATGACGGCTGTATCTTTAAAAATCTGAAGAGGCTAAAGAGCTTGGGCCTCGCTCTAAACGACATCTTCCGCCTGAATCCTAAATCATTTAAAAGTCTGACGAATTTGCAATATTTAAACATTTCTCAGAACAGACTCCATCAGATCAACTTCTCCATAGCCCACATGAAAAACCTGAAGATTCTGGACCTTCAGAAAAACCAAATCCAATCTCTGAGCCGTCAGACGAGACTTGAGATCGACAAGATCAGTGAAGGGAGAGAACCTCCTCTGATGAATCTAAGCTACAACCCGATCAGCTGCGACTGTGAGAACCTGGAGTTTCTCGAGTGGCTCTCAGGCACAGCTCTGGCCGACTTTGACTTCCGGGGCGCGCCTTACTACTGCGGCATGGAGCAACAGGCGAACGGTTATCGGGATGTTATCGTCCTGCTGCGCCGGAGATGTATCAAGCAAGAGGAGCTGTTTGCAGTGGTAACGAGCGCCTCCATCGTCGCCGTCCTGGCTTTTGCAGCTCTTTTCGCCTACAGGTTCAGGTAAATATTGATGCAGACCATCTCCTAGCCACGCTTTGATAATCAGTATTTTGCTGTTAGAATAAGCCCAATGCACAACTAATTATGAGTAAAATAGGAACAATTTTTGGTCACTAGCAACGGCAGATGTAGATTATAATAGTGAACTGTTTTGCTGACAGTGACAATTAACATTGCTTTCTCATTTTCTATTATTCTATTTTAGTAGCTCCAGTGATGTAATATTGAACGGCCTTCCAGAAAAGCATTTTATGAACCGGCCAATACCTTTATACATTGCATAGTTGGAGTATCCATTTAAATAATTATCCCCACCCCCTCCCCCACCCCCCAACCTCGAAAAAAGATAAAACTAAAAATTCAGTATCATTCAAACAAATATCAACTTAGTTTCTGTTAATTGAATTGAACAATTATTTACTGAACTTCCAGCTCGTTGATGTGACACTCATCAAAAGCAACCAATGTTAACATATGAACAACTGTATTTCATTACCCCCAGCCCATTTAGTAACCAAATTAAGCGCAAAAAGCTATCACTCATTTCAAGAGATTGACATTTTAGGTCTTCTTACCTCAGGACGCCTCCTTTATGGCTTTACCTTCTTTCTTTGTCTTCCTACAGCTTTCTATCCCTTCTTTTCCTACAATACCCTCTGAGCTGATAACATAATGAACCTTGTATGAAATCCTCCACTTGTTTCTGACTTCCCAGATGGGCCGTGCGTTACAATAAACTCTGAGCTGATAACATAATGAACCTTGTATGAAATCGTCCACTTGTTTCTGACTTCCCAGATGGGCCGTGCGTTACAATACCCTCTGAGCTGATAACATAATGAACCTTGTATGAAATCCTTTACTTGTTTCTGAAGCTCCAGGACTGATAACATAATGAACTTTTTATGAAATCCTCTACTTGTTTCTGAAGCTCCAGGACTGATAACATAATGAACTTTTTATGAAATACTCTACTTGTTTCTTCCTTCCTACATGGGCCCTGCCTTACTCTTCCGTCTGGACTGATAACATAATGAATCTTTTATGAAACCCTCTACTTGTTTCCGACTTCGCAGATGGACCCTCCGTTATTGGTATCACGCGGCGAGACTCAAATTCCAGCCGGTTGTTTCTCCAGAAGACTTCGATTTCGACGTGTTCGTCAGTTACAGCGACAAAGATGACTTTGTAGAAGAGGTCAGTAGATGGAATAATAAAAAAAATCACATTTTGTTCGTTTCTTGAAAAATTTTCATATCGAAAAACCGGTGTCAGTTAAGAAGTACTCAAAAAAAAAGTGAGACAAATTCGTGATTACATACACATAATGTCGATTTCCGGGAATATCCCACAAAAGTAAAAAAAAAATAATTCTTATAGCATCATAGAAGGGTAAATGTTTATTCGTAGACTAAAATAATTTGTTTTTATTTGTTTTGTTTGCTTTTTTTGTTATCTTCATTTTGTTATCTTTTTTTTTTGTTTTCTTTTGTGTTCAATTATGCCCGTCCACAACATGATGCGGCAGGCATTTTTACATATTAAATTCCAGAATAATTTGAGATTATAATGAAGAAAAAAGACACAGCCATGATTGAAAATGATACACTACTTTAGCCAATATAAATCATATAAATTGCTAACAACTATAGTTTAACACAGATAGGTGTGTCTACATGGGTAGTTTCGATTGGAAAAAGGCAATATTTGATCAAGAACTTTCTAAATAAATCAGTTTTTGAATTTTTCTTGAAGCATCTACTTCATTTTTGATAATTTTTACACCCTGATCAATAAATACAAATGTCGGGAGTAGGGTATGAAACCTTTCTTTCATCAAGCTTCCGAAAAGAAATCTAAATCACAGTTGAGTTTGTATTATTGGCTGTAAGCTCAAAGTTTCCAATCATTTTATTTTATTGGGTTAAAATTCAACGATGTCAAATTTGTTAAGCTTTGCAATAGAATTATTTGCCACAAAAATCAAGATTTACACATATTATAACAATTCTACTATTCATAATCTTTTAAGAAAAATCGAGCATATGTGCTAATCACACAAAAGCTATTATTTACAAATAATATAAACCAACCAAACAAACAAATCTACAGATTTTATCACTACTTTATCACTAAATTTAACTTGAATCTTCGGACAAAAAAGCAAGAATATTAGATTTAAAGACATTGACACATCTGTAAATTTTGACCCTCCGCCTTTCTTTAGGAACTTATTCCCCGACTTCAAGACGAGTACAACTTCCGGGTGATGATGCATGGTCTGTGCTTCCCTGCTGGAGCTCACATCACCGATTCCGTTCATACGGCAGTGACCACTAGCCGCAAGACTTTGGTCGTGATCACCAAGAACATGCTCAGGAGTCACTGGTGTAACTACGAGCTCATGGTCAGTCGCAGCAGGTTTAAGAAAGGGCGTACCTCACTCACTCGGAGTCCAGATTTGCATTCTTAGCTTAAAAAAAAAGCTGAAACAGGTCCCTTTTAAACCTTGTTTGACAGGAAATCGTCTAGCCAATATGCCTTGTTATAACCAATGTGATGATGGTAGTTTTAACTTTAATCTACTTAGTTTCAGATCTATGTATCTAGGTTGAGAAAATTCTTTTCAGATACATTTTGTATAAATAATACTCTTATTTGATGTTTTACTCTTGATTTTGTCTGAATACATGTTTCAAGGTACATTTTCTTTTCATACTTCCCATTTCTATACCTGTTTAAAAAAAATAAGTCGTAAATTATTAACGTTTAGCATTAGGATGCGCTTTAAATCTTATTTATGCCATCTTAAAATACAAACTTACCTCAACTTTCTATTTCTACCTCCAAACCTCACCCCCGTCCCTCCCCTCTTCCACACTTTCCATACTGCTCTCTCTCTCTCTCTGTCTGTCTGTCTCTCTCTCTCTCTCTCTCTCTCTCTCTCTCTCTCTCTCTCTCTCTCTCTCTCTCTCTCTCCCCTCTGAAGATGGCGCGGCGAGAAGAGATCAGACGCGGAAAACAAGTATTGGTCTTCCTTTTTCTAGAAGACTTGACCTACTCGGAAATGACGTCAAACACCGCCGCCTACGTCCAGGAGTCTACGTACATCACGTACCCGCCGGAGCCCCGCTACAGGAGCGCCTTCTGGCGGAAACTGGCAGACGATCTCCGAGCAGACGTGACATTTAGCTAAACCACCAGCGTCCACGACGGATTAAAAAATAAAAGAAAAAAAGCAACACAGAAACCAAACCAAGAAACAAGCAAATAATAATACAAAAACGTCTATCACAATATCGTCAGTATGAAATTTTCCAATTTCTTTCAAGAGGAGGTAACGCTTGACTGATAACCTTGACACCCTTCCGTCCCTCTCTGGTTGAGGTATCTGTCGGTGAGACCGAATTCCGTTCAGTCGTTCGTAACAAAACGCCGCAGTTTTTTCACTTAAAAATCCAGGAAACATAAAGGACTTAGGAAATGTAAATTTTGGAAAAAAATGTTTCAATGGTTATTTTCTCCGAATTATCAGGTGTTTTTATTCAGCACAAGGACTCAAGCTTTTCATTATCATTTAGAAAACAGTTTTTGTATGTGTGCAACTTAAACATCTGTTTGGTGTTACTCGTTCAAACCGCAAACTTCATGAACTGTAAATTAAGCTTTCTTTTATAAACTCAACCCCCTTCCACCCCTTTCAAAAAAAATGTTCTCAGAATCTAAAACATGGATAAAAAAATCTTTTAAAGAGGCAATGTAGCAAGAGTGATAATTGAGGCTTTCATTATCATATTTTCGATCAACAGATTTTTAAAACTCAAGCCCTGCAGGTTAACATAAAAAATTAAGTGGGAGAGAGGAAAAGTAAGAGGTAAAAACCTCTTTTTTTCTTTGTATGAAATTTGGCAAAGATTTTGATTATCTCTTTATGAACTACCTTATTATAGAAATGACTGCTTCGAATAAATTGGACTCAGCAGTTCAGAGCAGATCAGTTCACCGCAAAGTATGAAAGTCTTCGTCGGACATTTTGATTCGTCTTAATTCAAAAGGAAAAAAAAAGATATAGACACAGGCGCGAAATAAAGACATCCTCTAAACCTGCCTCCTCACATCTGAAAAAAATAAAA
>JAWDGP010007150.1:0-12500 GCA_033675545.1 Elysia crispata | reverse complement strand
AGTAGTAGTAGTAGTAGTAGTAGTAGTAGAAGTAATAGGAACAGTACAAGAAGTATTATAAGAAGCTATAGTAGTAGTAGTAGTAGTAGTAGTAGTAGTAGTAGTAGTAGTAGTAGTAGTAGTAGTAGGAACAGTACAAGAAGTATTATAAGAAGCTATAGCAGCAGCAGCAACAGCAGCAGAAGCAGGAGCAGCAGCAGCAGCAGTAGCAGTAGCAGTAGTAGTGATAATATTGATAGTATTGATAGTAGAGGTATTATTTTCGTTAGCCGTAAGAGGCAGCAGAATTGGTATGACCAGTATAGCAGCAATAACAAATTATTTATGTCAATAAAAGAAGAGGAAGCGCCTTCAAAGCTTATTATACTAGTGCTAATTTTAGTTTTAGAAATTGTTGGGGTAAAAGGAAAAATAATGGTAATGAAACGACAGGTTTTTTGAAACTTTTTAATTGGAGGTAAACAGAAAAAGCATTCGTAATTTCGTTGGTAAAAAGAGATATTTCATTAAATGTGAATAATAAATAACCAGGAAAACACTTGCCAAAATTTTTTAATCATTTGCTGAAAAGAAAGTGCGATATTTTTCTTTATTTCATGAAGAGCAGAAAGCATATTTTTTTTCTCCAAACGATGGTTTGAATTGGTTGCAAACATTTTTTGTGTCATAATTTGCAGCCGCTGCTAGTCAAGTAAAACCATTATCTTGTTTTTAGATCAATGTCAAGAGAGATAAGAAATGGAGGCAGCATTGCAGCTTTCTGAAGAATGTTCATACCTTTTATTTTGTGAACGATGGTCGTTTATCGGAGAATAAATAATATTAACCCTAATTGTTAGCTGCTGCATGATCATAAATATTTGTTTTCGATCAACACCATGGAATTGTCAAAAATTATTATCAATTAAAATGAAGCTCGAAAATCAATTTGGAAGTCTCTCTCTCTCTCTCTTTCTCTCTCTCTCTTTTTTTTCTCTTTTTCTCCTAAATCCAAACATCTCTTTTACACCTTTTCTCCCCTATCTCTCTCTCTCTCTCTCTCTCTCTCTCTCTCTCTCTCTCTCTCTCTCCCCTCTATCTCATTTTTCTCTCTTTCATTTCATATGTAATTTCTCTTCCAACATAATCTTCCTTGCTTTAATTCTCTTAGATATCTATTTATATAATTTCCAACCAGTCTCTTTATCTCTCTTTCCAGAGGAGCTCAATAGTTTATGGTGTAAGTCGTTGTGATAGAGCTGAAAATATTTCATTCAAAACTGTTTCTTTATGCTTTTTATCATGCATACTATAGATTCACTTGCTGCACTCCAAGTCCTATCTACATTAAGATGAGATCAAGGGGGAGAGAACGATGAGAATTCAATGGGCATCTTGGCTCCTGATGACAAACATTCCTGTTTCAAAGATACAGAGTACGTACCACCATAGACCTCTTCAATAACTATTGGATCTTCAAACGAAAAGATTAAAAAAACAAAAAACTTTTTAAACTATATTTTTTTCTCGTGATAATGATCGAGTAAAAGGCTGTAAGTTATTCTTGTGGTTGTTGTTGCTGTTGTTGTTGTTGTTGTTGTTGTTGTCGTTGCTTCTTTTTTTTTTAATCTTAGCTGTGCTTGTTATTATTATTATTATTATTATTATTATTATTATTATTATTATTATTATTATTATTATTATTATTATTATTATTATTATTATTATTATTATTATTATTATTATTATTATTATTATTATTATTATTATTATTATTATCAATGTAATTGATGTCTTTGTTGTTATTATGACATGACATGTTTAAATGTCCCTGTGACAATCGTTTGATTTGCTTGATCTACTGAAATTAGGTCTAAAGCTGATCCAAGAGATGGAGGTATCACTCACTAAACCACCCAAAAAACAAGAGGAGGTAACTGAAACAAGGATGCACATAAAATAGTAGATTCTAATGAATGTGCTTTTCAATGCATAAGTTGACTTCTTTACAATAAAGTAAATGCATGATAAAAATCCAAAGGGTTCTTTAATTATTATTATTATTATTATTATTATTATTATTATTATTATTATTATTATTATTATTATTATTATTATTATTATTATTATTATTATTATTATTATTATTATTATTATTATTATTATCATATTATCATTATTATTATCATATTATCATTATTATTATTATTGTTGTAGTAGTTGTTTTTGTTATTGTTTTTCTTGTTCTTACATTCTGCTTCTAAAATTATTGTTAAAAGATTATTTCAATGAAATGTGCAACTGTGTGCTACAGTCATATTGTATACTTGCCAGGGAATCTTACACATTTTCGTGAATGTTCCAAATCTTTAGATGATCAATCAGTTCAGCACTGTTGCTTCATTTAAAATACATACCGATGGACAAAACATCTCTCTCTCTCTCTCTCTCTCTCTCTCTCTCTCTCTCTCTCTCTCTCTCTCTCTCTCTCTGTCTCATATAAAGATAATTATATATTCATACAGTATCATTTAATTCACCTCGAGTCTTGTATATTTTCAAGTTTACAAGCTCAACATAACAAGACAAAGAAAATTATTTACACAATGATAAAACAACAAAGGCAGCGACAGAAAATAGAACGAAATAATACCAGTTTATATAGCTGCTTTTGCTGATGTTGCTACCATTGTTTCACGAAGTGTCAAGAAAGCTTTTAGCTCTAATTACAATTAAAATAAAAGCAGCTGAATCAACTAAATATTTGTTAAAACCATCTCGTCATCTGTACAAACCAATAAAAGTGCTCCAAAACAGAATGAGCTTCATGTTTACGAGAATGTATAATATATATATATAATTATTTGAATAGCAATAGCGATCAATGTCTGTTTTTCAATTTTGCAGTTGTATTATGTTGCGAGCTATCTACACATTTTGTTTTATGATGATATTCAGAAAAAAAAAAAACCAAACATTATAAAACTGTTTTTTTCCCATATTTGGCCTTAAAATATTTTTTTAAATAATGGCCAATAAATTTTAACAATATTTTTGTTTTTCAAAGCGGAGTCAACTGTCATCACAAAACTTATATTTAATCAAGAAAACATTGAACTAAAACATATTATTTGGGCTATATATCAAAAAACCTAACTAAAAAGTGCAAAATTGCCTGCCTTAATTTTAATGATGAAACAATTTTATTTTTTTGATAGGCAGAAAAGTAAAATGTCTATCAAAGAAAGACCTCGTCTTTTCTTTAAAGTTTCAAACGATTTTTTTCAAAATATGGGGGAAAAAACTAAAAAACTAAACTCAGTTCTAACTGTACATGGAGTTTTGCTGAGCAGTTCTAGCTTTCACAGCAAAAGAAAAACAAACTATTATATGTAACACTAAGTTAGTAGAAAAGAGTAGAAAAAACACTAAGTTAGTAGTATATATATATATATATATATATATATCTATATCTAATATGTTTCTTTTATATAGACTTTCTCTTATTTCAAAATAAATTACCTGGAACTTAAAATGTTAATTAATCGGGTGTGCACTATATGAACATGTCTACACCGTTAAATATCTTAACTCTATTTCGAATATTGGACTAATTTCTTTCACAAAGGTAGGGAGAAAGAAAAAATCATCAAACAAACCAATTACATCATGTAAAAGTGGATTATCTTGAACACTTACACAAAGGACATGAGGTCCTTGCAGATGTAGAATTTGAATTTTCACAAAGTCTTCAGCTTATGGTGCCAAGTTGTATATTCCAAAGTAGTCCTGTGATAAGAAAAACAAGTGGTAAGGAGGATTTATTTAAGAGAAATCTCTTGGATGAAAATTTAGTTAGAAATAGGTAATGGTGATTTGAGACATTGTCAACAAAATCTCTTCTCTTTTAAATTTATCTACTGATTGCTTTGAATAACATTTTTCATATGTAGTTTTATAAAAAAAAAAAAATTTTAAGGACTTTAATTCCCTTTTCATAATTTGTGAAGTGGACGAAAAAAATGCAGAATTAAAAGGTGAAAAACTTAAATTTCAATGTTTTTTTTTTTTCATTTCTACAGCATTTAATTTAGCTTTAAACATTTAATAAAGATTAAATGTGAAAAGCTATTAAAAAAATTATATTTAGATTCTTTTGTGAAGTCTCAACACTTGGCTTTCAAAAACCTTCACTCCGCCATGGCATAACATTAAAAATCATACCCATCATGAAGTTTTATACACTATTGGAAAGGATTTTTTTTGGTCTGCATATGCTTGAACATCTTGCGTTTAGACAATGGATGCATTTTTAAATTTTATTTTTCATCTCTGTTTTGTTAACATCATACGTTTCTGGGTTTTTAAGATAAATTTACACCTTAATTACCCTTTTCAAATAGAATAAATTAACTTTTTCAAAACTTTTTTTCAGTTCAGTCATCTCAAGTATGTCTTATGATTTTGTTTACAGCATTTAAGATGCACGCCTGAATAAAATGTAAAAGTCTTCTAGTCTGATTTGAAGAACGTCTGGGTTACCAAAAATGACAATGTTTTCAGCACAAATTTAATGGTTTGATTTGTTAATTTAAAAAAAAAAAAGAAATAAGTGCCTTTAAATCCTATTGTTTACATTGTAAACTATTCGAAGCCACCGAGTCATTTTCAATCATTCATATATTAGAGAAAGAAAATGTTCGTCTCTTAAGGAATTGACAGACCGTGACTTTCATCACAATCCAAGCTTGACTTATCTCCACCTTTCAGTAACTTACTCTACGTTAGATCAGGTAAGTTGCATGATCAAATGGTTTATTCTAAGTTTTCGTATATTTTCCAGTCACTCTGTTGAACTTAAATCATCAGAATCAGGAAGACGGCAGCACACGTCACTTCCATGGCTCAAAATATTAGGTGCTATATCAGAAACAGCAGATAGGAAATTCATCCATGACTGTTTGTATCACTCCCAATGAGAATGTTAATCTTCCCTGGGGATAAAAATTGTATTCAGTTAAAGCAAAACAAAAGCAAAGACAAAACCAAACTAGAAAATGTGAAAATCAATATCTTTTATTCTTTTCTTTTAAGGCACAGTTATTTTTCTTTTATAATTTGATGAGTTTAGCATTTGCATCATGTAACACTCAATGCCAGCTGAGCAAAATATTTGATATTTTTACAAGCATTCAAATATATACATATATATATATATTTTTTTGGGGGGTGATTACGAGAACACAAATATATATATATATATATATATAAACATTTTTGGGTGATAAGTTCTGTTTTTTTTTTCATCTTAAAGAAAAAAATATACCAATCACCCAAAAATGTTTTTAATATACCCATTTTCAACTCTTTAACAAATGACATCTTGAAATTTTGTTATTTGAGAAGCTAAAGACTACTATATCAAGGATCTGTTGGCTTCCCCTTTAGTGACTGACTCTCCTATGACAGCCCATAAAAGATGAGCTAGAAAAGTGGAGGCTTGTAAACAAGCAAGGGCTTAGTTCATGGCAAGTCTTTCTACAGATCTGCAAGCCTCTATTCATCAGAAAGATGTGATTTCATGAATAAAAAGTAAATCTGTGCAATTTGTCATAATTTCATGCTAATTATTTTGATTCTGTTTTTCATTCTTTAATAAAATCAAAACATTTGAAAATGTTTTTAATGGGTAAGGATACACCCTATTTGGGTGAATGGTGAGAATTCATGCTCTTTTCTAAATTTAATACAAGTTTCAGTTGCTGCAGGGTCTTTGGGATTCCTTCTATTTACTTAAGCAAAACTGTAATCAGAAGGTATTGAAAAAGGCAACTATTTTATTAATATTTTTTTTCTTAAACTTCAAAATCCCCACAAAGAGAAAGTACATATAAACTGAAGGTCCTGTGTCTATTGAGCCTTTTACTGTTATTTTTTTTGTATTCACAGCCTAAGAAATAGTCACCTTGATACTCTACAAAAAAAGAGCAGTCTTTGACTATAATACAAAAGAATTGAATCTTGGTGAACTTCACAGAATCATAAAGTTCATAAAAGGCTGCGAACCACAACCTCGCCCTGCCTGGAAGAATTTCTGGGTTTTCACCAGTCTGGGCTGAAGCTCTTGCCATCAAAGTGGGTGATAACAAACATCTGGAGACTGCAAAAGTCGGTCTTGCAAGATAACAAAAATTTTTTTCCTTATCAAACAATAACATAAGCTCAGGAAAAGATTTTTCAAACTATTGTATTGGTGTTTATTGACATATTGATGATTATTTTTCATGAACTGTGCCATAGATCGCACACAAACAAAACTTCTCTAGACAATAAAAAAAATTCTTTTAAAATTTATTCTTTGTGTAGAGGAGAATAAGAGCTGTAGTATCTAAGTGTGCAGTCTTCAACACAGTAACTTGCAAGAACTAGATGCATCTCAAATGTGCACACGTCAAAGCATGCCATATGCTGAATGCGTTCATCTGCCAGAATCTTAGTTTAAACCAGGCCCTTTGTATTTTATGATTCAAAAAAATGCAGTTTGTTTGGTCTGTGCTGTTCAGAAATACCTGAGCATATAAGTTTCTTTTTGGATGAGAGCATGTATTGTGGCAAAGGATCCAATTCTGTAACAGGTTATCTCCATTTTTTTAATTGATAATTATGGGCAAGAAGAGACATAAGAATTTCTAGACTGCCATAACTGAAGTAGGCAGAACAAAAACAATTACATGTTGTGTTTCTGTGTTGCAGAGAAAGCTCGCTGTTATTACAAAATATTTTCCTCCATAGAGTTGAAGAAAGTAATCATGACTAAAAAAGGATCTGTCACCAGGCAAAAGTAGAGAGGTTAAAATTTTTTTTCGTCTTTATTTTGTTGAAAACGGGACAGAAGTAAGTAAATTATGAACATTTGAAGTTGACTTGGGAGTAGAGTATGAGAGGCACATTTCTAATTAGTTCTTGTAGATTGGTACGTATTTTGCAACCACTGGCCAGAGTCATTCTTGTGCAATGATGTGAACTGCTTACTTTGCACTATGTTCAGCTTTTTTTTTTCTAGTCCTGCTGTTTCACATTAACATATTCTTAGTCCCATGGAAAGATGTAGGTAATTTCTCTCAAGTCAAAACCTTATGTTTTTTTGTTGTTGTTGTTGTTGTTTTAAAAGAAACAGTATGGTGTAAAGTCAATTACACAATGCAGCCTTTAATATCACTTATGTTACATTTCTCTTTGTTCTTCATTTAGCTTTAGAGACTATGTGTCATTGTTTGAATAAATTTGTTATATGGTCAATTAACATAGTATCTGTATTATCACTTTGTTTATTTCATTAACAGGAAACAAAAAACTTTGTCATTCTTAAGACAAAGCACAGTATTTGATAGATGCTGTGTTCTTTACTTAAATAATTTGCACAAATCAAACAAGCTCTTTTTTCTACAACACATTCGCAACTTAAGAAACGTTTTTATTTGTTTATGTTCAAATGATTGAAAAGTTGAAATACAGAAAAAAAGACCTTTGATATGATACAAAAACAGCTTGTACCGGTAAGTATTTGCCAAAGTTATGACATGAAACAGTTTTTTGCAATTTGTGGGAAAGTATGAAAATGTCAGTTGCTGTGGTTTAAATTTAAACTGCAGTATTGAATGTTGATTTAAAAAAAATATATTCTAAAGCAGCTTGATACAATCCACCTTCATGGCTGTGTATTGCCTTAGCAGCAGTTCAAACTTCATCGATTCAAAGCCTCTACAGGAGACGAGAGAACCAGCCTAGAAACAAGTCTACAGGAGACGAGAGAACCAGCCTAGAAACAAGTCTATAGGAGACGAGAGAACCATCCTAGAAACAAGTCTACAGGAGACGGAAGAACCATCCTAGAAACGAGTCTACAGGAGACGGAAGAACCATCCTAGAAACAAGGGTACAATCGCTTAAAATATTTTTATTACAAGGTAAGAAGATGAAAGTCATTATGATTTGTCAATTTTTTTTTCCACTATGCAGTCTGTGATTTGAGGTTATAACTATGTAAGCAAAAACCCGTTGCTTCCAAAGTCATGGCAGACTGCAGATTTTACTTAGGCAAGACTTCTGTGTTTGAGCAGTGTATAAATTGGGCTGGCTTACTTTCTTGAATCAAGGCATAGTGAAGATTTTATTTAGTCTATGAAATGTAAGTGAGGTTTTATTGATTCTGCAGAAAAAAAAAATCTTTAAACATTTCAAATTCGCATAGGGCACTTCGATTTTCGTAATTAATTTTTTTTTGTGCCTCATCTGGATCTAGATCTAGATCGACATCTGTCTCTGCATCATATGGGTTATCACTATCTGTAGTACCCATAATATTTAGATCTCTGTCTTCCTGAGTTGAAGAGGATGAAGAAGAGGGAGTTCAGGGATGGTTTGATTCTGTGATGAAGTCATAATCACAATCTGGATCTTGATCTCGCTTGGCCAAAACACTAGTGATTGCAATAAAATCACTTCGTGCTGCTTCATTTTGCCAAGTTTGATCTGCAAATGAGGCTCGGGAAAATCATCAAAAAGACCTGTATCATTCTCATGTTTTTCATCATTTTCTGATGGATACTCCTCTTGCTCTTCTCCTGATTCATCCATATAGAACAACTCCGACACCTCACTAGGTGTGAAGCACCTAGATCTAGATCAGCTTGCTATTGCTGTTTTGGTACATGACGTGAAACAAAGAATATAAAGTCTATCGTAAACTCACATTCCGTAAATATAAATAATGAAGGCAGGGGTGTAATTTGTCAGAATTATCAAAGGAAAAAAAATATATAGGAAAAAAAAACAAAAAAAAAACACTCACAACAAAGGACTAGAATCTAATAATGCAAAACTACAACGATGTGCGGGAGTAGCGAGGTGATGCAGAGTGGTGTTGGTGCCAGCGCTCCTCACACGAGCGCAACGCCGTGATTTGTTGTAAACCAACCCGCTTCTCCGTGGAGCAATGAGGTTTAAAAAGGATAAAATTGTGCAGGACTTAGCTCTCAGAACATACAGCTTATGGAAGAAAAACAAAAGATATTGGCAGATAAAAGTCAAACAAGTTGATATGAGTGACAGAATTTTTGAGAGCCCAGTCCACCTTTAGTGATGATCAGTTTAAAAAATTTTTGATTAATCTGTGAGATGACTCTTCAATCTTTTAGGATTGTAAGATTAGCACATGATTTTACCATATCAATGGAATTCAAACTGGGTTTTGTTGCCAGATTGATCAAGATGAGCCTGGCCTGCTCTTAGCTAACAGATTGTCCACCTTCAACAGTAAATGTTGTTACAAACAGTCCAGAATGAATATATTATTACTATTATTATTATTATTATTATTATTATTATTATTATTGTTGTTATTATTATTGTTATTGTTATATTATTATTGTTATTGTTGTTGTTGTTGTTATTGTTATTATTATTATTATTATTATTATTATTATTATTATTATTATTATTATTATTATTATTATTATTGTAACCAACATATTAAACAGAGGTCCTGTTATGGGAAAATGTCAATAGTGAAAGATACAGTTATTCACACTTCAACTGATATGTGGAATCCACACCACAAAACATTCTTTTCCCTCCAGATTTCTCCAAAGCTGATTTACTAGATTGAAACGACTTTGTAAAAACATCAAGTTTATTGGAGAACAACTCTGTAGAGTTTGTTCCTCAAGATATTACCTTTGGCATCATGAAGATCATCAATGACATAAGTTACCATTCTCTTACTGCAAAGACCAAATACGACTCCATAAACTAAATTGCAAACAGCAATGTTGTAGATAAAATATTGAAGACAGACATAAAAATGGAATATTATATACATGTAGCTTGGTTTTTCTATGGTCATAGAAGATGTATCAAGGGAATTCTTTGAAGATTGATAAATAACTTTTACATTTTCATTAAGTCCAGTCTGTTTCATAATTCATGATGTAACCTCAGTACCTGGAGGAGAAAATTTTATTTCTTTGCTCTACGTTAGTAGAGCACTAGAGATGACCCTATCGCTATCGACCAGTGACAACTTGACAGGTGACCTGTGGTCAGTTACACCTGCCCAATTCTTATTGCTCGTTGCTGCCCATTTTGAAAAAAAAAATATCATATTTTGGGGCATTTTAATCCATCTTTGCTCTTTCAACTGCTAAAGACTGGATTGTATTTGTTCTCCCTCCATAATTCCCTATTTTTCCATGATATATCCATGAAAATTTGATGATCCAACTAACTTAACTCTTGTAAAAGTGAGATGTTTGTGAATGAGGAGTATATGTTTATTTAAATATTGAATTTTTAAAATAATTATGATCAAGTAAGTTGTAATGCTAATTATAAGAATTCGGCTCAACAAATAAACTTTATTTCTCCCACATACAGTGAAATTTCATTGCAAAACACTAGTGTGGTTTACTATAGGAGCAAAGGCAAAAGTAATGGTGCTCATTTGTAGATGGGTAAAAAACTGACCAGTGCATAATTTGCACCCACAGAATGAATTTGACAGTAGGCTGGATCAAAAGGAGTGAGGGTGAATGCAGTACAGTATCTCAATCAGATACACTTATCCATGCTTGTGGTGACTCATGCCAGGGCGAGAATGCACAATGCTAGTGACATCTACCAACCTCTGTCACTGGAAGGCTTACACGCCGACAATCAAGTCTTTGGAACAGAAACAGAGAGGGAGAAAAAAAGAAGTAGCAAAGCACCAGAACTCACGGTATGCATCATTGATTAGGAAAGCTTTAGATAGGGTCAGCCCTCAGTATTTACATATCTTGCTAGGAATTGTCTGAAGTTCTTCTGTAGACAACTATTGCACCCATACATTGGACAATAAGCATTTGGGTTGAAGGTCCCAAGAGACCAAGGAACAGAGCCATCTCAAAATTAGAAACAGAATGTGCCTTTGATATTTGGAATGAGTTGAACTGACTGAAACACATTATGACTGTACAATTATTACAAATTTCTCCTATTCTTCATTGCCTAGAAAAGTAACTGCCTGTAATATTGATGTACTTTATCTATTAATTTATTAATCAATCACGCCTGATTTATTTGTTTATTAATTTTACACGCCTAATTTATTTCTTTATTTATTAATCCATCATGCCTGTGATAATGCATTACTATCTATTTTCATACCATCTTGAACATGATGCACACTTAAGAAAATAACAATAAAAATTGACTGGAAATTTCAATGTCAATATATCTTGTGCGCACTGTATAAACATGCCTACACCATTAAATATCTTAACTTTATTCCGTGTGTTGGACTCATTTCTTTCATATCTGAAGGGTAAGAAGAAACAAAAAGCATCCAACTAAGTGCAAAATGTGAGTGGGCTACCTTGAACATGAGGTCTTTGCAGTCGAAGTGTTGATAATCTTCTCAAGGTCTTCAGCTTATGGTGCCAAGTTGCACATTCCAAACTTAACCTGTGATGAGAAACAAGTGGTAAAGAGGATTTTGTTAAGAGAAATCACGTGGATGAGAATTTGGTTAGAAAGGAGCAATGCTGATATGAGATTTCTTTCATTAAAATTTATTCTCTTTAAAACTGACTAATCTACAGATTGTTTTGGATATTTTTAATAGTAGTTTTATTAAGAAAAAATTTAAAGAAATTAAAAAAAAACCTGTATTATTGTGTAGCAGCCAGGAAAAAGTGCAGAAAAGATGCAACTCGAAACTGGAGTTAGGTATTTCTCTAGAAAAATAGGTACAAGTCATCCGAACCTAGCAAAGACACAGGGCAAAAATAACCATATCTTACGAGTTTCTTCATGGTTTTGGTTTTGCTTTGTAAAAATCTGCATTTTCTAATGTCTTAAACCTTTTCAAAGGTCTTTGAAATAATGGCATCTAAACTTGGGTTGTTTAACTATTGATTTTTGTAAGATGGTAAGTTACTCAATGTAATTGCTATTTTTGATAAAATGTGTCTAAGAGTACTATCAAAATATAAAAAAAAAGTAATCAAACATGAAGGTCAATCTGTTGTTACTTCTCTTTTTCTGTTTTGGTGATGCTTAGCCTGAGCGAAATATGAACTCTAAAGAGAGAAACACTAAAGATCACATAACCTGTTCAAGATCTAGTTTCATATGCTATATGCTATATTGTGCTCTGAACAGTTTTGAGAATGTGCAGTGAAAAAATCACGAGCAATAGATCTAGCTTAGATTTAATTATATAGCTATAAAAGGTTGGTAACCAGTGAATCTGAAAGTATAAAAAAAATTGTGGTCTCACAGATTAAAAATCAACCTGGCACACTGATACAGAAGCAAAGGTAAATAACCATGATCAAAAGGGTATCATGAGTACTCACTAGTGCATGACAGGTATGTTCTTTACTACCCAACAAATTAAGTTTTAATATATTTTACTGTCAAAAGCTTTGAACTTAGATAAATCAGGAAGGCGGCAGCACACAACATTCTACTGGCTCAAA
>JAWDGP010007149.1:57500-95376 GCA_033675545.1 Elysia crispata | reverse complement strand
ATTTCTCTCAGGGCTTCCATTAGGGTTAAGGTAGGGTAAAGATAGCAGCCTTTCTTGAGCTATGCAAGAACGATAAGAACCCAGTTATGGATGATGATCTCTATTGTACAGGCAGGGCAAAGCACATTTCTCTCAGGGCTTCCATTAGGGTTAAGGTAGGGTAAAGATAGCAGCCTTTGTTGAGCTATGCAAGAACGATAAGAACCCAGTTATGGATGATGATCTCTACTGTACAAGCAGTGATCCACTTGAGGCACCCACAGTTGGCTGGAGAAGACAGAAGGAAACTGCCGTAACTTACAGGTCATGAATAATCCATCTTTGTACGTAAAGTTTTTCTAGTTGAGGCAAGGGGGTCCAAACTTTTGGAAAGATTTGGTGACATGAAAACCATTTAGCATAAAATTTGAATCATTAATTTTTAATTATTATTGATTTTTGACAGAGGCTGTGGGCCAGTGTAAATTTGAACATGGGCCGCGTTTGGCTAGAGGGCAGGACTTTCGACATGCCTGGTCTTACCGTCAAATTTTCAAAGCTGTCATTATCTGTCCAACCTTTGGACTAGTATTAGTTTGAAGAACATCAACATTGATGGGTCTTCTATTGCCAGGAATGCCCATATATCAATAACAGATTCTATTTGGGATGGAAATCTTATAAGGAAAATGTGGAGAAATTTAATTATTGTCTTTCTACATGAAATTTCTGGCTGGCAAACTTTCTGCATTATCAGATGTGTATATAAAACAAAGGGAAAAAAGGGAGGGGGGAGGAGTGTCATTTTGTTTTGTTTTGTTTTGTTATTTCCGTTTTGGAACTAAAATTTGAAGTCGGCAAAATGAAATGCTCTTCAGACCAGCATGGACCATTAAGAAACATCAAACAAGGAAGTGATGAAGTTTTCAGCGACGCCTCTAAATTGATCCTTAAAAGACAATGTAGCGAGCGACAAAAATAGTGGTCAGCGTTCTTTTCCCCGCGTTTAGATCTAGACAGGTACCGTAAGATTTGTTTCCGTCACTCAACTTGAGCTGATATACTGCAAGACAGTGCGAGGGTCTGATTTTAAAAGGTAAATCACACATGATTGAGATAAATAGTCGACTGTGCTGTTTCAAGTGATGAACATTGGCATAAAACTTCATACCAAAGAGTCACTCCAGCAAACCTGGGGGCAGCAATACACCTTGGGCATGTTTTCTGCTTAAGCCTAGTCATCCCTCAAGCATTGTGATTTTTTCACTTAGGAGATCACGGTGAAAATATTCAACAAATTTTTGTACATATTATGAGGAAAGGACATTTCAGATTTTTCCTTGCCTTCTGTTGAATCAGTGCATTAAAACCAAATCCAAGCCGGCAAATCGTGTCCTCTCCACTTAATACTGAGGTAGCCTTCCGACCATCCAGCTAGCGTGATGCCCTAACTGTTTTAGACAGCGGCAGCCTGGAATCGGCTAGATCTAGATCTAGATCCGGGCCGTGAACAACCATCAGCAGGAAGCAGAATTGTCCAGTGCGCAAAGAAGAGACGCTGGACAAAAATCAGCGCCCCCAGTTGGACATCGCCACACAAAGTAGGACTTTTCCATCAGTTAGGCTGGGGCTAGCGGAAGCGTTGCTCTGTAACTATCAGGATTTACTCTAATCGGTTGAATAAAAAAGTCATACATTAGGTCATTCTATTGCCCCAAATATATAAGTCATTATAATGTCCAAAATTTTGCCCGCTTGGTACAGTGGAAAACTGATCCAGCAAGAAAAAAGGCATGACAAAATGGAAGGCGAAGCTAGGTTCATAGCCTGTGCTCAACTTCCCCAATTTCTAGCGAGATTGATTGGATAAATACTAATCCCATGGACCCCTCGTTTAGTTAAATGCCTTACCAGCTATTACAATATCCAATCTTACGCTGTGGGTAACCGACATGGATACCACAGAGAGAGAGAGAGAGAGAGAGAGAGAGAGAGAGAGAGAGAGAGAGAGAGAGAGAGAGAGAGAGAGAGAGAGAGAGAGAAAGAGAGACCAATAGGATAGGTATTATATTTTCAATTGTGAAAGAAAACATTTTTCTAGGCCTGAGCAAACTCAATTTATCTGATTATAATTATGCTCAAAGTCATAAGAAAGAGCTTAAATATTGAGATATTTTCGATTTTAAGGATTTTTTCGTGGTTGCCATGGTAGTTTTCCTGATTTATTTATAAGCATAAAATGACTGGACACAGTTCTACAGTGCTCAGTAAATGTGGTGTCCACACAGACTACAAGAGAAAGATAACGAGTCATCCAATTAAGAGAGTGACTGTGTGTAATCATTCAAATCTACAGACCGCGGGACACATGACAAAGTTTGATCACAGACTACACGAGAAAGATAACGGGTCATCCAACTAAGAGAGTGACTGTGTGTAATCATTCAAATCTATAGACCGCGGGACACATGGAAAAGTTTGATCCTAGTAAGATAATTAGCAACAGCAGGAGACAGACAACCGGTAAGTTTTTCCTACAGACACGACAAGGATAAATGATTCTTTATAATCTTCGTCGATAGAGGAGAATGGAAAAAGATAGCAAGTAAAGAAATATATGCAATACACGACAAAGAAAAAGCCAGTTCGGGTCATTGTAAGATTCTTCTTCTCAAATGCCCTGTCTGGAACAGACATCGGCGATCATGATTCTCCACCTGTCCCTATCTTCCGTCATCCGCAGTAAGGCTATGTTGTCTTTGTTGTTTCCTGTCACAAAAGAGCTCTAGCTATCAAGAAATGTAATCCTTTTTCTACCTCTGCTTCTTGTACCTTCTATCTTGCCTGTAAGAGATAAAAATTCCAGTCCCTTATGGCGACATATGTGGCCTAAAAATTTCAGTTGCCTTTTCCTTATTGTTTTTATGAGGGATCTCTCTTGGTTCGTTTCTTCTAATATCGATTCGTTTGTCCTCTTTTCTTTCCATGATATTCTTAACATTCTCCTGTAGAACCACATTTCCGCTGCCTCTAAATTTTTCTTGGTTCCTGCAGTTATTGTCCAAGTTTCGCATCCATATAAAAGTATAGACCACACATATGTTTTCAAAACCTTCAATTTGGTTGAAAATGATATATTTCTATTTTTAAGAATGGTGCTCATTTTTTGGAAAGAAGCCTTTGCAATGGCTATTCTCTTCTTAATTTCAGTCCTACATTTACCGTCAGATGTCAATGTATATCCTAGGTATTTGAATTTCTGTACTTGCCTGATTTGTTCTCCCTAAAAAGCTTGCATTCTGGATTGTTTTTCTTCTTAGATACTACCATACATTCAGTCTTTTTTACATTTAGAGACAATCCCAGCTTTTCACTCTCTTCTACAACAATATTTAGAAGTCTTTGTAAATCTTCTTCCGATCCTGCTAATAGAGAAGTATCATCTGCATATCTTAGGTTGTTCAGATTTTCACCATTCGCTTTGAGTCATTCACTTCCATCCAAGTTTCTTAAAATTACTTCACTGTACAAGTTGAACAGGTCTGGTGACATCACACAACCTTGTCTCACTCCCCTTTTAATATTTGTGTACTCACTGAGTTCTCCACCTACCCTTACCGCAGCAGTTTGATCCCAATAGAGATTTCTAAGCACCCTCAAGTCTTTTCCGTCAATATCTAGCTGATTCAGCATCTCAAACAACTTTTCATGCTTTACCTTGTCAAAAGCCTTAGAATAGTCAATAAAGCATATGTAGAGATCCTTTTGAACTTCAATACATCTTTCCATTAACATTGATAATGTGAATATTGCATTCCTAGTTCCTTTGTCAGGGACAAAACCAAATTGTGTTTTAGCTATCTCTGGTCTTAAGCTCTTGCGCATTCTAAGCATCAGTACTCTCAGTAGAACTTTGGTAATGTGGCTCATCAGACTAATTGTTCTATGTAGCTCACACTCAGTGGCACCTGGGATTTTTGGCAAAGCTATAAATACAGATTTTGCCAAGTCTTCTGGGATTGCTCCACTATCATAAATTGCATTGAGAAGTTTAGTTGTCATCCCTATACCCATTTCTTCTCATTGTAAGATATACATGTAAAAATGAGAGGGAGAGATAGACAGAGAGTCCCTCTGATTCATTGTAACATATGGAAGAGACAGTGAGAGTCATTTAGAACCATTTAAAGATATACATGAGAAAGAGAGAGATAGAAAGAGAGAGAGAGACACACACACACACACACAGGATCTCTCTGATTTATTGCATGATTTACAATAGACTATTAGAGTCTCAAAGAATCTTGTAGAATATACTTCAGAAGGTGACTCTTGAAGTCATAGTAGTATAAACATGAGAAAGATAGAGAGAGATAATTTTTTCTTGTCATTGTAAAATATACTCGAAAAAGGGAGAGGCAGAGACGGAGAGAGAGAGAGAGAGAGTGAGTCCTGGAATCATTGTAAGACTGATATACATGAGAAAGTGAGAGTCTCCGAGTCATTGTACGATATATATGACAGAGTGAGAGAGAGAGAGAGAGAGAGAGAGAGAGAGAGAGAGAGAGAGAGAGAGAGAGAGAGAGAGAGAGAGAGAGAGAGAGTTAGTTCTGGAATCATTGTATATATGAGAAATGGCGAGAGTCTCCGAGTCATTATTCGATATACATAAGAGAAAGGGAGAGAGAGACAGAGAGAGAGACAGAGAGAGAGAGAGAGAGAGAGAGAGAGAGAGAGAGAGAGAGTTAGTTAGTCCTGGAATCATTGTAAGACTGATATATATGAGAAAGAGCGAGAGTCTCCGAGTCATTGTACGATATACATGAGAGAAAGAGAGGGAGGAAGAGAGAGAGAGAGAGAGAGAGAGAGAGAGAGAGAGAGAGAGAGAGAGAGAGAGAGAGAGAGTTAGTCCTGGAATCATTGTAAGACTGATATATATGAGAAAGTGCGAGAGTCTCCGAGTCATTGTACGATATACATGAGAGAAATAGAGAGAGAGAGAGAGAGAGAGAGAGAGAGAGAGAGAGAGAGAGAGATAGAGAGAGAGAGTTAGTCCTGGAATCATTGTAAGACTGATATACATGAGAAAGTGCGAGAGTCTCCAAGTCATTGCACGATATACATGAGAGAAAGAGAGAGAGAGAGAGAGAGAAAGAGAGAGAGAGAGAGAGAGAGAAAGAGGAAGAGAGAGAGGGAGAGAGAAAGAGTGGGGGGGGGGGGGGGTGGAACTCTTGGGGTCGTTGCAATATATGCAAGAGAAGTTGAGAGACTGTTGGAGTCAATGTAAGATAAAAATGAAAAACTTTGTGCGGTATTATAAGATGTACATGAGGAGGTGAGGGATTTTTGTAGTCATTGTAAGATATACATGAGAAACCTTTGAAGTTATTGTAATGCTTACATGACTCTTGGAGTCATTGTTAAATACAAAAAAGGGGATGTGACTCTTCCAGTCAATGTCAGTATTTCATTTTCGTGTGTTATTCGGAAAAGGGCGTCAAGAACACGTTGATTTCAGACATTTTTACATATAAAACTTAAAGCCCCGTCGGAAACCAGCAGACAAGATGAGGTCCGAAAATCACCTACCTATGATGCAGGTCTTGAACCCGCGAAAAAGTCTCTGTGGATATTAGGGCGGACAAGCTGTTGTGTCAGCCACCATCACTTTTAGGTATTACATGTGGGGAGGAAACTCTCCTATAGTCTCTGTAGGCAATAAACGATGAGTGGGCGTAGATAAAAGTGTCTGTTGGCAAGAAATATTGCAAGAGGAGTCCATTAATTTTTCTGTAGAGTATAGTAGAGAAAAATTTTATGTATGGGAAAAGCAAATAAGGGAACAAAAATAACTAGTCCAATTTCTTGACACATGCAAGATTTTACAGTGACACACAGGTTTCAGATTTGCTATGCAAATCTATCTAATTTGGATAGGCCACTACAGATTCAAGCTTTACAAGCTCATGAGAGACTCTTTCAGCAAAGAACATGGCTGGTTATAACCGCTCGAGTCCCGACTTGTCATGCATCAAACCCGCAAGAACAAAGTTTCTGTGTGGGTCACATTTTGGGCAACAGTTAAGTTACTGTCTTCAGGCCAGGAGTTGACATAGAGAAAAGTGATCTTTGTAACCCAGACTGATTTCTGATGTCACAATCGAAGGAATCAAATGAAAGCCTTGAACACCCATGGATGCTCCTAAAAAGGCTTTAGATTTAAGTCCATAGCATTAGCGCAATCCAATGGAAAGGTTCCAGTTAGTTGATCATTGTAGACATTGCTCTAAATATCCTAGGATGCACGCCACGTATTCAATAGCAGCAAGAAAATAACACATCTCTTTGATTAAAACTTTTCTCATTTCCTGTATCCCCATAGAATTATAAATAAGAATGCCATGTATTTCTCTTTTTAACGAATCTCAAACATTTTGAATATGACGGGAATCAGTCATCCAACTGGAGCAAGAGAATGTGAGAGTCTTTTAGAACCATTGTAAGATATACATGAGAAAGAGAGAGGCAGGGAGAGAGAGACACACACACAGAGAGTTCCTGTGAGTCATTGTAACATATGCAAGAGAATGTAAGAGTCTTTTAGAACCATTGTGAGATATACAGTAGAAAGAGTGAGAATTCTCTGAGTAATAGCAAGAAATGAGAGTCTCAAAGAATTTTGTAGGGTGTACTTAAGAAGATGACCCTTGGAGTCATTGTAAGATAAACATGAGAAAATTAAATAAAAATATATAGAATGTCTCTTCATGTCATTGTAAGATATACTTGAAAGAGAGAGAGAGAGAGAGAGAGAGAGAGAGAGAGAGAGAGAGAGAGAGAGAGAGAGAGAGAGAGAGAGTGAATCCTGAAATCATTGTAACACTAATTTACATGAGAAATGGCGAGAGTCTGCAAGCTACTGTACGATATACATGAGAGAGAGAGAGAGGGATAGGGAGAGAGAGAGCGAGAGAGCGAGAGGAACTGTTGGAGTCTTTTTTTCAAAATATGCAAGAGAAGTTGAGAGACTGTTGGAGTCAATTTAAGATAAAGATGAAAAACTTTGAGCGTTATTGTAAGATGTACATGGGAAACTTTTGAAGCTGTTGTAAGGTTTACATGAAAAGTTGGGAGACTCTTGGAGTCATTGTAAGATACAGGAAAGGGGATGTGACTCTTCCAGTCAATGTCAGTATTTCATTTTTGTGTTTTGGTCGGAAAAATGCGTCAACAACACGTTGAATTCAGACTTTTTTGCATATAAAACTTAAAGTCCCTTCGGGAACCAGCAGAGCGAAACCGACAAGATGAGGTCCAAAAAAACACCTCCATAATATATGATGTAGGTCTTGAACCCGTGAAAAAGGTCTCTGTGGATATTAGGGCGGACAAGCTGTTGTGTCAGCCACCATCACTTTTAGGTATTACATGTGGGGAGGAAACTCTCCTATGGTCTCTGTAGGCAATAAACGATGAGTGGGCGTAGATAAAAGTGTCTGTCGGCAAGAACAATTGCAAGAGGAATCCATTAAATTTTCTGTGGAGTATATGTGGAGAAAAATTATATGTATGGGAAAAGCAAATAAGGGAACAGAAATGACTAGTACATTTCTTGACACATGCAAGATTTTTACAGTGACACTCAGGTTTCAGATTTGCTATACAAATCTATCTGATGTGGATAAGCCACTAAAGATTCAAGCTTTGCAAGCTCATGAGAGACTCTCTCAGCAAAGAACATGGCTGGTTATAAACGCTCGAGTCCCGACTTGTCATGCATCAAACCCGCAAGAACAAAGTCTCTGTGTGGGTCACATTTTGGGCAACAGTTGAGTCTTCAGGCCAGGAGTTGACATGGGGAAAAGTGATCTTTGTAGCCCAGACTGACTTCTGATGTCACAGTCGAAAAAAATCAAATGAAAGCCTTGAACAGTCATGGATGCTTCTAAAAAAGCTTTAGATTTAAGTCCATAGCATTCGCGCAGTCTACTGGAAAGGTTCCAGTTAATTGATCATTGTAGACATTGCTCTGAATATCCTAGGATGCACGCCACGTATTCAATAGCAGCAAGAAAATAACGCATCTCTTTGATTAAAACTTTTCTCATTTCCTGTATCCCCATAAAATTATAAATAAGAATGCCATGTATTTCTCTTTTCAACGAATCTCAAACATTTTGACTATGACGGGAATCAGTCATCCAACTGGAGCAAGAGAATGCTAGAGTCTTTTAGAACCATTGTAAGATATACATGAGAAAGAGAGAGACAGGAAGAGAGAGACACAGAGAGTCCCTGTGGTTCATTGTAACATATGCAAGAGAATGTGAGAGTCTTTTAGAACCATTGTAAGATATACATGAGAAAGAGTGAGAAATCTCTGAGTAATAGCAAGAAAAGAGAGTCTCAAAGAATCTTGAAGGGTATACTTAAAAAGATGACTCTTGGAGTCATTGTAAGATAAACATGAGAAAAATAAATAAAAATATATAGAGATTCTCTTCATGTCATTGTAAGATATACTTGAAAGAGAGAAAGAGATAGTGAGTCCTGAAATCATTGTTAGACTAATATACATGAGAAATGGCGAGAGTCTACAAGCTATTGTACGATATACATGAGAGAGAGAGGGAGAGTGAGAGATCAAGTAACTCTTGGAGTCTTTGCAAAATATGCAAGAGAAGTTGAGAGACGTTAAATTTATGTCTACAAGCCAGGATTTGACATGAAGAAAAGTAATCTTTTTAATCCAGACTGATTTCTGATGTCACAGTAGAAGAAATCAAATGAAAGCCTTGAACAGTCATGGATGCTTCTAAAAAAGCTTTAGATTTAAGTCCATAGCATTCGCGCAGTCTACTGGAAAGGTTCCAGTTAATTGATCATTGTAGACATTGCTCTCAATATCCTAGGATGCACGCTACGTATTCAATAGCAGCAAGAAAATAACGCATCTCTTTGATTAAAACTTTTCTCATTTCCTGTATCCCCATAAAATTATAAATAAGAATGCCATGTATTTCTCTTTTTAACGAATTTCAAACATTTTGACTATGACGGGAATCACTCATCCAACTGGAGGATGAGAATGCTAGAGTCTTTTAGAACCATTGCAAGATATATATGAGAAAGAGAGAGACAGGGAGAGAGAGACACAGAGAGTCCCTGTTGTTCATTGTAACATATGCAAGAGAATGTGAGAGTCTTTTAGAACCATTGTAAGATATACAAGAGAAAGAGTGAGAATTCTCTGAGTAATAGCAAGAAAAGAGAGTCTCAAAGAATGTTGTAGGGTGTACTTAAGAAGATGACCATTTGAGTCATTGTAAGATAAACATGAGAAAAATTTATAAAAATATAGAGAGTCTCTTCATGTCATTGTAAGTTTTCCTTGAAAGAGAGAGTGAGAGTGAATCCTGAAATCATTGTAAGACCAATATATATGCGAAATGGCGAAAGTGTACAAGCTATTTTACGATATACATGAGAGAGAGAGGGATAGGGAGAGAGAGAGAGAGAGAGAGAGAGAGAGAGAGAGAGAGAGAGAGAGAGAGAGAGAGAGAGCGAGAGGAACTGTTGGAGTCTTTGCAAAATATGCAAGAGAAGTTGATAGACTGTTGAAGTCAATATAAGATAAACATGAAAAACTTTGAGCGTTATTGTAAGATGTACATGGGAAACTTTTGAAGTTGTTGTAAGGTTTACATGACAAGTTGGGAAACTCTTGGAGTCCTTGTAAGATACAGGAAAGGGGATGTGACTCTTCCAGTCAATGTCAGTATTTCATTTTCGTGTGTTGTTCGAAAAAGGGCGTCAACAACACGTTGATTTCAGACATTTTTACATATAAAACTTAAAGCCCTGTCGGAAACCAGCAGACAAGATGAGGTCCGAAAATCACCTACCTATGATGCAGGTCTTGAACCCGCGAAAAAGGTCTCTGTGGATATTAGGGCGGACAAGCTGTTGTGTCAGCCACCATCACTTTTAGGTATTACATGTGGGGAGGAAACTCTCCTATAGTCTCTGTAGGCAATAAACGATGAGTGGGCGTAGATAAAAGTGTCTGTCGGCAAGAAATATTGCAAGAGGATTCCATTAGTTTTTCTGTGGAGAAAAATTTTATGTATGGGAAAAGCAAATAAGGGAACAGAAATGACTAGTACATTTCTTGACACATGCAAGATTTTTACAGTGACACTCAGGTTTCAGATTTGCTATACAAATCTATCTGATGTGGATAAGCCACTAAAGATTCAAGCTTTGCAAGCTCATGAGAGACTCTCTCAGCAAAGAACATGGCTGGTTATAACCGCTCGAGTCCCGACTTGTCATGCATCAAACCCGCAAGAACAAAGTCTCTGTGTGGGTCACATTTTGGGCAACAGTTGAGTCTTCAGGCCAGGAGTTGACATGGGGAAAAGTGATCTTTGTAGCCCAGACTGACTTCTGATGTCACAGTCGAAAAAATCAAATGAAAGCCTTGAACAGTCATGGATGCTTCTAAAAAAGCTTTAGATTTAAGTCCATAGCATTCGCGCAGTCTACTGGAAAGGTTCCAGTTAATTGATCATTGTAGACATTGCTCTGAATATCCTAGGATGCACGCCACGTATTCAATAGCAGCAAGAAAATAACGCATCTCTTTGATTAAAACTTTTCTCATTTCCTGTATCCCCATAAAATTATAAATAAGAATGCCATGTATTTCTCTTTTCAACGAATCTCAAACATTTTGAATATGACGGGAATCAGTCATCCAACTGGAGCAAGAGAATGCTAGAGTCTTTTAGAACCATTGTAAGATATACATGAGAAAGAGAGAGACAGGAAGAGAGAGACACAGAGAGTCCCTGTGGTTCATTGTAACATATGCAAGAGAATGTGAGAGTCTTTTAGAACCATTGTAAGATATACATGAGAAAGAGTGAGAAATCTCTGAGTAATAGCAAGAAAAGAGAGTCTCAAAGAATCTTGAAGGGTATACTTAAAAAGATGACTCTTGGAGTCATTGTAAGATAAACATGAGAAAAATAAATAAAAATATATAGAGATTCTCTTCATGTCATTGTAAGATATACTTGAAAGAGAGAAAGAGATAGTGAGTCCTGAAATCATTGTTAGACTAATATACATGAGAAATGGCGAGAGTCTACAAGCTATTGTACGATATACATGAGAGAGAGAGGGAGAGTGAGAGATCAAGTAACTCTTGGAGTCTTTGCAAAATATGCAAGAGAAGTTGAGAGACGTTAAATTTATGTCTACAAGCCAGGATTTGACATGAAGAAAAGTAATCTTTTTAATCCAGACTGATTTCTGATGTCACAGTAGAAGAAATCAAATGAAAGCCTTGAACAGTCATGGATGCTTCTAAAAAAGCTTTAGATTTAAGTCCATAGCATTCGTGCAGTCTACTGGAAAGGTTCCAGTTAATTGATCATTGTAGACATTGCTCTGAATATCCTAGGATGCACGCTACGTATTCAATAGCAGCAAGAAAATAACGCATCTCTTTGATTAAAACTTTTCTCATTTCCTGTATCCCCATAAAATTATAAATAAGAATGCCATGTATTTCTCTTTTTAACGAATTTCAAACATTTTGACTATGACGGGAATCACTCATCCAACTGGAGGAAGAGAATGCTAGAGTCTTTTAGAACCATTGCAAGATATATATGAGAAAGAGAGAGACAGGGAGAGAGAGACACAGAGAGTCCCTGTTGTTCATTGTAACATATGCAAGAGAATGTGAGAGTCTTTTAGAACCATTGTAAGATATACAAGAGAAAGAGTGAGAATTCTCTGAGTAATAAGAAGAAAAGAGAGTCTCAAAGAATGTTGTAAGGTGTACTTAAGAAGATGACCATTTGAGTCATTGTAAGATAAACATGAGAAAAATTTATAAAAATATAGAGAGTCTCTTCATGTCATTGTAAGTTTTCCTTGAAAGAGAGAGTGAGAGTGAATCCTGAAATCATTGTAAGACCAATATATATGCGAAATGGCGAAAGTGTACAAGCTATTTTACGATATACATGAGAGAGAGAGGGATAGGGAGAGAGAGAGAGAGAGAGAGAGAGAGAGAGAGAGAGAGAGAGAGAGAGAGAGAGAGAGAGCGAGAGGAACTGTTGGAGTCTTTGCAAAAATATGCAACAGAAGTTGAGAGACTGTTGAAGTCAATATAAGATAAACATGAAAAACTTTGAGCGTTATTGTAAGATGTACATGGGAAACTTTTGAAGTTGTTGTAAGGTTTACATGAAACGTTGGGAGACTCTTGGAGTCCTTGTAAGATACAGGAAAGGGGATGTGACTCTTCCAGTCAATGTCAGTATTTCATTTTCGTGTGTTGTTCGAAAAAGGGCGTCAACAACACGTTGATTTCAGACATTTTTACATATAAAACTTAAAGCCCTGTCGGAAACCAGCAGACAAGATGAGGTCCGAAAATCACCTACCTATGATGCAGGTCTTGAACCCGCGAAAAAGGTCTCTGTGGATATTAGGGCGGACAAGCTGTTGTGTCAGCCACCATCACTTTTAGGTATTACTTGTGGGGAGGAAACTCTCCTATAGTCTCTGTAGGCAATAAACGATGAGTGGGCGTAGATAAAAGTGTCTGTCGGCAAGAAATATTGCAAGAGGATTCCATTAGTTTTTCTGTGGAGAAAAATTTTATGTATGGGAAAAGCAAATAATGGAACAAAAACGACTAGTCCAATTTCTTGACACATGCAAGATTTTACAGTGACACACAGGTTTCAGATTTGCTACACAAATCTATCTGATGTGGATAAGCCACTAAAGATTCAAGCTTTGCAAGCTCATGAGAGACTCTCTCAGCAAAGAACATGGCTGGTTATAACCGCTCGAGTCCCGACTTGTCATGCATCAAACCCGCAAGAACAAAGTCTCTGTGCGGGTCACATTTTGGGCAACAGTTAAGTTACTGCCTTCAGGCCAGGAGTTGACATAGAGAAAAGTGATCTTTGTAACCCAGACTGACTTCTGATGTCACAGTCGAAAAAATCAAATGAAAGCCTTGAACAGTCATGGATGCTCCTAAAAAGGCTTTAGATTTAAGTCCATAGCAATAGCGCAATCCAATGGAAAGGTTCCAGTTAGTTGATCATTGTAGACATTGCTCTAAATATCCTAGGATGCACGCCACGTATTCAATAGCAGCAAGAAAATAACACATCTCTTTGTTTAAAAATTTTCTCATTTCCTGTATCCCCATAGAATTATAAATAAGAATGCCATGTATTTCTCTTTTTAACGAATCTCAAACATTTTGAATATGACGGGAATCAGTCATCCAACTGGAGCAAGAGAATGTGAGAGTCTTTAAGAACCATTGTAAGATATACATGAGAAAGAGAGAGGCAGGGAGAGAGAGACACACACACACAGAGAGTCCCTGTGATTCATTGTAACATATGCAAGAGAATGTGAGAGTCTTTAAGAACCAATGTGAGATATACAGCAGAAAGAGTGAGAATTCTCTGAGTAATAGCAAGAAATGAGAGTCTCAAAGTATTTTGTAGGGTGTACTTAAGAAGATGACCCTAGGAGTCATTGTAAGATAAACATGAGAAAAATTTATAAAAATATATAGAGAGTGTCTTCATGTCATTGTAAGATATACTTGAAAGAGAGAGAGAGAGTGAATCCTGAAATCATTGTAAGACTAATTTACATGAGAAATGGCGAGAGTCTGCAAGCTATTGTAGGATATACATGAGAGAGAGAGAGAGAGAGAGAGAGAGAGAGAGAGAGAGAGAGAGGGAGAGAGTGAGAGATCGTGGAACTCTTGGAGTCTTTGCAAAATATGCAAGAGAAGTTGAGAGACTGTTGGAGTCAATTTAAGATAAAGATGAAAAACTTTGAGCGTTATTGTAAGATGTACATGGGAAACTTTTGAAATTGTTGTAAGGTTTACATGAAAAGTTGGGAGACTCTTGGAGTCATTGTAAGATACAGGAAAGGGGATGTGACTCTTCCAGTCAATGTCAGTATTTCATTTTCGTGTGTTGGTCGGAAAAATGCGTCATCAACACGTTGAATTCAGACATTTTTACATATAAAACTTAAAGTCCCTTCGGGAACCAGCAGAGCGAAACCGACAAGATGAGGTCCAAAAAACACCTCCATATGATGTAGGTCTTGAACCCGTGAAAAAGGTCTCTGTGGATATTAGGGCGGACAAGATGTTGTGTCAGCCACCATCACTTTTAGGTATTACATGTGGGGAGGAAACTCTCCTATGGTCTCTGTAGGCAATAAACGATGAGTGGGCGTAGATAAAAGTGTCTGTCGGCAAGAAATATTGCAAGAGGAATCCATTAATTTTTCACTGGAGAAAAATTTTATGTATGGGAAAAGCAAATAAGGGAACAGAAATGACTAGTACAATTTCTTGACACATGCAAGATTTTACAGAGACACTCAGGTTTCAGATTTGCTATACAAATCTATCTGATGTGGATAAGCCACTAAAGATTCAAGCTTTGCAAGCTCATGAGAGACTCTCTCAGCAAAGAGCATGGCTGGTTATAACCGCTCGAGTCCCGACTTGTCATGCATCAAACCCGCAAGAACAAAGTCTCTGTGCGGGTCACATTTTGGGCAACAGTTAAGTTACTGTCTTCAGGCCAGGAGTTGACATAGAGAAAAGAGATCTTCGTAACCCAGACTGATTTCTGATGTCACAGTCGAAGAAATCAAATGAAAGCCTTGAACAGTCATGGATGCTCCTAAAAAGGCTTTAGATTTAAGTCCATAGCATTAGCGCAATCCACTGTAAAGGTTCCAGTTAGTTGATCATTGTAGACATTGCTCTAAATATCCTAGGATGCACGCCACGTATTCAATAGCAGCAAGAAAATAACACATCTCTTTGATTAAAACTTTTCTCATTTCCTGTATCCCCATAGAATTATAAATAAGAATGCCATGTATTTCTCTTTTTAACGAATCTCAAACATTTTGAATATGACGGGTATCAGTCATCCAACTGGAGCAAGAGAATGTGAGAGTCTTTTAGAACCATTGTAAGATATACATGAGAAAGAGAGAGGCAGGGAGAGAGACATACACACACACACACAGAGTTCCTGTGAGTCATTGTAACATATGCAAGAGAATGTGAGAGTCTTTTAGAACCATTGTGAGATATGCAGGAGAAAGAGTGAGAATTCTCTGAGTAATAGCAAGAAATGAGAGTCTCAAAGAATTTTGTAAGGTGTACTTAAGAAGATGACCCTTGGAGTCATTGTAAGATAAACATGAGAAAAATAAATAAAAATATATAGAGAGTCTCTTCATGTCATTGTAAGATATACTTGAAAGAGAGAGAGAGAGAGAGAGAGAGAGAGAGAGAGAGAGAGAGAGAGAGAGAGAGAGAATGAATCCTGAAATCATTGTAAGACTTATTTACATGAGAAATGGCGAGAGTCTGCAAGCTTCTGTACGATATACATGAGAGAGAGAGAGAGGGATAGGGAGAGAGAGAGAGAGAGCGAGAGGAACTGTTGGAGTCTTTGCAAAATATGCAAGAGAAGTTGAGAGACTGTTGAAGTCAATATAAGATAAACATGAAAAACTTTGAGCGTTATTGTAAGATGTACATGGAAAACTTTTGAAGTTGTTGTAAGGTTTACATGAAAAGTTGGGAGACTCTTGGAGTCCTTGTAAGATACACGAAAGGGGATGTGACTCTTCCAGTCAATGTCAGTATTTCATTTTCGTGTGTTGTTCGAAAAAGGGCGTCAACAACACGTTGATTTCAGACATTTTTACATATAAAACTTAAAGCCCCGTCGGAAACCAGCAGACAAGATGAGGTCTAAAAATCACCTACCTATGATGCAGGTCTTGAACCCGTGAAAAAGGTCTCTGTGGATATTAGTGGGGACAAGCTGTTGTGTCAGCCGCCACCGTTTTTAGGCATTACATGTGGGGAGGAAACTCTCCTATAGTCTTTGTAGGCAATTAACGATGAGTGGGCGTAGATAAAAGTGTCTGTAGGCAAGAAATATTGCAAGAGGAGTCCATTAATTTTTGTGTGGAGTATATGTGGAGAAAAATTTTAAATATGGGAAAAGGAAATAAGGGAACAAAAAGAATAGTACAATTTCTTGACACATGCAAGATTTTACAGTGACACTCTGGTTTCAGATTTGCTACACAAATCTATCTGATGTGGATAAGCCACTAAAGATTCAAGCTTTGCAAGCTCATGAGAGACTCTCTCAGCAAAGAACATGGCTGGTTATAACCGCTCGAGTCCCGACTTGTCATGCATCAACCCCGCAAGAACAAAGTCTCTGTGCGGGTCACATTTTGGGCAACAGTTAAGTTACTGTCTTCAGGCCAGGAGTTGACATGGGGAAAAGTGATCTTTGTAGCCCAGACTGACTTCTGATGTCACAGTCGAAGAAATCAAATGAAAGCCTTGAACAGTCATGGATGCTTCTAAAAAAGCTTTAGATTTAAGTCCATAGAATCCCGCAGTCCACTGGAAAGGTTCCAGTTAATTGATCATTGTAAACATTGCTCTGAATATCCTAGGATGCACGCCACGTATTCAATAGCAGCAAGAAAATAACGCATCTCTTTGATTAAAACTTTTCTCATTTTCTTTATCCCCATAGAATTATAAATAAGAATGCCATGTATTTCTCTTTTTAACGAATCTCAAACAATTTGAATATGACGGGAATCAGTCATCCAACTGGAGCAAGAGAATGTGAGAGTCTTTTAGAACCATTGTAAGATATATATGAGAAAGAGAGAGACAGGGAGAGAGAGACACAGAGAGTCCCTGTGGTTCATTGTAACATAAATATGCAAGAGAATGTGAGAGTCTTTTAGAACCATTGTAAGATATACAAGAGAAAGAGTGAGAATTCTCTGAGTAATAGCAAGAAAAGAGAGTCTCAAAGAATGTTGTAGGGTGTACTTAAGAAGATGACCATTTGAGTCATTGTAAGATAAACATGAGAAAAATTTATAAAAATATAGAGAGTCTCTTCATGTCATTGTAAGTTTTCCTTGAAAGAGAGAGTGAGAGTGAATCCTGAAATCATTGTAAGACCAATATATATGCGAAATGGCGAAAGTGTACAAGCTATTTTACGATATACATGAGAGAGAGAGGGATAGGGAGAGAGAGAGAGAGAGAGAGAGAGAGAGAGAGAGAGAGAGAGAGAGAGAGAGAGAGAGAGAGAGAGGAACTGTTGGAGTCTTTGCAAAATATGCAAGAGAAGTTGATAGACTGTTGAAGTCAATAAAAGATAAACATGAAAATCTTTGAGCGTTATTGTAAGATGTACATGGGAAACTTTTGAAGTTGTTGTAAGGTTTACATGACAAGTTGGGAGACTCTTGGAGTCATTGTAAGATACAGGAAAGGAGATGTGACTCTTCCAGTCAATGTCAGTATTTCATTTTCGTGTGTTGTTCGAAAAAGGGCGTCAACAACACGTTGATTTCAGACATTTTTACATATAAAACTTAAAGCCCCGTCGGAAACCAGCAGACAAGATGAGGTCTAAAAATCACCTACCTATGATGCAGGTCTTGAACCCGTGAAAAAGGTCTCTGTGGATATTAGGGGGGACAAGCTGTTGTGTCAGCCGCCACCGTTTTTAGGCATTACATGTGGGGAGGAAACTCTCCTATAGTCTTTGTAGGCAATAAACGATGAGTGGGCGTAGATAAAAGTGTCTGTAGGCAAGAAATATTGCAAGAGGAGTCCATTAATTTTTGTGTGGAGTATATGTGGAGAAAAATTTTATATATGGGAAAAGGAAATAAGGGAACAAAAAGAATAGTACAATTTCTTGACACATGCAAGATTTTACAGTGACACTCTGGTTTCAGATTTGCTACACAAATCTATCTGATGTGGATAAGCCACTAAAGGTTCAAGCTTTGCAAGCTCATGAGAGACTCTCTCAGCAAAGAACATGGCTGGTTATAACCGCTCGAGTCCCGACTTGTCATGCATCAACCCCGCAAGAACAAAGTCTCTGTGTGGTTCACATTTTGGGTAACAGTTAAGTTACTGTCTTCAGGCCAGGAGTTGACATGGGGAAAAGTTATCTTTTTAACCGAGACTGATTTTTTATGTCACATTCGAAGGAATCAAAATGGATGCTCCTAAAAAAGCTTTAGTCCATAACATTCGCGCAATCCCTTGGGAAGTTTTTTAGTTTGTTTATCATTGTAGACATTGCTTTAAATATCCTAAGATGCACGCTACGTAATCAATACCAGCAAAAATACTCATATCTTGTATTCCCATAAAGTTATAAATAAGAATGCCATGTCATTCTCTTTTTAACGAATCCCAAACATTTGGAACATGAGAGGAATCAGTCATCCAACCGGAGCAGAGTGTCAGCCGACACTCAATAAAAGAGCAGAGAGGATGATGTGCCGTTTCAAAACTAATCGTAAAAATCGTTTATTTCTTTTACAATTGTAGGCAAGAAATAATTTAAACAGTATTGCTGATTCCCGCTACGGATCCCCAGCAAACTCTTTTATCGTTTGCTATACAAAACAAAAAATAAAATTATCAAACTCTCAATCAATACCTCGTTGTAAAAGATGCAAACTTTTAAGTTAGAAGCAAGAAGGAACCGGAATCAGCAAAGAAAGACCAAACAAAGCAGGAAATAAGCGAGGCCAGCGGCAAAAGTATTAAACATCTCTACAATATTGTGTAGAGGGAGAGGCATTGATTCTTTGTCAGTGAAAGTAAGGACACGTTATACTCAACAAACCTTGATAAATAATGTGCGTTTCAAAAAGACCTTCATAATATTTTGTCAGGAAACTGCTCTAATAACTGTGTATGGAATGATTTAACTTAAAATAGTCTTTTTTCTTTACGATATCAGAAACAAAACTTTTTTTTATCACAGCTGCTGATACCACATCACCCTTTAGTTTTACCCATGTCGGATTTAACGTTGTCAAGTAGAAATGATATCTTTCAATAGAAAGCACAAGCTTAATAATCTATGTAATTTCGCAAAGATCTCCAGCAGTAGGAATTTTTTACTTGATCACTGCAACCGCTTACAGCTCCAGTTTGACAAAAATCTGGTAACATTTAATTTTTTTTTTTGGCGGAGGGGGCAAGGGGGGGGGGAGGATGGCGGAGGTGTCTCATAAATTTCCTGCAATATGAAATCTAGACAGAAAATGCAGCTGAGGATACCCACAGTCAATTCCTCATACATCATAAGGTTCGAAATTGGATATCAAAAAGTGGTAGAGATCAATTATGAGTTGCTGTTTTTTCGATCCAAATGAAGGGACAGAATATACAATAATGATCTACTGTTTTCTTTGTCGATAGGAAGAAACAAAACACAGAAAAATCATCTACTGTTTTCTTTGTCGATAGACAGGAACAGAATTCATAATCATAATTTGCTGTTTTCTCTATCTAAAGGAAGGAACAGAACACACTATAATGATCTGCTGATTTCACTATCTATAGGCAGGAACATACCATACACTAATGATCTGCTGTTTTATTTATCGAATGAAAGGAACAGAACACATAATAATGATCTGGTGTTTTTTTTACCGATAGGAATGAACAGACCACCCATCCATGATTTGGTGTTTTCTATAGGAAGGAACTGACCACACAATCATGATCTGGTGTTTCCTCTATCTATAGGGAGGAACAGAACACACTATAATGATATGCTGATTTCACTATCTATAGAAAAGAACTACCACACACTAATGATCCGCTGTTTTATTTATCGAAGGGAAAGAACAGAATACAAAATAATGATCTGGTGTTTTCTTTACAGATAGAAAGGAACATATCACCCAATCATAATTTGGTCTTGCCTCTAACTTTAGCAAGGAACAGACCACCTAATCATGATCTGCTGTTTTCTCTATCTATAGAAAGAAGCAGAACACACAATCATGATCAGTTGTTTTCTCTATCTATAGGAAGGAACAGACCCCCCAATCATGATCTAGTGTTTTCTTTATCTATACGAAGGAACAGACCACCCAATTAAAACCTTCTGTTTTTTCTATCTATAGAAAAGAACAGACAACACATTGATGATCTGGTGTTTTATCTATTTATAGGAAGCAATCGACCACCCAATCATGATCTGTTGTTTTATCTATCTATAGGAAGGAACAGAACACACAATCATGATCTGTTCTTTTCTGTATCTATAGGAAGTAACAGACCACACAATCATGATCTGGTGTTTTCTCTATCTTTACAAAGGAAAAGACCACCCAATCATGATCTGGTGTTTTCTCTATCTATAGGAAAAAACAGACAACACAATCATGATCTGGTGTTTTCTCTATCTATAGGAAGGAACAGACCATACAATCATGATCTGCTGTTTTCTCTATCAATAAAAAGGAAGAGAGAACACAATCATGATCTGCTGTTTTCTCTATCTATAGGAAGTAACAGACCACAAAATCATGATCTGTTTTTTTTCTAAATATAGGATGGAACAGATCACACAATAATGATCTGCTGTTTTCTCCACCTATGGGAAGGAACAGATCACACAACCATGATTTACTGTTTTCTCTATCTATAATAAGGAACAGACCACATAATTATGATCTGGTGTTTTCTTTATCTACAGGAAGGAACAGAACACACACTCATGATCTGGTGTTTTCTTTACCGATAGGAAGGAAAAGACCACACAATCATGATCTGGTGTTTTCTCTATCAATAGGAAAGAGCAGACCACCAAATCATGATCTGCTATTTTCTCTATCTTTAGGAAGGAATAGACCAAACAATCATGATCTGGTATTTTGTCTATTTCTAGTAAGGGACAGACCACACAATCTTCTTACTATAGTAAGGAACAGAACACACAATCATGATCTGCTGTTTTCTCTATCTGTAGGAAGTAACAGACCACACAATCATGATGTGGTATTTTCTCTATCAATAGGCGGGAACAGACCACCAAATTATGATCTGCTGTTTTATCTATCTATAGGAAGGAAGAGATCACACAATAATGATCTGCTGTTTTCTCTATCTTTAGGAAGGAAGAGATCACACAATCATAATTTACTGTTTTCTCTATCTATAGTAAGGAACAGACCACACAATCATGATCTGATGTTTTCTTTACCGATAGGAAGGAACAGATCACACAATAATGATCTACTGTTTTCTCCATCTATGGGAAGGAGCAGATCACACAACCATGATTTGTTGTTTACTCTATCTATAGTAAGGAACAGACCACACAATCATGATCTGGTGTTTTCTTTATCTACAGGAAGGAACAGAACACACAATCATGATCTAGTGTTTTCTTTACCGATAGGAAGGAACAGACCACACAATCATGATCTGGTGTTTTCTCTATCAATAGGAAAGAATAGACCACCAAATCATAATCTGCTATTTTCTCTATCTTTAGGAAGGAAAAGACCAAACAATCATGATCTGGTATTTTGTCTATTTCTAGTAAGGAACAGACCACACAATCTTCTTATTATAGGAAGGAACAAAACACACAATCATGATATGCTGTTTGCTCTATCTATAGGAAGTAACAGACCACACAATCATGATGCGGTGTTTTCTCTATCAATAGGCGGGAACAGACAAACAAGTTATGATCTGCTGTTTTCTCTATCTATAGGAAGTTAGAGATCACACAATCATAATTTACTGTTTTCTCTATCTATAGTAAGGAACAGACCACACAATCATGATCTGGTGTTTTCTTTATCTACAGGAAGGAACAGAACACACACTCATAATCTGATGTTTTCTTTACCGATAGGAAGGAATAGAGCACACAATCATGATCTGGTGTTTTCTCTTTCAATAGGAAAGAACAGACCACCAAATTATGATCTGCTATTTTCTCTATCTTTAGGAAGGAATAGACCAAACAATCATGATCTGGTATTTTGTCTATTTCTAGTAAGGGACAGACCACACAATCTTCTTGCTATAGTAAGGAACAGAACGCACAATCATGATCTGCTGTTTTCTCTATCTATAGGAAGTAACAGACCACAAAATCATGATGTTTTTTTTTCTAAATATAGGAAGGAACAGAACACACAATCATGATCTACTGTTTTCTCCATCTATAGGAAGGAACAGATCACACAATAATAATCTGCTGTTTTCTCCATCTATTGGAAGGAACAGATCACACAATAACGATTTACTGTTTTCTCTGTCTATAGTAAGGAACAAAGCACATAATCATGATCTGATGTTTTCTTTACCGATAGGAAGGAACAGATCACACAATAATGATCTACTGTTTTCTCCATCTATGGGAAGGAACAGACCACACAATCATGATCTGGTGTTTTCTTTATCTACAGGAAGGAACAGAACACACAATCATGATCTGGTGTTTTCTTTATCTACAGGAAGGAACAGAAAACACAATCATGATCTAGTGTTTTCTTTACCGATAGGAAGGAACAGACCACACAATCATGATCTGGTTTTTTCTCTATCAATAGGAAAGAATAGACCACCAAATCATAATCAGCTATTTTCTCTATCTTTAGGAAGGAATAGACCAAACAATCATGATCTGGTATTTTGTCTATTTCTAGTAAGGGACAGACCACACAATCTTCTTATTATAGGAAGGAACAGAACACACAATCATGATATGCTGTTTGCTCTATCTATAGGAAGTAACAGACCACACAATCATGATGCGGTGTTTTCTCTATCAATAGGCGGGAACAGACAAACAAGTTATGATCTGCTGTTTTCTCTATCTATAGGAAGGAAGAGATCACACAATCATAATTTACTGTTTTCTCTATCTATAGGAAAGAACAGACGACACAATGATGATCTGGTGTTTTCTTTATCTACAGGAAGGGACAGAACACACATCCATGATCTGGTGTTTGCTTTACCGATATGAAGGAATAGACCACATATTCATGATCCGGTGTTTTCTCTATCTATAGGAAGGAACAGAACACACAATCATAATGTGATTATTTTTTTTATCTTTTGGAAGGAATAGACTACCTAATCATGATCTACTGTTTTCTCTATCTATAGGAAGGAACGGACCACCCAATCATGATCTACTGTTTTTTTTCTATCTATAGGAAGGAACAGACCACACAATCATGATGTGGTGTTTTCTTTACCGATATGAAGGAACAGACCACCCAATCATGATCTGCTGTTTTCTTTATCTATAGGAAAGAACAGACCACACAATCTTGATCTGGTGTTTTCTCTATTGATAGGAAAGAAACACACCATAAAATAATGATCTGCTCTTTTCTCTTTCTGTAGGAAAGAACAGACCATACAATCATGATCTGGTGTTTTCTCTATCAATAGGAAGAAACAGAATACACAATCATGATCTGCTGTTTTCTCTATCTATAGGAAGGAACAGACCACACAATCATGATATGCTGTTTTCTGTATCTATGGGAAGGAACAGACTACACAATCATGATCTGGTAATTTCTCTATCAATAGGTAGGAACAGACCACACAATCATGATCTGGTGTTTTCTCTATCTATAGGAAGGAAAAGACGATACAATCATGATCTAGTGTTTTCTGTATCTATATGAAGAAACAGACCACACACTCATGATCTTCTGTTTTCTGTATCTATTGGAAGGAACTGACCATACAATCATGATCGGTGTTTTCTCTGTCTATAGAAAGTAACAGAACACATAAGCATGATCTGCTGTTTTCTCTATCTAAAGGAAGGAACAGACCACACAACAAGGATCTGGTGTTTTCTTTATCTAAACAAAGGTACAGGCCACCCAATTGAAACCTCTTGTTTTTTCTATCTATAGAAATGAACAGACAACACAATCATGATCTGGTGTTTAATCTATCTATAGTAAGGAATAGACCACTCAATCATGATCTGCTGTTTTCTCTATCTATAGGAAGGAACAGAACACACAATCATGATCTGCTGTTTTCTGTATCTATAGGAAGTAACAGACAACACAATCATGATCTGCTGTTTTGTGTATCTATGGGAAGGAACAGACCACACAATCATGATCTGCTGTTTTCATTATCTATAGCGGGAACAGACTACCCAATCATGATCTGGTGTTTTCGCTATGTATATGAAGGTACAGACCTTACAATCACGATCTGGTGTTTTCTCTATCCATAGGAAGGAACAGAAAACAAAATCATGATCTGGTGTTTTCTCTATCTATAGGAAGGAACAGAGCACACAATAATGATCTACTGTTTTTTCTCTCTATAGGAAGGAACAGACCACACAATTATGATGTGGTGTTTTCTTTACCGATATGAAGGAACAGACCACCTAATCATGATCTGCTGTTTTCTCTTATTATAGGAAGGAACACACTACAAAATAATGTTTGCTCTATCTATAAGAAGGAACAGACCACACAATGTCGATCTGCTGTTTTCTCTATCAATAGGAAGGAACAGAACACACAATCATGATCTGCTGTTTGCTCTATCTATATGAAGGAACAGAGCACACAATCATGATCTGCTGTTTCCTCTATCAATAGGAAGCAACAGAACACACAATCATGATCTGGTGTTTTCTCTATCAATAGGAAGCAACAGACCCCCCATTCATGATCTAGTGTTTTCTTTATCTAAACAAAGGTACAGACCACCCAATTGAAACCTCCTGTTTTTTCTATCTATAGAAAGGAACAGACAACACAATCATGATCTTGTTTTTTATCTATCTATAGTAAGGAACAGACCACCCAATCATGATCTGTTGTTTTCTTCATCTATAGGAAGGAACAGAACACACAATCATGATCTACTGTTTTCTGTATCTATAGGAAGGAACAGAACACACAATTATGATCTGCTGTTTTGTGTATCTATTGGAAAGAACAGACCACACAATCATGATCTGCTGTTTTCTGTGTCTATAGTAAGGAACAGAACAAACAATCATGATCTGCTGTTTACTCTATCAATAGGAAGGAACAGACCACACAATTATGATGATCTGCTGTTTTCTGTAACTATGGGAAGGAAGAGACCAAACAATCATGATCTGCTGTTTTCATTATCAATAGCGGGAACAGACCACCCAATCATGATCTGGTGTTTTCTCTATCTATATGATGGTACAGACCACCAATCATGATCTGGTGTTTTCTCTATTCATATGAAGGTACAGACTTTACAATCATGATCTTGTGTTTTCTTTATCTATAGGAAGGAACAGAAAACACAATCATGATCTAGTGTTTTCTGTATTTATAGGAAGGAACACACCACTAAATAATGATCTGCTGTTTTTTCTCTCTATAGGAAGGAACAGACCATACAATCATGATCTGGTGTTTTCTCTATCAATAGGAAAGAATAGAGCACACAGTCTTGATCTACTGTTTTTTCTATCTATTCAAAGAACCAGATAACACAATCATGATCTTTTGTTTTCTCGATCTATAAGAAGGAACAGACCACACAATCATGATCTGTTGTTTTTTCTAACTATAGGAAGGAACAGACCAAAGAATCATGATCTGCCTTTTTTTTCTATCTATTCGAAGGAACAAATAACACAATCATGATCTGTTGTTTTCTCGATCTACGGGAAGGAACAGACCACACGATCATGATCTGGTGTTTTCTCTATCAATAGGCGAGAACAGACCACCAAATCATGATCTGCTGTTTTCTTTTGCTATAGGAAGGAACAGATCACACAATCATGATTTACTATTTTCTCTATCTATAGGAAGGAACAGACCACACAATTAAGATCTGGTGTTTTCTCTATCTTCAGGAAGGAACAGACCACACAATCATGATCTTGTGTTTTCTCTATCTTTAGGAAGGAATAGACCACACAATCATGATCTGGTATTTTGTCTATTTCTAGTAAGGAACAGACCACACAATCATGATCTGCTTTTCTCTTTCTTTAGAAAGAAACAGACCACACAATCATGATCTGGTGTTTTCTCTATCTATAGGAAGGAACAGACCACCCAATCATGATTTGGTGTTTTCTTTATCAATAGGAAGGAACAGACCACACAATCATTATCTGGTGTTTTCTCTTTTTATAGGAAGGAACCTAAAACCAAATAACGATCTGCTGTTTTCTCTATCTATAGGAAGGAACAGACCACTCATACATGATCTGGTGTTTTCTCTATTTATATAAGTTTACAAATAGTAGATGTAGTAGTACTAGTAGTAGTAGTAGTAGTAGCAGTAGGAGTAGTAGTAGTAGTAGTAGTACTGTAGTAGTAGTAGTAGTAGTAGTAGTAGTAGTAGTAGTAGTAGTAGTAGTAGTAGTAGTAGTAGTAGTAGTAGCAGAAGTAGTAGTGGTAGCAGTAGTAGCAGCAGCAGCAGCAGTAGCAGTAGCAGTAGTAATAGTAGTAGTAGTCGCAGCAGCAGCAGCAGTCATACAGTCATGTCACTGTCTATTTGGGAGGGCCCCAGTACATTAGTTAAATGCTCACCTGCATTCTAAGCCTCAGCGCCACGTCACGGCTGTACTCTAGCTAAGGTGTCGTCGTCGTCGTCGTCGTCGCCGTCATCGTAGTCGTCGTTGAGGTCGTGGTGGTAATTGTGGTGACGGTCGTCGTCAATGTCGTCTTCGTCGTTGTCGTCGTGGTGGTAGTTGTGGTGATCGTCTTCATGGTTTTCGTAATGGTAGTGGTGATCGTCGTGGTGGTCGTCGTTGTCGTCATCCACGTGTCGTCGTCGTAGCAGTCATCGCTGTCGTAGTCGTCGTCGTGGTCGTGTCTTCGTCGTGTCTTCGTCCTGGTAGTCGTGATTGTCGTCGTAGGAGGAAGAAGAAGAAGAAGAAGAAGAAGAAGAAGAAGAAGAAGAAGAAGAAGAAGAAGAAGAAGAAGAAGAAGAAGAAGAAGAAGAAGAAGAAGAGAAGAAGAAGAAGAAGAAGAAGAAGAAGAAGAAGAAGAAGAAGAAGAAGAAGAAGAAGAAGAAGAAGAAGAAGAAGAAGAAGAAGAAGAAGAAGAAGAAGAAGAAGAAGAAGAAGAAGAAGAAGAAGAAGAAGAAGAAGAAGAAGAAGAAGAAGAAGAAGAAGAAGAAGAAGAAGAAGAAGAAGAAGAAGAAGAAACTACTAGTTAACTATATACATCCAGCTACATGAATAAAATTTTATACATATTTACAAATAAAATCCAGCTACTATTCTATCTACAACTAAAATCCAGCTACTATTCTATCTACAACTAAAAACCAGCTACAAAAAAAAAAAAACAACAAAAAAACAAAAACAAAAACAAAAAACAAAAACTTACATAAAGACGTCAGACTCCTGTTGGACTAAAGCTGATAGAAAGAAACAAAACATTTTTGTTAATAATCTGACTAATAGTTTAATCTCTCCTTCCCTCTGTATCTCTGTCTGTCTGTCTGTTTGTCCGTCTCCCTCTTGCTCATACTCTGTCTTTGTCTCTCCTTTTCATTTCTACCTCCCTCTCCCTCACGCATTGTCTTATTCTCTGTCCTTTTTCTGTCTCTTGTTCTCTTCCCTTTTTTGCTTTCTATCTATATCCCTCTCTGTCTTTGTCTCTGTCTGTCTGTGTTTGTCTCTCTTTCTTTCTCCCCCCTTTGTTATTTCATTCTCTTTATTTCTTTTCTATGTCTCGCACTTAGATTTCCGAAAAACAAAAGTTAAGGATAAAGCAAACAAAAGAAAAAAAAAAATTTTTTTTTTTTTGGTTTTTTGTTCTTATACTTTGATAAAAATACTTAACTGATTTGACATTCCATGGAAACAACAAGCAATGAAAAAGATAATCTAAATCCTTCTTCTAGTGTGGGTACAATGGTCTCAGAACTTATTTGACGCTAAGCGTGGGATAAACTGTGCTAAAATTTACAAGGCGCTAGCAGCTAAGCGTGTGAGATAAAATGGCGTAAGAACTTATAAGAGGCTAGAGGCTAAACGTATGAAATTGCATGTTGTGGGAACTTTAAAGAGGCTAAAGGCTAAACGTGTGAGATTGAATGGTGTGACAACTTTCAAGACGCTAGAGGCTAATGCGTGTGAGATTGAACCGTAGGAGAACCTTTAAGACATTAGAGGCTAAGCCTGTGAGATTAAACGGTGTAAGAACTTACAAGACACTAGAGGCTAAGCGTGTGAGACTGAAGGGTGGAAGAACTTAAAAGACACTTGAGGCTAAGCAAGTCAGACTGAACGATGTAAGAACTAACAAGACACTTGAGGCTAAACGTGTAAGATTGAACGGTGGAAGAACTGACGAGACACTTGAGGCTAAGCGTGTGAGATTGAACCGTGTTAGAATTTTCAAGACATTAGAGGCTAAACGTGTGAGATTAAACAGTGTGAGAAGATACAAGACGCTGGAGGCTAAGCGTATGAGACTGAAGGGTGGAAGAACTTAAAAGACACTTGAGGCTAAGCAAGTCAGACTGAACGATGTAAGAACTGACAAGACACTTGAGGCTAAACGTGTGAGATTGAACCGTGTTAGAATTTTCAAGACATTAGAGGCTAAACGTGTGAGATTAAACAGTGTGAGAAGATACAAGACGCTGGAGGCTAAGCGTATGAGACTGAAGGGTGGAAGAACTTAAAAGACACTTGAGGCTAAGCAAGTCAGACTGAACGATGTAAGAACTGACAAGACACTTGAGGCTAAACGTGTAAGATTGAACGGTGGAAGAACTGACGAGACACTTGAGCTAAGCGTGTGAGATTGAACGGTGGAAGACCTTACAAGACGCTAGGAGCTAAGCGTGTGAGACTGAACGGTAGAAGAACTTACAAGACGCTAGAGGCTCAGGGTGTGAGACTGAAAAGTGGAAGAACTTACAAGACGCTGGAGGCTAAGCGTGTGAGACTAAAGAGTGGAAGAACTTACAAGTCGCTAGAGGCTCAGGGTGTGAAATTGAACGTTGGAAGAACTTACAAGTCGCTAGAGGCTCAGGGTGTGAGATTGAACGGTGGAAGAACTTACAAGTCACTAGAGGCTAAGTATGTGAGACTGAATGGTGGAAGAACTTACAAGTCGCTAGAGGCTAAGCGTGTGAGATTAAACAGTTGAGGAACTTACAAGACGCTAGAGGCTAAGCGTGTGAGACTGAACAGTGGAAGAACTTACTAGACGCTAGAGGCTAAGCGTGTGAGACTGAACAGTGGAAGAACTTACAAGACGCTAGAGGCTAAGCTTGTGAGACTGAACAGTGGAAGAAATTACAAGACGCTAGAAGCTAAGCGTGTGAAACTGAACAGTGGAAGAACTTACAAGACGCTAGAGGCTAAGCTTGTGAGACTGAACAGTGGAAGAAATTACAAGACGCTAGAAGCTAAGCGTGTGAGACTGAACAGTGGAAGAACTTACAAGTCGGCAGAGGCTAATGGTGTGAGACTGAACACTGGAAGAACTTACAAGACACTTGAGGCTAAGCGTGTGAGATTGAACGTTGGAAGAAATTTTAAGACGCTAGAGGGTAAGCGTTACCGATTAAAGAGTGGAAGAACTTACAAGACGCTAGAGGGTAAGCGTTACCGATTGAAAAGTGGAAGAACTTACATGACGCTAGAGGCTAAGCTTGAGAGAGGTAACAGTGTAAGAACTTACAAGTCGCTAGACGCTAAGAGTGTGAGACTGAACGGTATAAGAACATACAAGACGCTAGAGGCTAGGCATTTGAGACTGAACAGTAAAGGAACTTACAAGTCGGAAGAGGCTAAGGGTGTGAGACTGAACACTGGAAGAACTTACAAGATACTTGAGGCAAAGCGTAAGAGATTGAAAAGCGGAAAAACTTACAAGTCGCTAGAGGCTAAGCTTGAGAGATGTAACCGTGGAGAACTTACAAGACGCTAGAGGCTCAGGGTGTGAGACTGAACATTAGAAGAAATTACCAGACGCTACGAGCTACGCGTGTGAGACTGAACAGTGGAAGAACTTACAAGTCGCTAGACGCTAAGGGTGTGAGACTGAACATTAGAAGAATTTACAAGACGCTAGGAGCTAAGCCTGTGAGATTGAACGGTGGAAGAACTTACAAGTCGCTAGACGCTAAGGGTGTGAGACTGAACAGTGGAATAACTTACATGACGCTAGAGGCTAAGCTTGAGAGATGTAACCGTGGAAGAACTTACAAGACGCTAGAGGCTCAGGGTGTGAGACTGAACATTAGAAGAAATTACCAGACGCTACGAGCTACGCGTGTGAGACTGAACAGTGGAAGAACTTACAAGTCGCTAGACGCTAAGGTTGTGAGACTGAACAGTGGAATAAATTACATGACGCTAGAGGCTAAGCTTGAGAGATGTAACGGTGTAAGAACTTACAAGACGCTAGAGGCTAAGTGTGTGAGACTGAACAGTGGAAGAACTTACAAGTCGCTAGAAGCTCAGGGTGTGAGATTGAACGGTGGAAGAACTTAAAAGACGTTAGAAGGTAAGGGTGTGAGACTAAACATTGGAAGAACTTACAAGACGCTAGAGGCTAGGTGTGTGAGACTGAACAGTGGAAGAACTTACAAGTCACTAGAAGCTCAGGGTGTGAGATTGAACGGTGGAAGAACTTAAAAGACGTTAGAATGTAAGGGTGTGAGACTAAACATTAGAAGAACTTACAAGACGCTAGAGGCTAAGCGTGTGAGACTGAACAGTGGAAGAACTTACAAGACGCTAGAGACTAAGAGTGTAAGACTGAACAGTGGAAAAACTTACAAGTCCCTAGAGGCTCAGGGTGTAAGATTAAAAAGCGGAAAAACTAACAAGTCGCTAGAGGCTCAGGGTGTGAGATTGAACGGTGGAAGAACTTACAAGTCGCTAGAGGCTAAGTATGTGAGACTGAACGGTGGAAGAACTTACAAGTCGCTAGAGGCTCAGGGTGTGAGATTAAACAGTTGAGGAACTTACAAGTCGCTAGAGGCTAAGTATGTGAGACTGAACGGTGGAAGAACTTACAAGTCGCTAGAGGCTCAGGGTGTGAGATTAAACAGTTGAGGAACTTACAAGTCGCTAGAGGCTAAGTATGTGAGACTGAACGGTGGAAGAACTTACAAGTCGCTAGAGGCTCAGGGTGTGAGATTAAACAGTTGAGGAACTTACAAGACGCTAGAGGCTAAGAGTGTGAGACTGAAAAGTGGAAGAACTAACTAGACGCTAGAGGCTAAGCGTGTGAAACTGAACAGTGGAAGAAATTACAAGTCGGCAGAGGCTAATGGTGTGAGACTGAACACTGGAAGAACTTACAAGACACTTGAGGCTAAGCGTGTGAGATTGCACGATGGAAGAAATTTTAAGACGCTAGAGGGTAAGCGTTACCGATTGAAAAGTGGAAGAACTTACATGACGCTAGAGGCTTAGCTTGAAAGAGGTAACAGTGTAAGAACTTACAAGACGCTAGAGGCTAAGTGTGTGAAACTGAACAGTGGAAGAACTTACAAGTCGCTAGACGCTAAGGGTGTGAGACTAAACGGTAGAAGAACATACAAGACGCTGGAGGCTAGGCATTTGAGACTGAACAGTAAAGGAATATACAAGTCGGAAGAGGCTAAGGGTGTGAGACTGAACACTGGAAGAACTTACAAGATACTTGAGGCAAAGCGTGTGAGATTGAAAAGCGGAAAAACTTACAAGTCGCTAGAGGCTAAGCTTGAGAGATGTAACCGTGGAGAACTTACAAGACGCTAGAGGCTCAGGGTGTGAGACTGAACATTAGAAGAAATTACAAGACGCTAGGAGCTAAGCCTGTGAGATTGAACGGTGGAAGAACTTACAAGTCGCTAGACGCTAAGCGTGTGAGACTGAACAGTGGAAGAACTTACAAGTCGCTAGACGCTAAGGGTGTGAGACTGAACATTAGAAGAATTTACAAGACGCTAGGAGCTAAGCCTGTGAGATTGAACGGTGGAAGAACTTACAAGTCGCTAGACGCTAAGAGTGTGAGACTGAACATTAGAAGAATTTGCAAGACGCTACGAGCTAAGCGTGTGAGACTGAACTGTGGAAGAACTTACATGACGCTCGAGGCAAAGGGTGTGAGACTGAACAGTAGAAGAACTTACAAGACTTAAGAGGTTAATCGTGTGAGACTGAAAAGTAAAAGAACTTACAAGACGCTAGAGGCTGGGAGTGTGAGATTGAACAGTAAAAGAACTTACAAGATGCTAGAGGCTAAAAGTGTGAGACTGAACTGTGGAAGAACTTGCAAGATTCTAGAGGCCAGGCGTTTGAGACTAAATAGTGGAAGAACTTACATGACGCTAGAGGCAAAGCGTGTGAGATTAAACGATGGAAGAAATTTTAAGACGCTAGACGCTAAGGGTGTGAGACTGAACAGTGGAAGAACTTACATGACGCTAGAGGCTAAGCTTGAGACATGTAACGGTGTAAGAACTGACAAGACGCTAGAGGCTAAGTGTGTGAGACTGAACAGTGGAAGAACTTACAAGTCACAAGAAGCTCAGGGTGTGAGATTGAACGGTGGAAGAACTTAAAAGACGTTAGAAGGTAAGGGTGTAAGACTAAACATTAGAAGAACTTACAAGTCGCTAGAGGCTAAGCGTGTGAGACTGAACAGTGGAAGAACTTTAAAGACGCTAGAGACTAAGAGTGTAAGACTGAACAGTGGAAGAACTTACAAATCGCTAGAGGCTCAGGGTGTAAGATTGAAAAGCGTAGAAACTTACAAGTCGCAAGAGGCTCAGGGTGTGAGACTGAACCGTGGAAGAACTTACATGGCGCTAGAGGCTAAGGGTGTGAGAATGAACATTAGAAGAATTTACAAGACGCTACGAGCTAAGCGTGTGAGACTGAACAGTAACAGAACTTACAGGACGCTAGAGACTAAGCGTGTGAGACTGAAAAGTGGAAGAACTTACAGGACGCTAGAGACTAAGCGTGTGAGACTGAACAGTGGAAGAATGTACAAGACGCTAGAGGGTAGGAATGTGAGATTGAACAGTAACAGAACTTACAGGACGCTAGAGACTAAGCGTGTGAGACTGAACAGTGGAAGAACTTACAAGACGCTAGAGGCTAAGCGTGTGAAACTGAACAGTGGAAGAACTTTCAAGTCGCTAGACGCTAAGGGTGTGAGACTAAACGGTAGAAGAATTTACAAGACGCTAGGAGCTAAGCCTGTGAGATTGAACGGTGGAAGAACTTTCAAGTCGCTAGACGCTAAGGGTGTGAGACTAAACGGTAGAAGAATTTACAAGACGCTAGGAGCTAAGCCTGTGAGATTGAACGGTGGAAGAACTTTCAAGTCGCTAGACGCTAAGGGTGTGAGACTAAACGGTAGAAGAATTTACAAGACGCTAGGAGCTAAGCCTGTGAGATTGAACGGTGGAAGAACTTTCAAGTCGCTAGACGCTAAGGGTGTGAGACTAAATGGTAGAAGAATTTACAAGACGCTAGGAGCTAAGCCTGTGAGATTGAACGGTGGAAGAACGTTCAAGTCGCTAGACGCTAAGGGTGTGAGACTGAACATTAGAAGAATTTACAAGACGCTAGGAGCTAAGCGTGTGAGACTGAACTGTGGAAGAATTTACATGACGCTAGAGGCTAAGCGTGTGAGACTGAAAAGTAAAAGAACTTACAAGACGCTAGAGGCTGGGAGTGTGAGATTGAACAGTAAAAGAACTTACAAGATGCTAGAGGCTAAAAGTGTGAGACTGAACTGTGGAAGAACTTGCAAGATTCTAGAGGCCAGGCGTTTGAGACTAAATAGTGGAAGAACTTACATGACGCTAGAGGCAAAGCGTGTGAGATTAAACGATGGAAGAAATTTTAAGACGCTAGACGCTAAGGGTGTGAGACTGAACAGTGGAAGAACTTACATGACGCTAGAGGCTAAGCTTGAGACATGTAACGGTGTAAGAGCTGACAAGACGCTAGAGGCTAAGTGTGTGAGACTGAACAGTGGAAGAACTTACAAGTCACTAGAAGCTCAGGGTGTGAGATTGAACGGTGGAAGAACTTAAAAGACGTTAGAATGTAAGGGTGTAAGACTAAACATTAGAAGAACTTACAAGACGCTAGAGGCTAAGCGTGTGAGACTGAACAGTGGAAGAATGTACAAGACGCTAGAGGGTAGGAATGTGAGATTGAACAGTAACAGAACTTACAGGACGCTAGAGACTAAGCGTGTGAGACTGAACAGTGGAAGAACTTACAAGACGCTAGAGGCTAAGCGTGTGAGATTAAACAGTAAGGAAGTTAAAAGACGCTAGAGGCTAAATGTGTGAGACTGAACAGTGGAATAACTAACTAGACGCTAGAGGCTAAGCGTGTGAGACTGAACAGTGGAAGAACTTACATGACGCTAGAGGCAAAGCGTGTGAGACTGAACAGTGGAAGAACTTACATGACGCTAGAGGCAAAGCGTGTGAGATTAAACGATGGAAGAAATTTTAAGACGCTAGACGCTAAGGGTGTGAGACTGAACAGTGGAAGAACTTACATGACGCTAGAGGCTAAGCTTGAGAGATGTAACGGTGTAAGAACTGACAAGACGTTAGAGGCTAAGTGTGTGAGACTGAACAGTGGAAGAACTTACAAGTCACTAGAAGCTCAGGGTGTGAGATTGAACGGTGGAAGAACTTAAAAGACGTTAGAAGGTAAGGGTGTGAGACTAAACATTAGAAGAACTTACAAGACGCTAGAGGCTAAGCGTGTGAGACTGAACAGTGGAAGAACTTACAAGACGGTAGAGACTAAGAGTGTAAGACTGAACAGTAGAAGAACTTACAAATCGCTAGAGGCTCAGGGTTTAAGATTGAAAAGCGGAGAAACTTACAAGTCGCAAGAGGCTCAGGGTGTGAGACTGAACCGTGGAAGAACTTACATGGCGCTAGAGGCTAAGGGTGTGAGACTGAACATTAGAAGAATTTACAAGACGCTACGAGCTAAGCGTGTGAGACTGAACAGTAACAGAACTTACAGGACGCTAGAGACTAAGCGTGTGAGACTGAACAGTAACAGAACTTACAGGACGCTAGAGACTAAGCGTGTGAGACTGAACAGTGGAAGAATGTACAAGACGCTATAGGGTAGGAATGTGAGATTGAACAGTAACAGAACTTACAAGACGCTAGAGGCTAAGCGTGTGAGATTAAACAGTAAGGAAGTTAAAAGACGCTAGAGGCTAAGAGTGTGAGACTGAACAGTGGAATAACTAACTAGACGCTAGAGGCTAAGCGTGTGAGACTGAACAGTGGAAGAACTTACTAGACGCAAGAGGCTAAGCGTGTGAGACTGAACAGTGGAAGAACTTACAAGAAGCTAGAGGCTAAGGGTGTGAGACTGAACAGTGGAAGAACTTACAAGACGCTAGAAGCTAAGCGTGTGAAACTGAACAGTGGAAGAACTTACAGGACGCTAGAGACTAAGCGTGTGAGACTGAACAGTGGAAGAACTTACAAGACGCTAGAGGGTAGGAATGTGAGATTGAACAGTAACAGAACTTACAGGACGCTAGAGACTAAGCGTGTGAGACTGAACAGTGGAAGAACTTACAAGACGCTAGAGGCTAAGCTTGTGAGATTAAACACTTGAGGAAGTTACAAGACGCTAGAGGCTAAGAGTGTGAGACTGAACAGTAACAGAACTTACAGGACGCTAGAGGCTAAGCGTGTGAGATTAAACAGTTGAGGAAGTTACAAGACGGTACGAGCTAAGCGTGTGAGACTGAACAGTAACAGAACTTACAGGACGCTAGAGGCTAAGCGTGTGAGACTGAACAGTGGAAGAACTTACAGGACGCTAGAGACTAGGCGTGTGAGACTGAACAGTGGAAGAACTTACAAGACGCTAGAGGGTAGGAGTGTGAGATTGAACAGTAACAAAACTTACAGGACGCTAGAGACTAAGCGTGTGAGACTGAACAGTGGAAGAACTTACAAGACGCTAGAGGCTAAGCGTGTGAGATTAAACAGTTGAGGAAGTTACAAGACGCTAGAGGCTAAGAGTGTGAGACTGAACAGTGGAATAACTAACTAGACGCTAGAGGCTAAGCTTGTGAGACTGAACAGTGGAAGAACTTACAAGACGCTAGAAGCTAAGCTTGTGAAACTGAACAGTTGAAGAACTTACAAGTCGCTAGACGCTAAGGGTGTGAGACTGAACGGTAGAAGAACTTACATGACGCTAGAGGCTAGGCATTTTAGACTGAACAGTAGAAAAACTTACAAGTCGGCACAGGCTAATGGTGTGAGACTGAACACTGGAAGAACTTACAAGAAACTTGAGACTAAGCGTGTGAGATTGAACGATGGAAGAAATTTTAAGACGCTAGAGGGTAAACGTTACCGATTGAAGAGTGGAAGAACTTACAAGACGCTAGAGGGTAAGCATTACCGATAGAAAAGTAGAAGAACTTACATGACGCTAGAGGCTAAGCTTGTGAGAGGTAACGACGGTGTAAGAACTTACAAGACGCTAGAGGTTAAGTGTGTGAGACTGAACGGTAGAAGAACATACAAGACGCTAGAGGCTAAGGGTGTGAGACTGAACATTAGAAGAATTTACAAGACGCTACGAGCTAAGCGTGTGAGACTGAACAGTGGAAGAACTTACATGACGCTAGAGGCTAAGGGTGTGAGACTGAACATTAGAAGAATTTACAAGACGCTACGAGCTAAGCGTGTGAGACTGAACAGTGGAAGAACTTACAAGTCGCTAGACGCTAAGGGTGTGAGACTGAACAGTGGAAGAACTTACATGACGCTACAGGCTAAGCTTGAGAGATGTAACGGTGTAAGAACTTACATAACGCTAGAGGCCAAGCTTGAGAGATGTAACGGTGTAAGAACTTACAAGACGCTAGAGGCTAAGCTTGAGGGATGTAACGGTGTAAGAACTTACAAGACGCTGGAGGCTAAGCGTGTGAGACTTAACAGTTGAAGAACTTACAAGACGCTAGAGACTAAGCGTGTGAGACTGAACAGTGGAAGAACTTACAAAGCGCTAGAGGCTAAGCGTGTGAGACTTAACAGTGGAAGAACTTACAAGTCGCTAGACGCTAAGCGTGTGAGACTGAACAGTGGAAGAACTTACATGACGCTAGAGACTAAGCGTGTGAGACTGAACAGTGGAAGAACTTACATGACGCTAGAGACTAAGCGTGTGAGACTGAAGAGTGGAAGAACTTACATGACGCTCGAGGCAAAGGGTGTGAGACTGAACAGTGGAAGAACTTACAAATCGTTAGAAGCTCAGGGTGTGAGATTGAACGGTGATAGCACTTAAAAGACGTTAGAGGGTAAGCGTGTGAGATTAAACAGTTGAAAAACTTACAAGACGGTAGAGGCTAAGCGTGTATGACTGAACAGTGGAAGAACTTATAAGACTTAAGATGTTAATCGTGTGACACTGAAAAGTAAAAGAACTTACAAGATGCTAGAGGCTGGGAGTGTGAGATTGAACAGTAAAAGAACTTACAAGATGCTAGAGGCTAAAAGTGTGAGACTGAACTGTGGAAGAACTTACAAGATGCTAGAGGCCAGGCGTTTGAGACTAAATAGTGGAAGAACTTACATGACGCTAGAGGCTAAGCGTGTGAGACTGAACAGTGGAAGAACTTACATGACGCTAGAGGCAAAGCGTATGAGATTAAAAGATGGAAGAAATTTTAAGACGCTAGAGGGTAAGCGTGTGAAATTGAACAGTGGAAAAACTTACAAGACGCTAGAGGCTAAGCTTGAGATTGAACGGTGGAAGAACTTAAAAGACGTTAGAGGGTAAGGGTATGAGACTAAACAGTGGAAGAACTTACAAAACGCTAGAGGCTAAGCATGTGAGATTAAACAGTTGAAAAACTTACAAGACGCTCGAGGCTAAGCGTGTGAGGTTGAAAAGTGGAAGAACTTACAAGTCGC
>JAWDGP010007149.1:47500-55000 GCA_033675545.1 Elysia crispata | reverse complement strand
CAAAGAACAAAAGAAAAAAAAATTAATAATGTAGGTTGGACTGAAGAAAATCAGTATATTTGTATCTGAAATCTTTGGTACAAAGTTAAAAACTTTGGCTGGTAAAGAAAATTTCAGATTATTTTTTGTAGGGAAAAATATAGTCGATGGAACTGTTGCACCAATTGGAAATACTTATTGCAGCAGTATAAAAACATAGATGGTAAGAGAAAAGGAATTTTTGAAGTCGTTTCCATAACAAAAATATGGATTAACTGAGAATAAAAAATGAATGTCTCCACACGAAGAGGATTATAGAAAACTAACACAGAGTACAATCTATAGTAACAAGAAGCATAAAGCAGTAGTAAGAAGTAAGAGATGTAGTACACAGAAGGACAAACACCTAGGAAAACATCTAACTAGTAATTTGATACTTCTATTTCTAGATAACAAGAAACACTTCTGAAACTCTTGAGATATCCACCGCTAGTAACATGAAAACTCTGTTTTTAGAGAGCCACAAACAATTAGGAAAATTCTTGAAAAAAAGCTTTAGTCCAGCAAGTCATTAACGAGATCCCCTTTTTCCAGAGATCCAAATATTGTCAGGCGGTAGCTGGACAATCTGTTACGGACAGGTGGGCTATTTTTAGAATCAGTCTATGCGTTACCCTTTGTTAGAGGTTTCGCAGACGAAGTTAACGGGCCCTTAGCTTGACTAGGTCATTAGATTTTGAACTGATCTACATCCTTTGCATAAACTCTCCTACCTAACGGTACGTAGTATGATCGCTTTTCGCAAACCGGCTAGTCTGATAACGTAACTGTTATGCAAGGGTGGCATGGTGCTGCTAGCCATGATCGAACTCTATAGAGCTCTAGCAGGGTGCCAGCGTCCGGTAGGCAGAAGTTCTACCCACCCTGCTTGCTGAAGCGATTCAAACGTCGGTAGCAGACCAGAGTGGCGAGCAATAAGATCGATTATGATCCTTAGGAGCTCTTTGGATTCATCTGCAAAATACTACACACTGAAAAAGATGAATACATCATAGAAATTCTCTATCATATCACATGGGTTGTGCAGCATCTCGAAATGGATTTGAACGACCAAGTATAAGCTTTTTTTATTACCTGGGAGTTCAAAAACATCTAAAACTCCCTAGCACGTAAGCGGCACAAAAACATCTGAAACTCCTTAGCACGTAACCGGCAAAAAACATCTGAAACTCCTTAGCACGTAACCGGCAAAAAAACATCTGAAACTCTTTAGCACGTAACTGGCAATAAAAGCCCACCATGTGGATCAGCCGTTTGTTCTTGAGTTTTAGTAAAAATAAAGAATCAAGGACGTCGTCGTCGTCGTCGTCGTTGTTGTTGTTGTTATTATAATGATTATTATTATAGTTAATTTTATCATTATTGTTTTATTATTATTATTATTATTATTATTATTATTATTATTATTATTATTATTATTATTATTATTATTATTATTATTATTATTATTATTATTATTATTATTGTCATTGTCATTGTCATTGTCATTGTCATTGTCATTGTCACTGTCACTGTCACTGTTACTGTTACTGTTATTATTATTATTATATCATTATTAATATTATTACTATTATTACTATTATTATTATTACCATTATTATGATTATTATTTATATTATTATTATTATTATTATTATTATTATTATTATTATTGTTGTTGTTGTTGTTGTTATTATTTTTATTATTATCATTATCATTATCATTATTATCATTATTATTATTATTATTATTATTATTATTATTATTATTATTATTATTATTATTATTATTATTATTATTATTACTATTATTATCATTGTTCAGACTCGATGAAATGTATTCGTCCTCAGTCATTATGTAGGCCTACTATGTTTAGAATACTTTTCTCTTGGAATCAATATAGCTAATTTCTCTTCTAAAGGCTGAAAAAGTCGATTTATAACACCCCTGTATAAACCAAATTTTGAGAAACGTGTTTTTCTGTTTTTGTTATGAGCGTTTTTGTGTTACTATTAGTATCATGTCACGGTACGTCGTGAGTCAAAAGACGGACCCTGTAGCTTAATCAATAACTACATTTCAGAATGATTTATTGTAAACTCCGGTCAAGGAGCACTCAGCATTATTAACTTCGTTGATTCATGTTGCTTGGAAGTGCTGCACTCCTGTGAGTGACAATGCAGGAGTGTCGGCAGATTGTCTATATCACTGATACTCATTATTTTTTACTCTGTATTTCTGATAAAAGGGGTTTAGCATGATAGTGATTCCTATTTTTTTTTCACTCATTGTACACAATGTGCACATTCTTTCTACGTCAGCTTGGTGCATCAAAACTGCTGGTACGCGGCTGGGTTTCTTCGATTCTAAGTATGGCTTCAATCGGCATACATAAGGGAAATAAAGCTTCTACAAATTATATTATGCTAGTTTTAGTTAAATTTTCTATCAATTCCTTTTTAAATAGAGTAGTTTATGATACAATCGTAAATAGTCTACTGTTTGATCAGAAAGCTCTTTATCTTGTCCATCAACATTTCTTAGTTGATCGTTCTCATGACATTCTTTTTAAATTTTTTTTCTGTTTTATTTGCAAACATGCTGAATGGATTTTCTTTGTCATTTTGATTATTAAATCTAATTCAACATTGATAATAATTTCATATTTTGGTTCTAGCTCTTCCTTGAATTCTTTTTTTTTTTTTTTTTTTGTACCCGGTGATATTTGACATAACTGTCGCTTTAAGATGACGCATGTTTTCTTTTATTTTGCGTTGTTTTCAGGATTTCTTCAGGATATTGTGGATCAGCTGTACATCCAAGTCCAGTTGACGAGAATCAAACGTTACACGGTAGACAGCAACGGACATCCCTGATGAAAATCACGATTTAAGGGACTTTAAGGAAAAGTGTTTCGGAGATTTAGAATTAGATAATGTTGATTGATGTTATACCGACAAATTCAAACTCCGATCTACAAACATTTGAGGGATATGTTCAGTATGGAAAGCAGAAAAGTGAGAACGACTCTGATCTCACACTGGCTAATGTAAAATCAATTTGTGATTGTCTGCATCAAAGTAAACGGTGAAAAAAGATATGCACGAGTAAAGTCTCCTAAACAGTCAATCGTGTAAAATGTGAGACAAATAGAAGTGTAATCACTTCAGTCGGTGCAGGCCCTGCTGTAGAACTAGCCACAGAAACATACCGAGCAGTCACAACCAGACAAGCTACATCGAATGAGGGTTTATGACGACATCATACAAGATGTCATCACACATTCCAAGTGTGCCAGCGATATGACAGAAATATGGGAAAATTCAACAACTCCAGAAATGGCTGTGGTACTCAAGTAGGTCTCTTTCTCTATTGCATGATGAAGCAGCTGTCACGTATAAGTCTCGCAAGATGAAACCGATAAGCACAACATAAAATTAAATAAGTATACCTGGAGACCTCCTTGATGAGATCAAGAACCCATCCACAACTTTGCAGGGGTTCCATCCCACCATTGCCGCTATGAAACATCTCAAATATTCCGGTAGGCAGGTATAGGTCTCAGCTCTTTGGAGCCATAAAAGACTGTGTGTAAAGACCGAGGGTAAAAATTGAGCAACTGAGTTCAAGTATAAAGATATGTTTAACAAAGTTTTCACCCTCAGATTATTTTTTGCTCCCAAAAAGAATAAAAGAGGTAAGAGCTTGTCCTCAAAGCCAACCCATTACCATCTCAAGAGCAACCAGGTACACAAAAAGAGCATCTTTTGAGAAAACGAATGGCAAGTCATTTAAAAGCCTCCTACTTTGATCTTCAAAACGTTCTCCTGTGTCCTCACGGTGAAGCATCCAGCTCCTACTATAAGCCACAGCTGGCGGTATACAAGCTCACCTTTTATGAGATGACTTTACACAATGCGGAGTGATTTCTGTGGCCAGAACAAGCGACATCCCGAGGAGACAAACAAATTGCACCGTACTTGTGGCACTGTATTGTAGAACAAACAGTTTTGAAGTTCTTTTCTAACAACTGCGCTGGGCAGAACCGCAAGAGGATTATTGGAACCATGTTTTGGTTTGCCATGAAAAGTTATGTTACCCGATACAAAGTTGAACTTTGTTTCCTTGAAACGGAACACATACAGAACGAAATGTTTCAGTGCACGCTGCAGTTGCCCAAGCGGTAAAGGAATTCCTCGTCTTTACACCACAGCACCTACACCTATTCCATTCTCTTTCTTTCTTTTCCATATTTTGCAATAGCTGTGTTTCACGCTGTTTAGAAGACATGTCCAAAATACCATAATTCTACGAACTGCAACAGTATTTTTTCATTTTTTTTTCTTTTAAATTTGACCAGCTGTTGCCCTAGTAAAAAGTAAGGACTAAGTTCTTTTAACGTTTCTAGAAACCAAAAGCATTGAAGATTCTTTATAAATGCAGCCGAGTCTTTCATGACGTGGCGAAAGATGATAGGACGATACTTATTGCAATTTTTGTTTTGATCAATTGCTTCAATTTGCAAGTTGTTTTTTTAATTGCCCTCCTTTTTCTTTTCATTAAAGTTTTGTTTCTTTTGATAATCAATAAAAATGGTGCATATATTAAAGGATATGTCTCATTGATAGTACTTTTCATTTTAGCTCTTGTATAATTACAGTGGAAAAGCAGCTTACTTTTAGTGCATCCTTCTCTTACTAAAAGAGTTATGCATACCCTTCTAAGAAAGGTATTTTCAATTTATTTATAATGTATATCTTGCTATCAATTAAAGGGGTCACTCCAAACTTAGACACTTCCATATTGAGTCGGACTCTGTATATGTAGTGATATGGTAGAAAGAGAGAAGTTCGAACATGAAAACTAAGGGATAAAAGGAAGAGGCAATATAGAAAAAGAAACTTATGCAATGATTTACAAAATTATAGATAACACGGGTCTTTTTCAAATTTTGACAAAACTAAAGTGGTGCAATAAACGAAATAATATACTTGTGTTGTCTCTGTGGCTAGACAAAACGCACTTGTTCTATCCCTGTTATTTTTACTGAAATTGGGGTCTAGGGCAGTAAATCCAAGGCCTAGTCAATATAGAATAAAAACCATGAAAACACAATACGGTATTTAGGCCTACGAAAACTTTTTGATAATTATAGACCTAAGCTGAATTTATTGGGTATAACATTTTTTCTCGTGATTGTCAAGAAAAAAAAAATAAAACTTATGAGTACAATGAAAGTGTTTTGAGGGTTGTTATCTATGGTTGCCTGATATATTTTCAAACATTTCGGTGCATAAACTGATGTGGATATTAGGTAACATCAAAAGAAGGGGCTACTCTATCCCTTAAGCTTGTTTTTTTTTCTTGCACAATGATATCTGAAACAAAACCATCACACTTTTTTGTCTATTTCACCCACGATGACATTTAAACAAAATCATCAAACTGTTTTGTCTATTTTAATCACGATGAAATTTGAAACAAAACTCTCAAAGTTAACTCTTTTGTCTATTTTAACCACGATAACATTTGCAATAAAATCATCCACTTGTATCATTTTTCCTTTCAATATATGCTATCTGAAACCACATATAGTTTATTCATTCCCATGCACTTTCTATTAGTTTTAAAACAATTTTATACGTTTTATCCTCGATGACAAACTATTTTGTCTATTTTAACAAAGAATTTGAAACAAAACCGTCAAACTCTTTTGTTTACTTTATCCACGATAACATTTAAACAAAATAACCAAAATCATTTGTCTATTTTAACCATGACGACATATGAAACAAAACCATTAAACTCTTTTGTCTATTTAACCACAGTGACATTTGAAACAAAACCCATTAAACTCTTTAGTCTATTTCACCCACGATGATATCCGAAACAAAACCATGAAACTCTTTATCTACTTTAACTATGATGACATTTGAAACAAAACCCATTAAACTCTTTTGTCTATTTTAACCTCGATGACATTTGAAACAAAACCATCCACTTATATCATTTTTCCTTTCAATATATGCTATCTGAAACCACATATAGTTTTCTTCATCCCCATGCACTTTTTTTTTAGTTTTAAAACAATTTTATACGTTTTATCCACGATGGTATCTGAAACAAAACCATCAAACTGTTTGTCTATTCTACGTGCTATGACGTATGAAACAAAACCATCAAACTCTTTTGTCTATTTTACCCACGATGATATTTAAACAAAATCATGAAACTCATTTGTCTATTTAAACCATGACGACATCTGAAACAAAATCACCAAATTTTTTGTCTATTTTAACCACGATGACAGCTGAAACAAAACCATCAAACTCTTTGTCTATTTTAACCACGATGACATTTGAAACAAAACCATCCACTTATATCATTTTTCCTGTCAATATATGCTATCTGAAACCACATACAGTTTTCTTCATCCCCATGCACTTTCTTTTAGTTTTAAAACAATTTTATACGTTTTATCCACCATAACATCTGAAACAAAACCATCAAACTGTTTGTCTATTCTACGTACTATGACGTATGAAACAAGACCATCAAACTATTTTGTCTACTTCAACCATGATTCTAAATCAAAACTGTCAAACTCTTTTGTCTATTTTAATTACGATGACATCTGAAACAAAACCATCAAAAATATTTTGCCTATTCTACATACTACGACGTTTGAAACAAAACCAGCAAAACATTTCGTCTATTCTATCCAAAATGACCCATGAAACAAAATCATCAAGACCTGCCATATTGCCCCACACAAAATAAAGCAATATTAGAATAGAAGTAACTGCCGCTTATTTATTTTAGAGCATGAAACAGCACCACGAAACTGGGCACTGGGTAGGTGAACTTTTCCCATTGGTTTTCAACATATTATAGGACCCTTCATAGCACCACCAAACTGGTCAGATCAGCTTGATCCATTGATTTTCAACATATTATAGGACCCTTCATAGCATCACCAAATAGGGATCTGGTCAGATCAACTTCATACCCTGTCTTTGAACGAGAACTCGGACCCTTCATAGCACCACCAATCTGGTCAGATCAGCTTAATCCATTGATTTTCAACATATTATAGGACCCTTCATAGCACCACCAAATAGGGATCTGGTCAGATCAACTTCATACACAGACTTTGAACGAGAACTCGGACCATTCATAGCACCACCAAACTGGTCAGATCAGCTTGATCCATTGATTTTAAACGGGTAATAAAACACTTTATAGCACCACCAAACTTGGCACATGATCAGATTAGCTTGATTCATTGATTTTCAACGGGGTAAAACACTTTATAGCACCACCAAACTTGGCACTGGTCAGATCAACTTCATGCATTGACTTTGAACGAGAACTAAGACCCTTCATAGCACCACGAAACTAGGAACTGGTCAGATCAACTTGATCCATTGATTTTCAACGGGTACTAAAACACATTATAGCACCACCAAACTGGGAACTGGT
>JAWDGP010007149.1:0-45000 GCA_033675545.1 Elysia crispata | reverse complement strand
CTGCAGCGTTGCTAGAATAATCTTATTAAACAACCAGCTTTCCCTCATAAAACAATCTACTCGTCTTTCATCCATCTGTCAACACAGACTAAAATGTTGGTGAGTGTTGAGTCCAGATCCTCTTTGTGTCAGAACAAGTATTCTACTGAGAAATGTGTTAAATACAGATAAAATACCGATCGGCTTAGCCTCACTACAACTCGGATCATTATTCTTATCTACCTACGCTCTCTACAACGCAGATCCTTTTTTTATCTCCATACCCTCTCTACAATATAAATCATTATTCTTATCTCCCTACCCTCTCTACAATATAAATCATTATTCTTATCTCCCTACCCTCTCTACAATATAAATCATTATTCTTATCTCACTACCTTCTCTACAACTCGGATCATTATTCTTATCTCACTACCTTCTCTACAACTCGGATCATTATTCTTATCTCCCTAACCTCGCTACAAAGCAGATCTTTTTTTTTTTTAATCTCCATACCCGCTCTACAATATAAATCATTACTCTTATCTCCCTACCCTCTCTACAATATAAATCATTATTCTTATCCCCCTACCCTCTCAACAACACAGATCATTATTTTTATCTCCATATCCTCTCTTTAACACAGATCAATATTTTTTTCAATCTCCTAAGCTTCTCTACGTCACATATCACTTTATTAGACACATCAAACTTGTCCACAGCACAGATCAACACTTTTATTTCCTCTAAAAAATAAAAATCATAATTTTTAATTTCTCTACTGCACAGGTCAAGATCAATATATCCGGCCCCAGTCTCTCTACTACACATGCCAAAATCATTATGTCCCCAGTCCCTCTACTGCATAGGTCAAGATCATTATGTCCCCAGTCCCTCTACAGCATAGGTCAAGATCATTATGTCCCAAGTCTCTCTACTATACATGTCAAGATCATTTAATCTCGAATCTCTGTATTGCACATGCCAAGATCATTATGTCCCCAGTCTCTCTACTGCATAGGTCAAGATCATTATGTCCCCAGTCTCTCTACTGCACAGGTCAAGATCATTTAATCTCGAGTCTCTGTATTGCACATGCCAAGATCATTATGTCCCCAGTCTCTCTACTGCATAGGTCAAGATCATTATGTCCCCAGTCTCTCTACTGCACAGGTCAAGATCATTATGTCCCCAGTCTCTCTACTGCATAGGTCAAGATCATTATGTCTCCAGTCTCTCTACTGCATAGGTCAAGATCTTTATGTCCCAAGTCTGTCTACTGCATAGGTCAAGATCATTATGTCCCCGGTCTCTCTATTGCACAGGTCAAGATCATTATGTCCCCAGTCTCTCTATTGCACAGGTCAAGATCATTTTGTCCCCAGTCTCTCTACTACACATGCCAAAATCATTATGTCCCCAGTCTCTCTACTGCATAGGTCAAGATCATTATGTCCCCAGTCCCTCTACTGCATTATGTCCCAAGTCTCTCTACTACACATGTCAAGATCATTTAATCTCGAGGCTCTGTATTGCACATGCCAAGATCATTATGTCACCAGTCTTTCTACTGCATGGGTCAAGATCATTATGTCTCCAGTCTCTCTACTGCACAGATCAAGATCATTATGTCTCAAGTCTGTCTACTGCATAGGTCAAGATCTTTTTGTCCCCAGTCTCTCTACTGCATAGGTCAAGATCATTATGTCTCCAGTGTCTCTATTGCATAGGTCAAGATTATTATGTCCCCAGTCTCTCTACTGCACAGGTCAAGATCATTATGTCCCCAATCTCTCTACTGCATAGGTCAAGATCATTATGTCTCCAGTCTCTCTACTATACAGGTCAAGATCATTTAATCTCGAATCTCTGTATTGCACATGCCAAGATCATTATGTCCCCAGTCTCTCTACTGCATAGGTCAAGATCATTATGTCCCCAGTCTCTCTACTGCACAGGTCAAGATCATTATGTCCCCAGTCTCTCTACTGCATAGGTCAAGATCATTATGTCTCCAGTTTCTCTACTGCATAGGTCAAGATCTTTATGTCCCAAGTCTGTCTACTGCATAGGTCAAGATCATTATGTCCCCAGTCTCTCTATTGCACAGGTCAAGATCATTATGTCCCCAGTCTTCTACTGCATAGGTAAAGATCATTATGTCCCCAGTCTCTCTACTTCATAGGTCAAGATCATTATGTCCCCAGTCTCTCTATTGCATAGGTCAAGATCATTATGTCCCCAGTCTTCTACTGCATAGGTCAAGATCATTATGTCCCCAGTCTCTCTATTGCATAGGTCAAGATCATTATGTCCCCAGTCTCTCTATTGCATAGGTCAAGATCATTTTATCTCCAGTCTTTCTACTGCATATGTCAGAACCATTATATCTATAGTCTTTTTACTGCAAAGTCCAGCTTGTTATATCTCCAATATCTCTACTACACAGGTCAATATTATTCCCGCAGTCCCTGTACTGCACAGGTCAAAATCGTTATACCCCCAGTCTCTCTACTACACAGATCTTTATCTCCAGTCCTTCTACTGCACAAATCAAAATCATTATTATTTTGAGTCTCTCTACTACACAGATCAAAAACACTATATCGCCAGTCTCTCTACTACACAGATCAAAAACACTATATCGCCAGTCTCTCCACTACACAGATCAAAAACACTATATTGCCAGTCTCTCTACTACACACATCAAAAACACTTTATCGCCAGTCTCTCTACTACACAGATCAAAAACACTATATCGCCAGTCCCTCCACTACACAGATCAAAAACACTATATTGCCAGTCTCTCTACTACACAAATCAAAAACACGATACCCCCAGTCTCTCTACTACACAGGTCAAGATCATTATATCCCCAGTCTCTCTAGTACACAGATCAAGATTATTATTCCATAGTCTCTCTACTATACAGTCACCATCACCACCACCACTACCAACAACAACAACATAATCGTAGTCACTACCACCACCACCACCACCAACATAATCTTAGTCACCATCACCACTATAATCATGAACTAGTTATTACTATATCCACCACCACCACCAACATAATCTTAGTCACCACCACCACCAACAACAACAACATAATCGTAGTCACTACCACCACCACCACCAACATAATCTTAGTCACCACCACCACCACCAACAACAACAACAACATAATCGTAGTCACTACCACCACCAACAACAACATAATCGTAGTCACCACCACCACCAACAACAACAACATAATCTTAGTCACCACCACCACTATAATCATGAACTAGTTATTACTATATCCATCACTACCACAACCACTAATGTCACATCCAGCACCACTGCCACACTCATCACTGCACCCATTACAACCACCGCCACGGCCCCTACCATGGTCATTGCTGGCACTGACACAATCAATCTTGTTATGAAGAAGCAAACTTGGCTACCTATAATACTGACACAATCAATCTTGTCATGAAGAAGCAAACTTAGCTACCTATAATACTGACACAATCAATCTTGCCATGAAGAAGCAAACTTAGCTACCTATAATACTGACACAATCAATCTTGTCATGAAAAAGCAAACTTAGCTACCTATGATACTGACACAATCAATCTTGTCATGAAGAAGCAAATTTAGCTACCTATAATACTGACACAATCAATCTTGCCATGAAGAAGCAAACTTAGCTACTTATAACACTGACACAATCAATCTTGTCACAAAGAAGCAAACTTAGCTACCTATAATGCTGAAACAATCAATCTGGTCATAAAGAAGCAAACTTAGCTACCTATTATACTGACACAATCAATCTTGTCATGAAGAAGCAAACTTAGCTACCTATAATACTGACACAATCAATCTCTTCATGAAGAAGAAAACTTAGCTACCTATTATACTGACACAAATAATCTTGTCACTTAGAAGCAAACTTAGCTACCTATAATACTAGAGCTTCAGTTGTGCTGAAAATGCTTTTTCATAATTGGCTCAGTAGGACTTTATAATAGAAAGAGCTCACTATAGACAAACTATGGAATCTGATAAGCTTGGGGTCTACTTACAGTATTCATCTTTTCTTTTTTTTTTTTTTAACCTTGTATCTGGAAGAGAACAAAATATATAAAAAAAAGTATTAGCAAAACAGAAGGATTCATCATTGAAGTAATAAACGTGACAATGTCAAATTTTCAGCCGCTTTGCAGTAAATCTGTAACGCCATAAAATGCGATGTTTTGTGGCAGTTAAGGACATTTTAGGTTTCACAGACAAAATGAAAGGGCGCTAAGCTAGACTAGGTCTGTACACTGACACCACTGGACAGTTTTAAAGCTTAGATTGAAACTGATGAACTTTCCTTTTTTTTTTTCAGTTATCTTTATTTTAAAAAATGATACATCTGTTGAAAGAACGGAATCAAGAGGGTGACATATTTTGAAAAAAAAAAAAAAGAAAATGCTGGAAGTCATAAAATTGAATAAAACCCATAAGTCCTAGGGTTCTATTGGGGTTTAGATCTGAAAAACATTTTTCCCATTATTTTACATTCGTTTGAACTTATGTAGTTTAAGTTTGTTATTTTTTTTTTATTTTTTTAATCAATAAGTTTCTAGCAGCATTTCACCTACAAACAAGGAACCAAGCGGTCATTTCATCCCTCATGTTTCAACAATTGGGGCGTAATAGAAAGATCTGACTTTAAACAAACTATGGAATCTGATAAACTTGAGCTCTACTTGCTGTGTTCATCTTTTTCCTTTTTTTTTATTGGAAGATCTGAAAGAGAATATATATTTAAAAAAAGTGTTAGCAAAACAGAAGAATTCATCAGTGAAGTAGTAAATGCAACAATTTCAAATGTTTGGCTGCTTTGCAGTAAATCTGTTATTCTCAGGACATAACATATGAAATAATTATTAAATCCCATTATTTTTTCAAATAACTGTTAAGATAAAAACTCATGACTTTAAAAGCTACAATATTCAGTAAAAATCTCAAAATGATAGCGATTCGCGTCTTCAAGTATGCTTGATAGAATATGAATAAGACAAAGGAAACGTTAGATCTGGGCTGGGTCATGAAGATAGAGAGGAACAAAAAGGCCTGTGGACAATAGGCCTTACCTACTTCAAATCTTTCTAAACATTGATTTCAGTGCAGTGTGTATTTTTTTTAGGTCTCAATCTTCAGAAGTTACCATTTTTTTTTTTCATTGATGAACTAAAAAAGATTTTTCATCTATCGCCAGATATTTAAATTAGTCCAGTTTTCCACATTTTTAGTTGTATCACTTGACTCTCATGGCTTGCCAAAAAGATGTTCTATATAGCCGTTACACACCGCCAGTTGGAGTAAAGCTAATAAAAAGAAACAAAATGTTCTTGTTAAAAATCTGACTAATAGTTTGTTCCGCTCTTTCCTCTGTATATCTGTCTGTCTGTCTGTCTGTCTTCCTCTCTCTCTCTCTCTCTCTTGCTCATTCTCTGTCTTTGTCTCTACCTTTCATTTCTACCTCCCTCTCCCTCCCTCATTCTCATATGCTCTCTCCTCTGTTGATGTCTAGCAGGCCTTTGGTAACAAATTCTACTGTTTCAAGTCCTTTTTTGGTATCTTTCATGGATGAATCGCATTATCTCCCAAGGCTCTTAACTGGTTCTTGACTGCCCATTGATTTCTGCTGATTGGCCACTGTGAATATCATTGTCGCATCTGTCTTACCTTTCCTTACTGAGAGACTGCGAGACTTCTTTGGTTCTTGCCTTACATACAAGGCGCTAGATGCTAGATGTGTGAGATTGAACAGTGTAAAAACTTACAAGGCGCCGGAGGTGGATGCTGTCAAGTTTAAACTGCCATTTGCAGTTACAAAGGATGGTGTTGATGTTGAATCTGACCTGGATAAAAGAGAGAACCGAAGATGACATGTGAACAATAATAACATTATGATAGAAATGACAATCGCCTCCCTACATAGTTTTTCTGAATTCATATGTATAATAAACAAAATTGTTTTTTGCTTCAATTTGCTTAAATGGATATCCTCCGATAAATGTATTTAGTTATGAAGAGGAAAGTAAAACATTAAAGAAACAACAGGTGTTTGTTAATCTTTTGGCACCGATAGTAAAAAACAGCAACCCTGGGAAACGGAAGAAGAAAGACAGCAGTCTTTCAGGAACTTAGTAAGAAAAATAGTTTAAAAAAGAGGGAGTAAGAATAAGAAAACCTAAGAGAGAAATATGAAAAAAGAATGGTGAGATGAAGAAGAATAAGAAGAAAAAAAAGAAAGCGGAAGGGCCTGAGGAAGAAAATAAGAAGTCAGTTGAAAGTAGATATTGTAGATACTTGCTGTGCTTAGAAAAAAAAAACGTTAAGTTGTGCAACTTTTTTTTTACAAAATTTTTTAAAGCAAATAGTTGTACATGAGCAACACATTTCTGTATCATACTGTTTCGTTCTTGTGAAATCTCTAACTTGACTATGTTTTTTTGTAGTATTGATGTACTTACCATCCGAGAGGAATCGCCCTGGCGGTTAGTGTGCCATCAAGCAACACTAGCCTAGGGCTCTCATCTCTCTAAGACATCGCTGCACCTACAGAACAATTAAAAAAAAATTGTTAATCCATTATTTCAAGAGTATGTAGAGTTAAGAGGGAAAGAAAAGATAAATATAGGAAATAGAATGAGAGAAAAAAATCGAATATTAATCAATTGATTGAGAGAAATAGAATGAAAAATTAGAGCAAGCAAAGGGGATAGTGGTGCCAGGTAGTCTGCAAAGTCCAGATCTTGTAACTTGTTCCACATTTTCCACTTTATTCCATTGTGGCCAGCACTGTACTAGTCACTTCTCAATTGGTCTTCTTCCGTTTCCACTATTTCCTTTCTTGTACAATATAGGTTGGTTGGTAAGCATACACTTTCTGGAGAGATGTTGAATGAAACTTAATCCTGTTAAAGGATCATACTCACCTCTGTTGTTCTCGGTACAAGACCGGGTGACTAAGGAGAAATTTTTCCCTATTAAAATATCTCGTGGACCTAACTAATGGCGGCATATTTCAAAGAGATCCATGCAAGTTGTTTCCATCTTAGCGTGACGGCCGTTAGCGAAGCCTGCATTAGAAGTACCTTCTTTGCTCCTCATGGATAAACCGTTAACAAACTGCTACTCCACCATGTCAAGAGGTCCATTGCAATTGAAAATTCTAAAGGAAAAAATGGTCTCAGAATTCTGACTGGGTGGAAAGCAAAGTCGCATATCTCTTATTTCACATAGGTTTCTTATAACCTTAATAAAAGAGAAAATCATTCACATGAACGATGAAGTGTTTGCTTATCAGCTTGAGAGCTTTCATTTACTTCAAACATCTGAGAATCCTGGTAGAAGAGAAAAGTATTGCGAGCTGTAAAAATGAGTAAAACTATATACAAATTAAAAGCAGCGACAACAAAACTATAAACAAATTACAAAACCAGCTACAACAAACTTAAAAAAAAAGACATCACTCACACAACTATTTGCATCACGTTCCGCCAGTTGGAGTGTAGCTAATAGACCTTTCTGTATCATATAGTTTTGTTACTGTGAAATCTCTAACTTGACCATGTTTTTTTGTAGTATTGATGTACTTACCACACGAGGCTTCTGCCCTGGCGCTTATCCTGCCATCGGTCCAGATAAGCCCCAAGGCCTTCTTTCTTTGAAGCATCGTTGGACCTACAGAACAATAAAAAAAATTGGTAATCCATTATTTCACGAGTATGTAGAGTTAAGAGGGAAAGAAAAGATAAATAGGAAATAAAACAAGAGAAAAAATCGATATTAATCAAATAATTGAGAGAAAAAGAAAGAAAAATTGGAGAAAGCAAATGGAATAGTGGCGCCAGGTTATCAGCAATGTACAGATCTTGGAACTGATTCCAATTGCAACCCACTATAGGTTTCTTTACAAAGAGCAATAATGACTAATAATAATTCAAGAAAGAAAAAAATGGCGTGACGGAGTGCCTGACAACAGGCAGGCCAGTCTTGTCCAGTAGCTGTTGGCAAATTGTCCTGCAGGTGACACCCAGTAGTCATCAAGCTTCTGCTCGCAAAATGAAATAACAAACAGTGGAAATATGGATTGTTACAAAATGGAAAGTTAGACAACATCAAGGTTCCAAGAAAAGAAAATATTACAAATTAATATTCTAGGCATAAGAGAAAATGGCAAGATGCAGAAAGGATAACATCAGGAACGTTTGAAATAATTCTATCCTACTCAGGAAATACAGAACATGACAGTGCAAGAGCATAGTGATCCTTAGGCTTAATCGCTTACTTGCCCTACAACACTGTTTTGTCTCATTCATATTCACAATTTCTCTCTGTCTTGCTTGTTATAATTTTTTATGTACTGCTTTCTCCTGACAGAACCCTTGAGAGGGAGAGAGGAAAGGATTAAGGGCCTAACACAAGTTGACACAGCCGTCTATCCATGAACTTTTAGTTTCAAGCTAGACCTGTAACTGATACCCTCAGGTCTAGCCTGGTCTTGTGCACTGAAGTGCGACCAACCATGTCTGCACTGTGAATTTTCTTTTAGGGCTACAAAATACTTTTTTTTTACAATTTTAGTCATATTTGACTGGTAGCTAAACTTTCCATATGGGTGTTACATTAATGAAACTTACATCATTGAAAAGGTTATTTCAAGCTCTATACAACGAGTTTATTCTTAAGTTCTTAGGATTTTTTTACAATTATAGAAATCAACAATAAACTAGGGCACTAGTCAGTCCCGGTGAAACTGGTTCTTATTTAACAAATTAATTAATTAAAGGCCATCGGAAGTTTTTACAATCAACATTTAGGTATCTATGTTTAGCTCAAATATTGTAGTTTCAAAATATGTTAAAATGTATCTCGGTTTATGTTCAGGAAAGGTGAAAAGAGCTGGTATGTGTAGCAACCTAGGCTTGGCAAAATAAACTTTGCCTCTAGACTTAGGGGACTGATTTAACAGAAGATAACATCATACAATAGCTAAGTAGGGTCTACCCTCATAAATCTTTTAAACTGGGGAAACTTAAGAACACTAAATTATAGGGACAAACAGCAAGAAACCCGTAGAAGGGGAAATCAGATAACATTCAGGAAACAGATGATTGTTCTCATCTCTCCACCCATGCCATTCAAGGCAAAATGTTAATGCAATCTTGAGTAGCTCAGAAACTTTCCACCAAGCACTTACATTGAACTAAAGCTAAGACTGTTTCAGACAGGCCCCAAAATAACTTTCCATCCTAAGTGAATGTCTTTTTTAAACCTCTCAGACAGACATAAACGTACTGAACACTCAAACAGACATGTAGATTGTCACTTGGTCTTTCCGCTTGGATGCTCTGTAAGAGAAACTAGTGTTAAGTGTTACATCAGGACAGTTTTTACCTGGTCTGCTGAAGCTTGGACTGAAGTGAAGAATGCACAGTACAAGCTCTACTCCTTGTTCTCCATGCAGACCCATTCCAAAACCCCATCTGTCTATGCACTCTTAAAAATGTAAATGAGGAAGATTTTGTAACTGATATTTTTTTCTATTAAATGCCATATACTCATCTATCAACCTTTGAAAATCAGCTGTAGTTGTTTTGTCAATGGGTTTGCTGTGTGATGTGTCTTTGTGTACATGTATTTTAAGAGGACAAAGTTAGCTTGATTAAATGTTAACTGCACATTTTCAGCAACATCTATTATTTTTTTTTCTTGTTATTTCTTTTGTTTTGTTCACTTCTCTTGAGCAAACAGCTTCACTGACAGCAGGTTGTATGTATTTAGGCAGTGGCTGCCTGTAGTGTGAACGATCATAGTGTTTCTGGAGCGTCATCAAAAGACAAAAACAAATCGTCTGTTTGTGTATGTTCTGTTAATGGCTCTGTCTCTTCCAGGTTTATGACTTTGCATTTTTATTGATACGTTTTACCTTGTATTTGTAGCATTTCACATCCCTTTTCCTTTCCCAAAGGAAAGGTATAGGTAGACTGAGGACGCTGAGAAGAAGGTCTGCAAGGTATTAAACTCGCACCAAATATGACTGTTTTTAGCTGTGCATAACAATGCAGACTGAAGTGATCTTTCAGTTACAGCATTTCGTACAAAATGTTGTAACTTTGAGTAGCAAGTGTTCTATATCAAAGGGGTATATATGGCTTCGTCTTTAGATATGTCATTGTGATGTTTTTATATGATGTGCACACTGCTGAGTTGTTGCATTAAGTCTCTTGTCTTCGAAAATTTGTGTTCTCATCCATCAAACATGGCAAAACTCCTTGATATAATCTTTATAAACAGATTTTATATGATTAGTTTGATCCATTCCGCAGCTAAAAGTATTCTTTTAAAGGGAATTAAAAAAAATTAGATTTATTATTTATTCGTTTCAAGTTTCAAAACACATAATGTTTAGGAAGCACACAATAATAAAAGAATTCTTTGCACTTTGTACTATACAACATTACTACATTATGAAGAGAAATATATCATATTAAGAGTGTCAATATACAGAAAGTAAAAGATTGGTTTAGTGTTCATATGTTTAAACCTTCCTTGTGAAGAAACTAAGCAAAAACCGAAGAAGATTTTTTAGCACTATTACAATAATAGTATGTATGTTCCAACGAAACCGGTTGTGGAGACTGGAAAAGTTACATAAGGGTTTAATTAAGAGTTAATTAAGGAATGCAACAAAATATGCCTTTTTTTGCTACCTCTCTAAAATCCATATAAAAATAAGCAAGCTTAACTTATGAACTGATGAAATTATCAGCGTTGTAAAGATAAGATGTCCATTAACAGTTAAATACCAAACATGGATGGTGTGGAATGTTTACACATGGAGAAAATCCAGGTGAAAGTTTAGGATTAACAATGAAAATCACTAAATACAACTACAGGGCCATCAGGCCAGCCAGGAGCAGTTATCTCGCTTCACTGAGCATAGAGGCAGTAAAGCATGGGTATCAGGTTACAGGGATAGGCTCAAACTAAAGTTCCAAAATCAGAGCAAGATAAACGGCTGTGTTGACCACAGACTTAGCGATTTTTTCCCTATGACTTTTTCCCCTATCACCACATGCCATTACATAGAATCATTGGCACCACTGCATTCAACTCATTGTCCAATGTTGGCGAGGCCCCAAGTCTACATCTAGTCCTAACAGAAAGACGGTGTGTATTGATGCTGTGAACTGAAATAGTGTAGCTATGTGGAAAGCTTTTCATCGTTTGTGGCAATATTGAAACGACATATTAGCCTCCTCAGTATTACACTCTTAATCATAGACATACAAAAGTCAAGACTTCACCATGGTCATGGCAAGAAAAAGCCTTAGCATTGAGATGAAAATCAAATGACTAGGAGATATTAACAATAAAAATGTTGTTCACCAAAAAAAAAAAAAGGAATTAGTGGAGAAAAAAACACAAAAACCCTTTTCACAAAGGAAAACAATTAACAATAAAATGTTCTTGTCTTTGTTGTTGATTTATAAACATAATTTTATATTGGCATGATTTTTATTCCTATGAAAGTATGTCGATGTAACTGGTTTCCACTATAATTACTACTGGTATTTTAAGTAGAAACTAATGAATAAATGACGGGACATTTCCCGTCTCACCATTTCAATAATTCTCAGTACATATGGAATTTGAAGCAGGCAAATTATTTAAAAAGCAAATGCAATTTATTGTAAGGTTAACACCATGTTAATAATTACATAGTTTTTTTTTTTTTTGGTTTATATCTTTGCAAGGGTACAGGTGAGGAAAGATTTGGTGAATCCTTGTATTGAATTTTCTATAAAACCTCAATTCTGAAAAGCTTTACAACCTATTTAAACATAAAATGCAAACTTTAAGCTAAAACAAGAAAAGTTTTTTCTATTGGTCTAAAAACTTTTTTTTTAACTTACTTAGGAGAGACAGACAGAGAGAGAGAGAGAGGGAGGGAGGGAGAGAGAGAGAGAGAGAGAGAGAGAGAGAGAGAGAGAGAGAGAGAGAGAGAGAGAGAGAGAGAGAGAGAGAGAGAGAGAGAGAGAGAGAGAGAGAGAGAGAGAGAGAGAGAGAGAGGAAAAAAACATCTACTCAGATATTAAGGCAAAAGAATGTAGAGAAGATTTTTTTTTTATTTTATACCTTTTCATGGGTTTACATGAGGAAAGATCTGGTGAACTCTCAATTTGGGAAAGCTCTACAGCATTGATTACATAAAATGCAAAATTCTAAAGCAAAAGAAGAAAAGTTATGATGTCTACTGGTCTAAATACGTTTTCTTGATTAGGAGCAAAAAAATTTAAAAAAAAAAAAAAGAGAGAGAGAGAGAGAGAGAGAGAGAGAGAGAGAGAGAGAGAGAGAGAGAGAGAGAGAGAGAGAGAGAGAGAGAGAGAGAGAGACAGAGAGAGAGAGAGAGAGAGAGAGAGAGAGAGAGAGAGAGAGAGAGAGAGAGAGAGAGAGAGAGAGAGAGAGAGAGAGAGAGAGAAGAAAGAAACATCTACTCAGATATTAAGGCAAAAGAATGTAGAGAAGATTTTTTTTTTCTTTTATACCTTTTCATGGGTTTACATCTCCTCACGGACTGTTACCTTGACGAGGTGAGCGAGCTTGAGTGCCTTGATAACCCTGAGAGCTATGCCGGCGAGAGCCTCGTGCTCTCGGTAGGGCCACCCAAGCCAGACAGGTCAAAGGATAGAGGCCAGACTAGATACGATCCACCCCCTACTTGTAGGTTTAGCATAGGGCTAACAACTCTATCTTGTAAAAATGCTATTGTTACAGAAACAGCAACAAACAACCTTTATAACTCGCGGAAGAGGCTTTCTGAGTGCCCTCAGGGCGCTTATATGAATGGCAGTGGTGAAACCCGAAAGGAAGCCACTGACAAGACAAAGGAAGTCTTGAATGCAAAAACTAAGACCAGGATAGGATTCTGGAATGTGAGGACAATGTTTGAAACAGGTAAACTTGCCCAGGTAATATCAGAAATGAACAGATATAACTTGCATATCTTAGGTGTTAGTGAGAGCAGATGGACAGGGACTGGTAGACTAAGAACAAACACAGGAGAAACAGTTCTACACTCAGGGAGAGATGATAACATACATACTGAAGGTGTTGCAATTGTTCTTAAGAAAGGCCTAGAGAAATCATTAATGGAATGGAAACCAGTTAACAGTAGACTCATCAGAATCAGACTCAGAGGTAGACATAACAACTTAAGTATACTACAATGCTATGCTCCAACAAATGATCACGAAGAGGAAGACAAAGACCTTTTCTATGAACAGCTACAGGCAGAACTTAACGAAATCCCACGTCATGACGTTATTACCCTGATGGGAGACCTTAATGCAAAAGTAGGAGACGATAACAATGGGGCTGAAAGAACTATGGGAAAATTCGGATGTGGAAGCATTAACAACAATGGGGAAAGGCTGGTGGAGTTTTGCGCCAGTAATGATTTAGTAATCGGAGGAACACTCTTCAACCATCCAGCAATTCATAGACTCACGTGGTACTCCCCCAACGGACGGGATAAAAACCAAATTGATCACATAGCAATTAACGGCATTTGGAGAGGTTCCCTACTTGATGTCCGAGTGAAGAGAGGGGCAGATGTCGGTAGCGACCACCTGCTTGTAATAGCCAACATACGGCTTAAACTTAGAAGAACAGATCAAAGGCATGCAGATCATAGAAGGTTAGATGTCAACAAACTAAAAGATCCTGATGTTAAAAGATCATTCATAATACAAATTAGAAATAGGTTTCAGGCCTTATCAGATCAAGAGAACAATACGCAACAAGAAATGGAAGATACCAACCATCTATGGAACCAGGTAAAAACTACATATCAAGAAGCTGGCAGAACAATTTTAGGGCATAGAAATGAGAGACACAAAGACTGGATATCACAAGAAGCTTGGCAAAAGATAGAAGAGAGAAAAGATATTAAAAAGAAAGTTCTTAGCACAAAATCGGAAAGAATTAAAACTCAACAGCAGCAAGCATACAGAGAAGCTGATCGTGCCGTTAAACAGATAATCAGACATGACAAACGAAAGCACCTGGAGGACATGGCAACACAAGCAGAAGAGGCTGCATATAAAGGAGACCAGAGAACCCTCTATAAAATCACAAAACAGGTGTGTGGGAAATTTAGAAGTATCACAACAGCTCCAATTAAAAACAAGGAAGGCCAATTACTGACATCAGAAACCGCACAGGAAGCGAGATGGACTGAGCACTTCAATGAGGTCCTGAACCGACCAGCACCCGAAACTGAACCGGATATCCAAGAGGCAGAAAAGGACCTTTACGTGGCAACAACACCCCGGACAAAAGAGGAAATCATAAGAGCCATTAAGTCCCTAAGAAACAATAAAGCCCCTGGACCTGATTTTCTGAATGCCGAGCTTTTTAAGTCTGATCCGCCATTGGCTGCAGAAATCTTACTCCCATTATTGACCACAGCATGGAATAAGAAGGAAATACCAGAGGACTGGAATGAAGGTGTAATAATTAAAATCCCTAAGAAAGGTACATAAAGTGATTGCAATAACTGGCGTGGAATAACACTGCTATCTATACCAAGCAAAGTTCTCGCTAAAATTGTTATTAATCGCATAAGCAGCGCTGTGGATGGCAAACTTAGAGAAGAACAAGCAGGCTTCAGGCAAGGAAGAGGATGTATTGATCAGATTTTTACACTAAGAAACATAATTGAACAATGCACTGAATGGCAGAGAGAACTATACATCAACTTCGTGGATTTTGAAAAAGCATTTGACAGCATTCATAGGAACAGCCTTTGGAAAATCTTAAGGTATTATGGAATCCCATTAGAAATAGTCTCTATTATCCAGTGTTTTTACAACAACTTCACTTGCAGGGTAGGAAATAGTCAAAACAACTTTCAAGTCTTATCTGGAGTAAGGCAAGGCTGTGTAATGTCAGCACTCTTATTTAATCTCGCTATTGATTGGATTATGAGGCAAACAACTGGAGATAAGAACAGAGGAATAAGATGGAACCTTTTTACGAACCTTGAGGACTTGGATTTTGCTGATGACCTAGCCCTTCTCTTCCATACCCACACCCACATCCAAGAAAAAACCAACGAATTAAACACAAATGCAAAACAGGTTGGTTTGAAAATTAGCAAGAAAAAAACAGAAATGATGGTTTTAAATATTCCAAATCCTAGGCCAGTCAGAGTGGACGAAACTCTCCTACCATTCACTGATCAATTTAAATATTTGGGTAGTAATGTTACAGCGGACGGAGGAGCTCATAAAGATATTATAGAAAGATTAGGTAAAGCCAGAAATGCCTTCAGAATGTTAAATCCAGTTTGGAAATCACAGCAGTACAAACTGAACACAAAATTAAAGTTATATAGAAGCTGTGTTCTTTCCACCTTGCTCTACGGGTCAGAATGCTGGCGCATGATAGAAAGCGACCTTTGCAAGTTATCTTCCTTCCACACCAAAAGTCTCAGGAAAATTGCACGGATCTTCTGGCCTAGATACATATCAAATGAAGACCTATTAGAACAGTGCCAACAAGAGACAATGGAGACTATCATTATGCGGAGGAGATGGAGGTGGATAGGTCACGTACTCCGCAAGGAACAAGATGCCATCCCTCGAGTAGCCGTTCAATGGAGGCCAGAGGGACACAGGAAACGCGGACGACCGAAAACCACCTGGAGAAGGACAGTGGAGGCAGAGGCAGCAGCCATGGGACAGTCATGGGGCACCTTGAGGATGCTGACTCAGGACCGTGAGCAATGGAAGGAGTTTGTTGCTGCCCTAATTGCCTACGGCAAAAAGGGCAGTAAGTAAGTAAGTAATGGGTTTACATGAGGACTTTACTGCACATGAAGACCTTAATTAGTCTGAGAAATTTGTCTTATTGTCAATGTCTTTTCTTATTTTCTTTGTACATGTAACTTATTTATTTTTTCCTCTTCTGTTTGTTTGAATTGTTAATGGACTATGTTTTAGACTATAGACTAGTGTCACTATGTTAAACGTTTGTAAATAGACTATTGTAAAGAGCTTCGAGCCTACAAGTAGGAAGAGGCGCTAGGAAATAACTTCATTATTATTATTATTATTAAGATCTGGTGAACTCTCAATTTGGGAAAGCTCTACAGCATTGGTTACATAAAATGCAAAATTCTAAAGCAAAAGAAGAAAAGTTATGATGTCTATTGGTCTTAATGCGTTTTCTTGATTAGGAGCAAAAAAATTTTTTTTTAAAAGGAGAGAGAGAGAGAGAGAGTGAGTTGACAAGCTATAATGCCAGTATTAAAAGGAGCAAAGAAATTTTATGATGCTTCTAATCCCATGCTAACAGTTGTCAGAATAAAGATTTTACAAGAAAGCCAAGATGTCACGCACAAAGTTAAAAAGTAGAAGGAAGCTTTCAAAATTGTAGTATACAATTTACTTAATTCAAATCTAAGACAAATAAAAAATCTATGCCATCAATGTTTCCATGGAACTAGGGTTGGATGTAAAATAAAGTCTAAGCTCATTACACTCATTGAAAATTGAATAAATCATTTTCCATAAAAACCTTATTCCACATTAAGATTGTATTTGGCGAAATTGTGTCTTTTAAATTTTTAAAGTAGGAACCCTTCTCCTCATTATCCACAGTATTTCTTTATTATGATATTATTTCAAAACTGGACCACTCATAAAAGGAAATGAAAGCTTAAATCACAATGCGTTTGGAGATGCTGAAATCCTAACAAAGAAGATTGATGTTAAAACTGAATTTGAGTAAAAAAAAAAAATTAGAGCAATAAAATTCTGCTCCGTAGCCACGGTGAAACAAAAAGTTCAAGATTTCCAACAGCACACATTGGTGATGAAAAAGGCAAGAGTGATGAGTTGGCTACAGATGAGAATGAACATTCACTTAGAGGTCTTTCAAATAAAAAAAAAGCTCATTTTGTGGAGTTGAAGGCCAAATCATTTTTAAAAGAACAAATGAAAAAAAACCACACAGCACCTTTTAATAGGATTGCCAATTTAACAAACTTTTTTGATTACTTTCTCAATAATACGACAGACAAAACTTTCAACACCCATCTTATTGTTTTTTTTTTTTTTACTGAGCACTACTGAAAAATGAAAGAAACCTTGACCCCAACTGTTGATTTTTGCATTTCAACAAGATATAGAAGAGTTTGATGCCAGTAGGAATACTGATGTTTCGTGTTTGCTTGTTTTTATCTGCTTCCACCTAAGCCCAATTTTTGTCTTGGAATTTGGGCAAAGTGAATTTATTAATTAAGAGAGTCTGTTAACTTAATTTTTTTAAGTTTTAAAATTTGGAAGTCCTGAGGTCCAACCTGACCTAAACTTTTGTTATTTGGGATCAACTCATAAATTAGGTGCTCTGCTTCACAGACTTAACCTTTTACTCACCAGAGAGAGCAGAGAATAGCAGCTGACTTGTCACTATCTCATTTAATTTATTTGATTTCTTAAATGCCTCAGCTCTAATTTTTAACTTAGAAAGTAACCTGTCTACAGAATGCATAGAGAAAATAAACTTTGTACCTTTGATTTAGATTTGTGTTGTGTCCTGATTATTCTTTACAAATATACCTATAGTGAGTTGCAATTTCCTTCTACAGGAGCAGTGCTCACACTGAGCTTTTTTGCCCAATCATTGCCCCATAAACTGGGATCACCAGCTTCATAAGATAACATTAGCAACAGGCTTAGACAGTATATCAGTCGAACTTTTAGAAGCACTTGAGGACTATGTAATTGATAAATTTACATTATTCAACGAGATCTATGACACAGGTCAGATTCCACCAGACATCTTCAAATCTATAACTATTGCACTGCCAAAGAAACCATGGGCAACAGAGTGTGAATTGCATAGGGAGATCAGCGCTTTGAATCATATCACCAAAATAAGAATCATCATGATGCAAGTCCGAAACAAAATCAAATCAGAAATAGCAGATGATCAGTGTGGCTTTGTGGAAAAAACAGGTACAACAAATGCAATCTACACCCTTCAAACTATCATTAAACAATCTCTGGAAGTACAAAAAGGGTTATATCTGAGCTTGATTGACTACACCAAGGCATTTGACAGAGCACAACATAAGGAGATAATGATACATCACAGTTGAAGATAGATGAGGAAGATCCACGAGTGATCAAAAACATGTACTGGGAACACACAACAGCAATGGGAGTTGATGGGAAAATCAGCTCATATATAAAACATAAAGCATGGTATCAAACATGTATGTGTGTGTTTCTCAGATCTTTTCTCTCTCTACAGTGAAATTATTATGCAAAACCGAGAAGGATATTCAGGAATTAAAGTAGAGGGGCACAATGTAACTGATTTGAGATATTCTGATGACACACACTTCATAGCAGAAAATAAAGAAGACTTGCAACAATTATTAGATATCATTGAAGAAGAAAGCAGTAAGAGAATATAGAACTTGAATAGCAAAAAGACAGAGTAATGGTCCTCAGACGAAATAATGAGTGTCCACAGATTAACATCTATATCAACAGGAATAAAATCAAGCAAAGGGATCAATTCAAATACTTGGGTACTTTAATATCAAGTGATGGAAGCAACAACACTTAATTGCATCAAGAATAACGCAAGCAAAAAAGAGTTTTCAGAGAATGAAATCAACACTAAAAAAAAACCATATCTCAATTCAAACAAGAAGAAGAGCCCTGGAACACTATATTAAACCCATTCTGACTTATGGATGCAAGACCTGAACAATTTAAAAACAAGCACAAAAGAAACCAGAGGCAACAGAAATGAACAACAATATCACTCATAAAAAGAGAATACATAAATGCCATGCAGCCATTTTTGGCCCAATGATAAGAAGAGAGAAACTAGATCATCTTGTGACACTGGAATAACTGACAGAAAACGTAGCAAAGGAAAGCAGCAAGAAAAGATGTTGGAATAGCTAACAAAGTGTCTCAAAGTAGGAAGAATAACAGAAGCACTAACAGCAATGAGAGATAGAGATGCTTGGAAGGTGATGAACGTCTTTGCTTAAGAACATGAAGCCTGATTGGTTAACCTTCATAACAGCATAATCACAGTTATTTGTATGATGTCTTATGATAAAAAAATCAGTGCAGCACTATGCTATCTATATAACATAAAGTGATCACCGCCCAACATACAGGTCAGATGAAGAAGTGGAAATTTAAACATGGAAAAAAGAGAAAGATTATTTAAAAGCTTCAATGTCTTGTGCCTATATCAGAATGCCCCTTCCCTGATGCCATCTGAACTTACATTCAAGTCACTGATCTCACATAAATCAGACGGCCAGTAATTTCAAAGATAATATTTGAATTTTTTTTTAATCCATAATTTTTCTCTCTTTATGAAATTTACTACTATGAGCGGAATTCAATGTTTTTTAAATTGTTTCTTACACAAGAAATTTTATGCTTAACAATCTCCCTGCTAGGTTTACTTTCACCTGTCTCTGATACATGTTTTTAATATTTCCTTGTTCAACTTGAAAAAACTTCAATATTTCGTTTTGTTATATTACTCTCTCTCTCTCTCTCTCTCTATCTCTCTCTCTCCCTCCCTCTCTCTCTCTATCTCTCTATCTCTCTCCCTCTCTCTCTCTCTCTCTCTTTTTTTTTTTAAACAGATCATATGTTTTGTTCATTAGAGTTTATAAATGTTTTTTCATAATTTCATAAAGGTGTATTGTGGACGGCTTATTTCTGTCTGAGTAAAATACATTTTTGTACTTTCATCTTTAAAAATAACCCTGATTATATCATAATGAATTATTTCCGCAGTTCCTAAAAATTCACTCTCACACCCACTGTAGTTGTAGTCATGGGGCTACCGGTACCCCCCCTCCTCCCCCCTAGGGATTTTATACAACAAAGCCATGGGTTGGACAACAAAGTATGGTTGGAAACATGATCTTGTGTAGTCAATTACAGTAGAAGGCAATGCAAAGGTTATGCTTATGAAATCCCTTTTTTGCTCACATCTCTTTCATGTGGCCTAAGGTTCAAATTATACCTAAATTTCCAAAAAAAAAAAGTAGACAGTGATGCTTAAAGAAACTAACTGCAAAATTTTGATGAGTTTATACATCAAAGCATTGTCTTGATTTTGTTCACATCATTTGGCTGAAAATACTTGTATGAGGCAGCACAATGGCCTGTGACAGTAGCTCAGACATACCATCCTACAAAGCATGTAGCAATCAGCATGGTGATTTTGTCTAGCAGGGAAAACATGTCGATAATAGAAAAGAGTGAAAGTGTCACATGTGAAACAAATTCATGCGGTTTGATTTCGCCTAGTTTTGAAACGCTTTTTCTTTCAATCAGCACAAGATAATTGTATGTTTGAAAAGTGCAACTTTCTTAAGAAAAAGTCACAAAGGTATCAAAGGCAGTTCCTGCAGCCACAGAGCAGATCAAGATGAAAAATACGAAAATAGAGAAAGAGAAAGATCTTTCAAAAGCTTAAGCATCTCAAACCTGAATAAAAATATGCCTTCTAGAATGTCATCCCAGTTGAAAACAAAATTGCAGACCTTATAGAAACTGGAGTCACAGGATATTTTGACTGCTTTTATTCTCAGAAACCTATTATTTTTTTTTTTTTTTGCCTCTTCAAGTAACAATTTCTTTATTTACGTAACATTCTCCCCAATTAAAACCTCCTTAACTTTACTTGCTCTTCACACTGATGCACTGAGTTAGTATTTTCTTGCATAACCTTGAATAAAAGTTTTTTTTTAATTATTATTATTGTCATACGTTTGCCTTTATAGTTTGAAAACCATTTTCATATTAAGTTTATTCAAAATGTATAAAATTCTTACATTAATGCAAGTTTCAAATTCTTTTTCTTGTCCTTGTTTCTGTATTTGTATAAACATCAATTTTTTCCCCTGACAAATCTTCCTTTCTATATTTTTTATTCACCATCCCATAAGGGTGTGTTATGCATGGCTTTGTACTTCTACCTCAAGGCTATCACAGTACAATACATTATAATTATTACACATTCCGCCTAGTTTAAATAAAAAAACCTCAACTTTGAATATTTCAATTTAAACAATAAAAAATATGTAAACAGATATTGAACTTCAAAGAAAAGTCAAATGAAGTGGACTGGATTGTCTCAATTCTACTAAATTCTTTATCAGAGTGAATAAAACATGCAAGTGACAGATAAACCAAAATATTTCAACCAAAGACATCAATACTTCAATCAAAAATGATATAAAATTTTTACACTGAATTTTTTTCTTTAACAAATAATCTTGGCTGATTCAAATGATTTCACTTTTAACAACAACCCTCTGTAGTTCAAACTGTTTCAGCAGTAAATGTTGTATGAAGCCTTCATTATATTTTCATACATCAGTACAACTGCACAACCAGAAAGCAAGCAAAAGCAAGAGAATGAGTCTATTTCAGAAACTAAGGAAATAACACAGCCCCCATTAAGTCGCTTTGAACAACTTTAACAATCTTTGATCACAGCGATATTTAATGGTTAGGAAAAATCGTCTGATTTGTCAAGGCTCTATTGTGAAAAACAGCCTAAGAAATTCAAACATTTAACCCCATACAGTTTAAGCAAATTATCCTTTGATTAGAGCAAAGATTTCAAGAGTAAATGGAACTAGAAAAATGTGAATTCTATTTAACTCAAACCACTATTTTTTATCCCATTTGCACATGTACACAACAGAGCATCCCAAAAAAAAAAAAAAAATAAGAAAAACTCAGCTGGAGCAAAATTTTACCTTGATGCCACAGAAATGTCAGAGTTGGAGGAAACTAGCTATCTCAGCTGAAGAAATTGCAGCTTCTGTCTGATCGATCAGCAACTGGTAGTATAGAAATGACAAGATTGATAACATGACTGTAAATTTTAATTTTGATATTCTTATTTGAGGCACATCTATAATCATTTTACAGGTATCAAATTTCTTTACAATTTTTCCCATTTCTTTTTTACATAATCTGCCCATAAAAAGCATGGTATAAAGCTAAGAAATAGTTTAAACATCTGATTTTTTCAATCCCAATTTCCATGTTGCACTGAATTCAGATGTTTTTCAAATTTCAATTAAATCTTAGTTTCCATCATAGTAAACAGTGATCTTTCGAAAAGCTAACTCCCTACATGTAGTTAACCACGAACGTATAAGCAGTTTTAATGATCAGAACCATAAAATTTATTCCAAAGAAGTGATATACGTTGATTTTTGTGGCCCAGGACATATCTGATCGCCATGCAGCTGATGTTACTTGTTCCTCCATCAAGACAATATCCATGATAGTCGAAGATACAAGACACTGTTCCTCAGTGCCAAAATTGCTGTAGACAAAACAAAATTGAAAATTAATAAATTAAACTGCCACGTATGTAAAGAAAGGTGCAAATCTCTTTTGTCACAAACAGTAACACTAAAGTACTTAAAATAGACCCTATTTTTTTAAGTGCTTTCAATTATTTCATGAATTTCAGCTACAAAATATCATGCAATATAAGAAGAATGTTGAAAATTATAATGATCTTGTACCATAAGCTCAAACATGCCGTTCTACAAAGACTACAGACATAAGCATGGTCATTTTGTTGAGCAGGTCTAACTTGTGGATAATGGAAAAAGTGTGAAGTGTCAGATGTGAGACAATTTCATGAGGCTTGATTTTGCTAAGGTTGGAAACTTTTCTTGTTTCTCCAATCAGCACAAAAATTAATGATAGCATGTTTGAAAATTGTGACTTTCTTATGAAAAAGACAAAGATTTCTGCAACCCGATCAGGTCACGATGTCAACCCCCGGGCAGAACAGGGATTCCCTTTTCACTGCAACTCATGCTATTAAGATCTAGTTTTCACACTGAAACAATTGAGAATTCAAGCTCTTATATAAAGGAAAGTACAAAAATCATATAATTTGTGAATTTTAAAAAGGAAAGGAACATAGTTTTTTACTCTTTTTAATTTAAGTGAAAGAGTTATAGAGCAATTTAAGAAGCACATGAATCTGCAATAATCTTTATTGTATGACAGGTGGTGACGTTTTTCTTTTTACGCTGTACGGTACATTTCTAAAACAGTGAAACAGTTTGAGGGATGATTTTTCTTACATTTCCTAAATATCTTGAACTTAACACCCACCAAAAGGGCATTGGGGAGGATTTCTTTATTTTCAAGTTATTCGGCTTTGAGTTGTGATAGTTTACTTCTTACATCACTGGTACAGTTTTTTTGCATATAAAATAAGAGATCTGAACGAGGATAAATATCCTAGCTCAAGCTGTACTGCATCAGTATATGAGAGAGACTTGATTTAAAATATTAACAAAGTTATAAACACACTCTAAGAAGAAAAGGAAATTAATGTAAAGTTATGAATATATTCGCATTGTCTTACTTTACTGGTAAGACCCATGTTTACTTTGAACCATGAAGGGTGTGTGCTATATGCTCCTTCTCTCTCTAATATTCTCAATCTTTTAAAATCTCTTTCATAACTGTGACGCCTTAGTGCTTTGACGTTGTTTATGTTAGAATATTAATGAACAATATAAAAATATCTTTTTGTGGGGTCCCAGGAAATGTGCACACCATAAGTTAGTAACAAGTTGTTGATAAAGTGTCCACAATTAGGGAAACTTTTAATTTTTTTTTTTCCTGTGTTTGCCAGTTAACAATCTATCACCATACAGTCTGCAAAGTTAATTGAGCTTTTTATTGTGTTCAGATTCTAAGTGCTGCTCCATATTTAACAGTTTTAACTTCAGGCTAATAAGATAGATCTATAATACATGGGTGGTTCATATAGCACTGGGCGTTTAAAATTAAAAAAAAACAACAACATATAAAATCACTGAAAAACTCGTTATATTTGTAACTGTCACAAATTTTTTAACATTAATCTTTAGAATATTGGGAAACAATTTTTAAGCGATAAATATGTTTCACATTTGAAATATTCCCATTAAACTGAGGTGTTATGAAACTCATGACTTTTCTCATTTCTTTCACAAGAAGTATGAAGATTCACCAGCACCATGTAAACATGTTATAATTGGAGAAAACAAATACAGCATTGTAATCCAGAAAACTGCAGCTTTAAAACGAATATATATTTGAAATACTTGGTGTTCTTAAAGCCATAGTTATTGCACTGCAAAAACAAGTGAAAATTCCCAATATTGGATTTAAAGGTAGTGCACCGTCATGCATGAGAACACCCGTTTGTAGCCTACCGTACAGGTAATTAATTACTGATCCGCCCACTGAGGGCATCTGTGGCAAGCCATGGGAACAAAATCAAGTTACCACTTTTTTAGCTATTTTAGCGACCACGAGTGAAAATAACATGCGAGTCATTTTTGTTACAGTGAGACACAAATAAAAAAGGCGTATGTGGCTCCACCAAAGATGATATGAAGTTGTTCAACTGTATTGTTTTTCTTAACAAATAACCTTGGATGAATCAAAATGATTTCTGCAGCCTTGAAACTACAGAGCTCCACTGTAGTTCTTACTGTCGCAATAGTAAATGTTGTATGAAGACTTCTTCATGTTTTCATACTTTCCCTTCATGAGTACATCTGCACTGCTTCAGAAACTACAGAAATAACACAATCCTCCACTCAAGTCCCTTTCAACATCTTTGACAATGTTTGATCACAGTCATATTTAATGGCAAGGAGAAATCGTCTGATTTGTAAAGACTCTATTATGAAAAGCATCATTTTTCTCACTCACCTTGAAATTCAAAAACTTTACCCCATACAGTTAAGAGTAAATGGAACGACATAGATGTGAATTCTATATAACTCAAACCACTATTTTTTATCCTATTTGCACATGTACACAACAAAGCATCCCAAAAAAACAAAATTAAAGAAAAACTCAGCTGGAGCAAAATTTTACCTTCATGTCACAGAAATGTCGGAGTTGGAGGAAACTAGCTATCTCAGGTGAAGAAATCGCAGCTTCTGTCTGATCGATCAGCAGCTGGTAGTATACAAAGGCCAAGATTGATAACATGAGTGTAAATTTAAATTTTGATATTCTTATTTGAGGCACGTCTATTATCATTTTATAGGTACTTTAAATTTATATACAATCTTTTCCCGCTTCTTTTTTACATAATCTGCCCATTAAAAGCATGGAATAAAGCTAAGAAATAGTTTAAACACCTGATTTTCTCAATCCAAATTTTCATGTCTGCACTGAATTCAGATGTTTTTCAAATTTCAATTGAATCTTAATTTATGTACCAGTAAACAATCTTTACAGAAGCTAACTCCCTTCATGCAGTTAATCACAAACGCGTGAGCAGTTTTAATGATCTGTACCATGAAATTTACTCCAAGATGTGATATACATTATTTTTGTGGCCCAGGACATATCTGATCGCCATACAGCTGATGTTACATGTTCCTTCATTAAGACAATCTCCATGATGGTCAAAGATACAAGACACTGTTACTTGGTGCGCAAACTTCTGTAGACAAAGCAAATTGAAATTTAATAAATTAAACTGCCACGTATGTAAAGAAAGGTGCAAATCCTCTGTCACAAATAGTAACAATAAAGTATCTTGAAATAGTCCAAAATGTTTATATTCGTTTACCAATTTCATGGATTATAGATCAAAATTATCATTTAGCATGGGAAAGAAGATTGTTAAAAATTACAACAATTTTTCGGCATTAGCTCAAACATGCCGTTCTATCAAGACTATGGAGATCAGCAGTGATTTTGTTGAGGAAGGCAAACTCGTGGATAATGGAAAAACTGTACAAGTGTCATGTGAAACTAGTTTATATGGCTTGATTTGCTTAGGTCAGAAGGGTCTTTTTTTCAATCGATACAAGACAATTGCATGTTTAAAACACTCAACTTTCTTATGAAAAATATACAAGGATGTTACAGATAGTTACAGCAAGCCATGGATCAGATCAAGTTGAGAAATATTAAAAAGAGATAAAGAGAAAGGTCATTCAAAAGCTCAAACTTTTCAAACCAGAACCCAAATGTGCCTACAAGAATGTGATCCAAATTGACAACCAAGTTCTGACCATACAAATATTGGAACCAAAAATGATTTGAAATAGAGTATTGCAATTTTGTTTTTAAAAGCAGGTTCATTTTTCACAGAAAGTTTCCATTTTTTTAACCTCTTCAATAAGCTAATTTTGTAACACTTTCCCAACTAAAACCTTCTTAACTTTAGTTGCTCTTTATTCTGATGCATGGAGTTAGTTTTTCCTTGGATTACGTTGGATAAGACTTAATATTTTTTGTTGAAATTGAACCATATATCTCTTCATGTTTTCAAAACCAATTTCATCTAAGTCCACAGAAAATGTATAATGCTCTCATTTTAATGTAATTTCCAAAGTATCATTCTTGTCCTTGTTTGTATATTGTAAAAACCTTTTTTTCCCGACAAGTCTTCTTGTTAATATTTTTTTAATTCATCATCCCATGAATCGCTGACACCAGGCTACTACTTAGTAGCATTAGAGCATCGTTACCTGTCATTATGTTACCCTTGTATAACGGTTACCATCTCAGCAGGAGGGCTACATGTTTGACAAAAGCAATTACGCTACATACCTCCAGGAGAGAGGAGTTTATGCAAATGATGTCGGTCAGTCTAAAACAAAAAACGTCATAGTCTAGCTAGGCTTTCATTAACCTTTCTTGCAAAACCTCAGGACTGTTCCACAGTATTCTGACTGTCTGAGTAATTGTATGTAAACCTCATTATATTTTCATACCCTCTCTTTATCTTTACAAATTCACAACCAAACAATATGCAGAAGCAAAAGAATGAATGCTTTAGGAACTGAGGATATAACAAAGCTCCACTCAGGTCTCTTCTCACATCTTTCACAATGTTTGATCAGAGCCATATTCTTTGGGCAAGGACAAATTCTCTCATTTCATATAAAACTATAATGAAAAACAGCATTCTTCTCACCCATCTTAATATTTACAAAGTGTACCCCATATAGTAAAGCACAATGTCCTTTGATTAGAGCATAGTATTTAAGAGTAAAAGGAACAGAGATAGATCGGAAATCTATGATGTCCAGATTACTATTTTTCATCCTATTTGCTCATGCATACACAAAATCATATTAATTAAAACATAGCTGGAATATAGTTTTACCTTGATAGAACAGAAATCAGAGTGGGAGGAAACTGACTGTCTCATGTAAATATTCTATAGCTCCTGTCCGTTTGACCAGCACTTGATGGTATAGAAAGGACAGCATTGATGAGGTGAGTGTAAAGTTTTTTTTTTGATATTCCAACTGTAAGCACATCTATAAACATATCAAAGGTATTTTAATCTAAGAAAATTTTTTTTTCTATTTCTTTTCACTTAAATTTGCCCATAAAAAAGCAATATATTTTCAAAAAAACTAACTTAAAAATATCATTTTCTCATTCCAAATTTTCTTGTATGCACCGAATCCAGATATCTTATGATAAGTAAAAATAATTAGAAAATCTAAAAAAATATTGGATCATTGCTAGAAATGGTTTTTACTTGTGATGGAATGATACTTACTGGATCTATGCTTGTCTTGATGCAACAAAAAGGAAAGCTCTGCTACATATTGAGCAATCAGTTCTTGCAAGATTTTGGTTAGGATGGAACTTGTTATTATTCAAGAAAATGCCTAAAGAAATGAGGGGCAATATAGAGCAATATCTATCTATCTATCTATCTATCTATATATATATATATATATATATATATATATATATATATATATATATATATATATATATAGAGAGAGAGAGAGAGAGAGAGAGAGAGAGAGAGAGAGAGAGAGATAGAGAGAGAGATAGAGGTGGAGGGAGGACAGAGAGAGAGAGGGAAGAGAGAGGGAGGGAGAGACAAAGAGATATAGAGAAGGATAGGGAGAGGCCGAGAGAGGGAGGGAGAAAGAGAAAGAGAGAGAGATACAGAAAAAAAGAGAGAGACAAAGAGAAAGAGAGGGAGGGAGGGAGGGAGAGAGAGAGAGAGAGAGAGAGAGAGAGAGAGAGAGAGAGAGAGAGAGAGAGAGAGAGAGAGAGAGAGAGAGAAGCCTTTCAGACCAAGATGGATCACCTAGTGCAAAGTAAAGCCAAAAAAAACAGAATCGGATCTGTATAAAAATTATCAGCTAAAATCAGATCACTTTATGTGACATTAACAATTCATTAAGTCTGGAATTTATGCTTCTTAATTGACTCAACCTTCTCCTCTTTTTAAATTTTGTACTTAAAATGATGAATTCAAAAACATTACAATACCTGATACAGCCAGGTTCAAAGGTACTTTTTCTTCAGCAGAGTCATTTCTTTAAAGTAAAACCTTGGCACTCTACGAGATGCTTAGACCTTTGTAGAACCACAAAGTCTATAGACAACAAGATAGGTCACTTGCTGAGGAAAAAGCAGATCTGTAGAGGCTACAGTAATGAAAAGTTTTATTGCACTTAGCAAGTTACATATGCATGCTAAAAATGGCTACACCATATCCAGTTTTATACTTAAATGCTTAAAAATTTTAGGATTTGGAAAAATACAGCCAAGTTAAAAAATATTTTAACTGGTTTATGTACTTCCACTCTTCATCATCTAATGCATTTATAGTTCCCCTAACACACCCCTGAAAAACCAGCAGGTTTGCTAAATAATATCATTTTTCATGAATCCAGTCAATACCAAACAATACCCTGATTTAAAATAAAAGCCGTTGAACTAGAAGTGATGACTTCATCTCACTTACCTGCAACTATATAACTAGAAGCTGGAAAATAAATGCTGTTCACACTGTGTAAGGAGTAAACCAAAACGTCTTTATATCTCAATTTGTTTGTCAGAAGACAAGACAAAATAGAAAGTAAAAGAGGTTAAAAATTTAAGGTAAAAAATCTTTGGAAAAAAATAAACATAGTAAAGAGTAGCAGTGAAGCAAAAAAAAAAATCAACTGATTAATCCAAGCTCTTTAGAAGACAAGAAGTCTAAATAATGTAAATTCAATGCTCAATAGTTCCACTCCCACTTTTAAAATTACAAATGAGGGTCCGTTTCACTGCAATCAATTCAGGTCAAACTATAATACACAAAAATTTAAAAAATTAGGATCTGGACAAAAGATGGAAGAATCTTGAAAGTATTCCATGATAAAAATAACTGAGTCAGAGTTTTGGATGCCAAGGACACAGAGTGAGCCCCATATACACCATCCAATTCTTTTCAAACTCATGCTTTCTAAAATGATGGAGACAACAGCACTGAACTAATTTTTTTTTCTTCTATCAGTCTTACCATCTCCTGAAAAACAAAAATTATGGTGCAGTGTTGCATGATGATAACTTTTTTCACATGAAGATTTAATTTTCAATAAAAGAAACATCTAGGTCGTCTCCCAGGATATAAAAACAACTGTACATCAGATTCTAGTGTAATTCAGCCAACAACACACCAAATGAATCCCCAAATGAATATTTAGCCATGTATCAAAGCAATGATAATGACAAAGTTCGATATATGAAATTTGTGTGAAATCATTCAGTGACCCAGATTCAAATTACTCGAGTGTCAATAATGTAGGAAGCATCACTGTAAATTACTTCAACAAAAGTGAAAGCAAGTACGGGTGCTTGAGTAAATAAGATTCTATGTGGTTTTGTCTAAAATTTCCGGAAATTGTCAAGAAAAATATTGCAGTTGATCTTAAAAGAGAGGAAAGGTGTAGACAAATTATGCTAAATTATGAGTTGAGAATAAGTCAACTAGAAGATTATATGAAGGATGAATGCAACGAGGCTCCAATCAGGGAGATTGTGCAGGAGGAGCTCAAATCTGGGGAGGAAAGTAGGAATAGTGACAATGAAGGTCAAGTAACCTACAAAAAGTTCAAAACAACCAGAACCCGTGAAGTCTGTGTTAACAGAGCTGAATGAGAGGAAGACAAGGGAAAATAATATCATGATACACGGTGTTCAAGAGATCATAACTGAGGATAACAAGGAGAGGAAAACACTATGATGACACTAAGGTGATCAATATCTTGCACACGTGTAAGATACAGGCCATGCAGGTAAACAAAGTGACAAAAACTTTAAGGATAGGGAGATTTGATAAGGATAAACCAAAGCGGCCTATAGATGTTAATTACTTTTAAAAATATCACAACAAAGAGGCCATTGTTCAATTCAAGAACCTACGCCTTCTAGGAAGTAGTGAAGAACTGAAAAATATCAGCATCAGTAATGATCTCACAAAGAATGAGAGGGAGCAGGAAGCAGCATTGAGAAATGAGGCCAAACGACTTCATGAAGCACCAAGGGACTGTCAGTGCAAAGTCTGGGGCCCACCTTGGGCAAGGAAAATTGTCAAAGCCATAAAAGAACAGTAAATGAGAACTCAAACGGTTCCAGTTTATTGACAAATTTAAATGTTTATGTACGAATGCCTATCAAATGAGGAATAAGATGACAGGGTTTCAGGTAAGAAATGGTGATGTCATGCCAGATATTAGCAGGATAACGGAAGTTTAACCAAAAAGTACTGCTCACCATTATCAGTTAGCAGATGAGGTTGGGGAATATGAGATGTTCTCCAATACTGACAAGGAAGGAGGAGGAATGATTTTGTTTATTCACAATATATTACTAATCACTGAGGTGAAAATGTCTACTTGAAGATTCACCTAAATAAGCATGACAGTTTGTTGATAGGACTATTGTATAGATCACCTTCAAACCAAAATGTAGATTTAAACAACAGCCTCAGAGAGTTGATGTTAGAAGGTGCCAATAAAGGTCATTTACATTTTTTTTTAAAAGAGGACTTCAACTACTCTGGTATTGATTGGGATATATGGATAGGTGACAGAACAGTCACTAAAAATAAAAGTTTTTAGAGTGTGTACAGGACAAATTCCTTTATCAACATGTTACAAAAACTACATGATGGCGAGTTGATGACACACCACACACACCCTAGATCTTATTTTCATGAATGAGGAAGCTTCAGAGCCCTCTAGGAAAAGGAGACTACTGAGTAATAAGATTTCACTTTGAGTGTTACACACAAATCTAACAAAAGGTAAACAGAGCTTTAGTCTTACAACAAGGCTAACTATGACATTAAAAACAAAGAAGTATAAGTGGAAGGCTATGAGAGAAGAAAATGAGGACATAGATTGTATGAAGGAAAAGTTCACAGCTAAAAAAAAAGGAAATATAAAACAAGTATGTCCCAACACGCAACATCAAGCAGGCAGTGAGAAAGAAAAGACATTTTCCAATAGACAAAGAGACTTAAAAAAAAATACCATTGAAAACACGCTTTCGAGGAAAGTAATCAGAACAAAGGATCCAGAGGTACGAAGGCAATAAAAAACAAAACCAGAAATCAGGTGAAGAAACTAACCAGACAGCTTTGCAAAGGATTCAAAAACGATATATCAAAGAAAGCAAAATGTAAAGTTTATGTGACATTACATTAAGTTAAAGTTGAGAATAAGGGAAGGCATGGGGGAGTTATAAGTAGATCAACGCTATAAGAAGGTAAAGAAAATTGCCTATCCCAAGGTTTTTCACCACTCAATAAAATGTTAAACTATACATGATGAATGGAAAAAAGGAAAAAAAAATAGCCCATTATTCAAATAGGGTGATAAGTGGGTGGAAGGAAACTACAGGCTGGTCAGCTTAACGTCAGTAGTATGTAAAAGTTTGTAAGAGGTTATGTTATGAATCATATGAGAAAGAATGGTTTCTTCACAAACAAACAATATGGCTTTATACCAGGGATACAGGAGAATCAAAAAGCATTCGTCATAGTGCTACATAGTTGGTTAATCAGCAAGCTGAGGGCATACAACATCTAACAAATAATCAATTGGATAAAGAGCTTTCTTAGTGGCAGAGAACAACAAGTGGTTGTAAACGGAGAGAAATCAGACTGGAAACATGTGCCGTCCAGAATCCCTCAGGGGTCGGTGCTCTGGCTCTTGATGTTCGGTGTATTTATCAACGACTTGCCTGGGATGACCGATTGTAGTATTTATCTATTTGCCAAAATTTTCAACAACATAAGATCCATAAATTTCAAAGAGACTTTCCAAGGGGACGTAGATAACATGTGACAATGGAGCGATACATGGCTTCTCAGATTTTCATCCAGAGAAAAGCAAACATATGAACATAGGTAGGAAAAAGGCCATATCATACAACTAGTACATATACTAGGAAAAACAACACTGGAAAGGATTCATTTAGAGGGGGAGATTGGAGTATATATAGAGGGTGAATTGATATTTGAAGAACATATACGCAAAAAATGAAAAAAGCTACCCAGATGTTTGCAGTTATGAGAAGACCCTTCCATCTTTTAAACAAGAAGAACTTCATACCACTCTACAAGTCACTTATGAGGACTCATCTTGACTATGCAAGATTGATTTGGTCACCCATGAGTATCAAGTTAGTGGAACAGATAGAGGCAGTAAAGAGAAGGGCACCAAAAAAATACCAGGGATGAAGGACCTGTCATACGCCGAAAGACTTTGAGAGCTGAAAATACTAACTTTAAGCTATAGTAGGATAATAGGGGACATGACTGAAATTTATAAAATAGTGAGGGGGATCTATGACAAAGATGCATGTGGCTTTCTGAAGTTGTGGAAAGATGTGGCTATAAGAACTGGGACTAGAGGACATCCTGTCAAGCTCTATCCACAGAAAGCTAGAACATCATTATAGAAAAACTTGTTCACCTTGAAAGAAGTGAATGTATGGAACACCCTGCCTACCAAAGTTATAACATCAAAAACTGTGAACACTTTAAAAAAATGGGCTAAATAAGATATGTGCTGGTCTGACCAAAAATTACTTTTTGGCCAAAATCACCGCAACTAACAGTGATGCAGTATACTTTGTACTTGGAAGCAAAGTCCGATGAAGAGGGCTCTAGGGATCTGTAGCAGAAATCAAAGTACTATAAGTATAAGTAAAGTAATATACCTGATATTGCCATGGATTCTAAAGTGCATAAGTAATGGATTGTTCCAAATATAATTTCTTTTCCACACAGAGCCTTATGTTTGACGCTGACTTGAAGTTAACAAAATATGCCACTCAACGTATTTGCTTTTAAATTGAAACATTGTGACATGTATTTTGAACAAGACACGCAATCAAATGTGTACCTCTTCAACTGAACAGCAAAAAAATGAAGAAAGATCGCAAGAGGACCCGAATTTTCTTAATGAGCTTTTAAAATCAGTCAATCAGTCAATGCCAAATGTGTAGGCAGAAATATCTTGCAACCCTCAGTTAAATTAAAACAATGTTTAATTGCAAACAGAGGCATGTTCTTCTGGCTGATTTTAATTCATTTCTTTACTGTACTCAGAGTAAAAGCTTGAATGATCTATTGTAGCTTATCTACAATTATGTCCCCCAAAAGTTTCTGTTTTCTGCATCTTACTGGCTCAATTATGGCACCATAAAGGTTTTTTCATGTCCTGCTCTTCTGTTGTTTTTTTTTTTTTTTTAAATTTCAGTTGAATATGATCAAAATCGATTAGGTCTAGAACTTCTCAATTTAACACATAGATCAAGGTTTACAAGTATTTACTTTGAAATGAATATCACCAGCTATAATTATAGTCTCATGTCATATCCTTCTAGGTTTTGATCATCTGGATTTATAATTATTTGCTTTGGAATGAAAATCACCTACTTGATTTATAATTATAGTCTGATGTCACTCCATGCCAGATTCCGATAGTCAGATTTAATCTAGATCAAGCTCTACTAAGAATTTTCCATGGATCTTAATAATCAACTATATTTAGACAATGTATCTTGACCAAGGAAAAATGGTCTTGTCGTATGAACTATGGTCAAATGAAGAAACAACAATGGCCTTTTGTTGGAAATAACAGCGAGGTTTCGGTGTACAGATGGAAAGTTTTTTGGACCAATAAGCTGATACTTTAAAGTAGGCCTAGTCACAACTCAACGGCACCAATATCTTGGATGGTTTCATCTACAATACAAATCTCTATATTGGACTTAATATATATATATAAGAAAATAAAAAAATAAATGATATTGATATATTATATCATCCAGCTTTATACCTCCAGACAGGTTGATACAAGATGACGGAAAAATATATTTCTTTTTCAGTAAATTTTTTTAAGATGTTCAACATCACGGATAAAGTTTCAATCTGACACAAGGACAGGATTTATGGAGGATTACAAAATTTACAGAATTCTGTAAATTTATGGAAAATTATCTTCCCTGACCAACTAGACTCCAGATTTAAAGCTTGATCTAGATCAGATTAACTGATGATCAAGACATTGCTAAGGTAGGCCTACATGTACATGACATATTATTTCCCCCTAATTAAAATAGCAATTTAAATCAAAAACTTCTTTTAAGCCTTGCCAAATACATATCTAAAATTGATGGCTTCTATGTAAACAAACGAGACCATCAGAGTACAGGAGTAACGCTCTCCTTTCCTCTTTGTGGCTTGCTCTGTTTTGGTGTTAGCGCTGCGTCCATATATTTTAGTAGAGCAAAGAGAGATGCGCCATGACAGTAAGCTCACTAACAATGCATGCAAAAGACAAATTTTTGTTAACGACATGTCGTTAGGCTATCATTAGGGGGGACTTTTTCAAGAGAGCTAACAATCATGTTAACGATAGGTTCAGGCCTACCAAAAACTCTTACAATCACTTTAATAGACTTAGGTGACAAACACTTTCCAATCCTTTTCGTAACCAAGGAATTGTTTTTCTCTCCCAAATGGTGGCTTTGGGAGCGTTTGCAACAGACAGACTTAATGCACTTTTTTCTATTCTTTAAAAATACTTTGTAATAGATCTAGATCTAGAAAATAGTTGAAGAAAATCTGATGTCTATATATTACTCAGCTGCAAGTAACTGAAAACGATTAATTGTGAGTGAATGGTTAAATCAAAAAAAAAAAAAAAAGAAAAGGATGGAAAGGTAAAAAAAAAATTATCGACAATACTAATGTTACTAAAATTTTAGATCTACTGAAGTAATTTGAAATGTAGACTAGCCTAGACTTAGATCTAGATTGAAAATTCGATCTTGTCAAACGTAGCAACAAAAAAAAGATTCCAAGTTCAATGTTTTGCAAGCGTGATCTGCAAACACTACTGAATCTTGGAATTTGGAAGTGGTGAATGATGAATAGACTAAACCTACATGTAGTTTAAGTTTAATCCTTGTCACATATACCAGTAGGCCATGAAATAGTATTTTGTTACAAGATGGTATCACTAAACCTACAGAGAGAGAGAGAGAGAGAGAGAGAGAGAGAGAGAGAGAGAGAGAGAGAGAGAGAGAGAGAGAGAGAGAGAGAGAGAGAGAGAGAGAGAGAGAGAGAGAGAGAGAGAGAGAGAGAGAGAGAGAGAGAGAGAGATGTTACTTAGCTTTATTCATTTATCAAGGCTGAGCAATTAGAATCAAACTCAAACTAATTGAATGCATTTGTCGATTCTGTACAGTTGCATAATTAATTTAATGAAAATTCCAAGATTTTCTCTCTCTTCGTTTCTCTCGTTTTTCTCTATATATATATATCTACATATCATCAAACTAAAAGAAAAGAAAGGAAGAGAGACAGGAAGACATAAAAAGAGAGAGAAACAGGAAGACAAACTGACTGACAGAGGGCAAGATAGTAAGGTTTTCTTTACAAATTCTCATTTTCCAGTGGCAATTAACATACATGTGACACTTATCTATGTATTAAAAAATTTGTGTCTCAAAAAATTCAATGCTTGCATTTTCCAAATATTAAATGGAAGTAGGCATATGCATCCCTAATTGCAATCATGAAAGAGAGAAGTACATGGTTTATTTAGTGGTGATTCAACAAACCAGTTTTCAAAATGCATGAGTTCCACAGTTCTTGAGATTATATTCTTTCGTTTTCTTAAATGGGCTTAATCATCAGTCATTATTGAACTAATGAGATTTTGCCTTAGGCTTGCTTTTAGAATTAGGACATTTTCTTGAATCAAGCCCAATGGAAGCCATTATTTTAGAAAAAAAATTATTTCATTCTTTTTACACTAGGAAATTTAAGTTTTTTTCAATTGTTTATTCAGAAAACAAAAAAACCCAAATGGTTTTAGGAAATGAAATCTCTCAGAACAAAGCGATTTCAATAATGGACTTTACAAATGGAACATAGAGTGCAATCTCTTTTTCTTGGTGAAATTTAGGTAACCATAATGTTTTACTTACCAAAAAATATTACAGTATTACTTTTCTTATGAAATGCATCACTTTATTAAGTTATTCAACTTTTCAATCAGCAGTTTTCAATAAATAAAGAGTGAGATCTTATTGTTTTCCTCCACTACCTTTAACAAGTTGCAGCTCAACAAATTTATCAATAAATTTCCTGCAATAAAAATGAACTTTTTCATTCCAATATTCTAAATTTAAAAGTAATTTACAAGATTTACCCACTACATGTAGACTATATGTATATTATAAGCAAATATATTTTTGTAGAAGTGCAAAAATCTGTTTTCTTGAATTATTTAAATTATTAATAATATTGTCCTCACAAAAAAAAGAATAAGAAAAAGAAATAATAAGAACAATTGAAGGCTTAAAAAAGCCAGTCGATTGGAGTGCACCATTATGAAAAGTCTTTGTTTAGAAAAGACTCTAAAAAGACCAACTAAATAATTGAATTTACTGAAGTGAGCAGTGATATTTTAAAAAGACATTGAATTAAGCAAATCAAAACTGTGATAGAAACTTAATATTGCTGAAATTGCACATGCTCATCTCAAATGATAGTTGCTGATTTTTTTATTCAGATTATAACAAACAAATATAAAAACCAGCAAAACATGTAAGAGATAGAGAAGTCATTTAGTGATGGCTAAAAGTTTCAGTTCAAAGGCATGCTTATAAATAACTTCTTTCTATCCAGTTTTTAAAAGATTGTGTTTATTGTTCCTTCAACTTAACAAGCTGGCCACTAAACATTTAAAAATAATACACTCCTCAACAAAAAAAGATTTATATATTTTTAAATGCACAGAGACTGAAAACCTCACAATCAGTGAGAGACTGGAAGGCTTAGGGGGAATGAAAAGCGAGAATGTGTGTGCCTTAGCCTTAGCCTTAGCTTTAGCCTAGGAGCTATAAAAGACGACGAACACGAGGGTTTGTCCTCTTTATGTTGCACTTAGAAAGAAGAAAGACAGGAGGTTTGACATCGTAATAACTAAATCGGGAGAGTGGTTGGCATATGTTTGTTACGCCAATTTAAATTCCTAAGTGAAAAAAAAAAGGAACATTGTAACCTGAATATCTGGATTTCAATTGTAATATAACTGCTCACAATGAGTATGATATATGAAAATTGAAAAAGTTTTATACTTATACTAAGAAGTAAGAAAGGAATCGGCCACCTGAACTGATTTGTAAAAAAAGTGATTGAAGACAATTTTGTAAAACAAAGACAAGTCTACAATAGAATACAAAACAGAGGAACAGACAAGAACTGGTGTGTATGTGGAAGATAGGATACTCAAGAACAGACAAGAATTGGTGTGTGTGTGGAAGAAGACATGGAATTTAAAATGTAATAATATAGATTATATAGTTATAACATAACATGGAATAATTTATAATTTTACTTCATAAATATATTTATTAAGTTAGAATAATTTCTTAGGCTTATTATTTTGTTTCGTATTATGTAGAAGGGGGGAATTCATTAGAATAAAAATTAAAAATCTAAAATATTGTTGGGTTTTTATTTTGTCACATAAATCTATATCTATATGTTCGCGACATAGTTAAAAGAAAATTTATTATGGAATTTATTAATTTAAATTAAGTATAAAAATAATTTGTTTTTATAGAATTTGAGTCCTTTGCAAGGAGTTATAAATCAAATTTTATAAATTAGAGTAAAATTAGATATCCCTTTTTATAAAAAAATAGTGGGTACATTAGAGAGGGGGATATATTTTACACTGTGAATGATGTTTCACTTTTTGCAAAAAATTTATCAAGTTTTGAAATTGATTTCTTTAAGTACTGGTATATGTATAGCAGGCTTAAAAAAATATATTTATACCTAGTGACTGTTAAAAAATTTTTATTGAAGAATAGGTGCAAACTCATGTAGTGCCCAAGATTCATGTAATATTTCAGTATTATTTAATTTCATCACAATTGAGCTACATTATTTTTTTTCTTCAGAATGGAAACCAGATGTAGAACACACATTTTACATCATTAGATTTTGTGAATGGTTATTAAAAAGAGTACAAATTTCAAACAAAATAACTAGTATGTTATGCCCATCAGAGAGGGTATTTTAAACTGAGAAATAATAGAATGCTTTCAACTTTGCTTTTCATTCATAATCATAATCTGTAAAGATTTTTCTAAGTAAATTAGAAAATGAGAGTAACCAGGAAAAGAGCCATAATATAGATAAGAGGGAAGTCAAACCAAGGGATGTTTATGCTTTAAATTCATCTTAATGTTAACTGCATTAAGAGAAAGCATTGCTACAAGTTAAATTTTTTTTTTACATTTGTATAAGGAATATATAACCATTTTCAGTAGCATGACTACCAATGGACATTACTGAAGGGCCTGAAAAAAAACCAAACAGTTTTATCCTTGGGTTGCAGCTAGAACAAGAACCATCATCTAAATAATGTTCCAAACATTTTTTTTATACATTAAATAGAGTTGTCACGCCCCACATGAAATGTAAACAAGGCAACAGCCCTGACTTCCCGGTGAAAACACAATTTTTTTGCAAAACATGGCAAAAATAAGCGATAAATTAATTATGTCGCACATTATTTTTAATGCTATTGTTAGAAAAATCAGAGGTTTCGCAGGAAAGGCTTACGGGCCATTAAGCTACATTACGACGTAATATTTTCAGACTAACCGACATCATTTGCATAAACTCCTCACACCAAGCTGTACGTAGCGTAATCACTCTTTTGCAAACATGCTAGCTCTCTCACTGAGAACATAACTGTTATGTAAAGGTTACATGATGACTGCCACCGATGCTCTAATGCTACCAGTAATGAGTAGGCCAGCCTGGACCAAGTGCAAGCGCGCTATGGAGAGTGTGCATGCTCAAACAGTTACATTACATAAGAATCAAATGATCTGCAACAGTTTTACCAGCAGATTTCACTTGTCTAAACAGCTGACCAGGTCTAACGCTCGCTTGCGGCTTCCGATGCAAACAACACAGGCCAATTTGCACACGTCACTAGGGAAACCACGTATTTGTTACGTTATGACTCATGCTTACGGTACGTAACTAAATCTACGAAACATGGCTAATGTTTTGAATGCGACTTTGTTAACTATGTCGTTAGAAAATCTTTTGAATGCGTCATTATCAGGTAGTTAATTATACGTGTGCGTGAACTCCAAAATGTTTTGAATAGTGTCTAGTCTTCACTGTACTCTGTTCATAAGACCCAATAGGACAGGTAGCGAGACATTTTACATCGGGTTCAATGCAAATTGAGTATAGAATCTAATGCAGAACTACACCTGCTGATTTCCTTTCATATTCTATGGAACAAATCTAAGAGTATTGATATGAAGCAAAATGTTGTAATTTCTATGTAATGGTTAGCATAAGTTTATCGTTTACCGGTTTGAGGACATTTAAAGTTCTGAAATCCATGATTTTTCTAGCGTTGTAGTTATTCTTCAAAATGAATACATTTCGCAGACGACTTTCTGATCATTCCCAGCAAGCATCCAGACATTATATTACGCTGGTCAATATGAATATGGATGATGATATCGTTGACAATAATATCGACACTTTCGATGTCATTCCAGAGGCGGCTGTTTGGAGCATGGCACCAATGTGCAGATGGTTCAAACAGCCTATAGGTGCTCGTAAGTTTCACTAGAGAGGATATAGATATGCATAGGACTATATCCTCTCTAGTTGCACTATCGAGACTCTAGCCGAGGTAAAGAAAACGCCTCGCCTTCCCTGACTTTAGAGCGCAAGCGCGTGAGAGGTCAGAATGAAATATTTTATGACCACTCTAGGTACCGTGCATTATGTTGTCCATCTCTGTGCGAGGTGAACGACGCAAAACTTCAGTAGATAAATTTGCATTGGCACAGAAAGCAAAGACAGAGAATTGATTCTTGGAAAGCGCACACAGTTTTCCTGTTGTACTATAGTTGTGTAGGATGTTCTTGAAGCTCTAATGTTATGTGAAAGTCCGGTTTTCACAATAGGAGGGTGAGTCACAGTGCAAAAACTCGCCCCTCTCCCGAAGACGTAACGAGAATATTAAGATGTTAGAAGTATCCTTGCATTGAATTTCAACTTTTACCCCGAAAGTTCTAAAGAACGACAGAGAAACTACGAAAACCTAGTTTACGCAATAGCCTACTCGAAATTAATCTTGATTGTATCGATAACAAAAAAGCATGGTATCGGAATCATAGGGGTGTATTATTGCCCATTCCCAAAAGAGTGACCATTGTTACCAGATTTCTGAAGTGACTGAAGTCAGATGCTAATTCTGTTTAGAGTGTTCCGTCAATGTGGAACAATTTTCATAAACTTTTTTTTTCTTGCAGTAAGGAAAGTCATACCTGAAAATATTTTTTTTAAATAAGTGACAGAATTTGCACAACTTTCGTTGTCTGTTAAAATTGCGATATTACAGTATAATTACCTAGCAGTGCCCTCCCTCCCCCCACCCTCTCTCTCTCTCTCTCTCTCTCTCTCTCTCTCTCTCTCTCTCTCTCTCTCTCTCTCTCTCTCTCTCTCTCTCTCTCTCTCTCTCTCTCTCTCTCTCTTCAAATTCCGTTGGCCTAGCCTCGATTAGACTTCTCACTTGTATACGTGACCAAATTATACATACGTTCACCGTTTATTTTATCTAGATCCACTACTTTTATTCTTCCAAAACCTCTATGGAGATTGAAAAAAAAATCTATCGTGTGCCAAACACAAGGCGGAATCTGTTATAATAGGCAACTTCAATTTCTTCTTACACTTTCTCCTTCAAAACCACTCAGTGTATAACGATGAAGTTCACTGAATTTTCTTTAGAAACCATTAGCGTTCCACGCAGTCAAAACAAAAATCATCCCGGAGTTATTGATTTGGACTAATAAATTCTTTTAAAAGTTCATTATAGTTTTAGTATAATGAACTAATCAAAAGTTTTTGCTAAAATTTAGTTTAGTGAACCAAATGACAATTACAAGACTGTTCTCAGAGGTTTTAGCCAAAGAAAATTAAGTCATTATTATTATTTTTATATCGTGAAGAAACAAGGCTGTTAAAATGGGTCTGTGATTGTTTTCTTTTATATCGTGAAGAAACATAGATATTCGAACGGGTCTTTGATCACTGTTTTGACCACTGCATTCTTAACGAAGACAAGAGTATGCTGTATACGCTATAATTCTGATAATTATAAGTATCGGTCTTTCGTGTTTCTAACAGAACTACTACATGGATCTTGTTATCGGTTTTCATTTTACTCAGGCCATAATATTCAGATATAAGTTGTTGAGTCTGGTGAGTTAAAAGTTGTAAGTTTCTTCCACATGCCTGGTTTGGGAGGAATAGGGTTTTTAAGTTCTTCTGTCTTGCCAGTTATTATTAATGATTTCGCCCCTAGCTTAGCAAACCGCTCTTGCAGCGACCAGGCCTAGTCGAGCTCGCATGGTTTACCATTGGGTTTTCTCATGGCATGATTGGTGGGCGTGGGAGGCAGTAAATATGGCAGTCATTCACAACTCGTGTATTAACGCCAGTGGATGTATTGGAGAAAAGAGTAGACAGACAAACTTACCCGATCTAGGCAAGAGACCTCGCATGTTTATCCACATGTCTGTGCTTGTGTGTGTCGTACCTCTCATGTGATCCTCCTGGCCAGGGCTCGGTCGCTGAGCTGACTTGAGTCTGACGTGCTGTTTATCATATCTGGACTTACAGCAGAGGGACTGGGCGTATCCCCATCATTCTTCTTACCACCCAACTTAAAGCAGTGGTGAGAGATATACAGATTAATAACTGCTGGTCTGTGTGTGAGACAAACGTCTTTGACACATGTGTGCAAACATTTTCGAGTGCAAAGTTAAATACTTTAAAAATCTACAGCAATGTGTCCTCTTACTCATGGGTTAATATGCATTATTTTCAAAGTTGTGTAAAAGTTCAATCTGCTAAATATTTGTAAGAATAATAAGTGAAGGTTTGCAGTATCATTAAAAAAAAAAATTTAAAAAAAGATCATTAAAGTACCTCTATTGCTTACCTACCAAAACTTTCCTCTGAGTTTCGTCCATCTACTGCAAGAAATAGCTCTCCACTTAAAATCACATTTTTCTCGATTTTCTTGCCGCTCCGTTCAGGACAGGGCCTTTTCTTCATATCCGATCGTACGTCCATCTTCTTCTTTGTTTATCTTTTCATTTCTTTCCCGGCCGTGGTTGTTATTCTGTGATCATTTGGTGTTGCTATTGTGTCATACTCATCCAATCGTATCTTACGGCCTACCTAGTTCTTTTTTTGATTAAGCACTAAGTCTGTTACGTCTGGTGATCTTGTTCTTTTCCTTTTTCTTTTTGTCTACCTTTGCATTTCTTTCCCGGCCGTGGTTGTTATTCTGTGATCATTTAGTGTTGCTATTGCGTCATACTCATCCAATCGTATCTTACGGCCTACCTAGTTCCTTTTTTGATTTAGCACTAAGTCTGTTACGTCTGGTGATCTTGTTCTTTTCCTTTTTCTTTTTGTCTACCTTTGCATTTCTTTCCCGGCCGTGGTTGTTATTCTGTGATCATTATTTTGGTGTTGCTATTGCGTCATACTCATCCAACCTTACCTTGCGGCCTACCAAGTTCCCTTGTCGAATTAGCACCAAGTCTATTCAGTTTGTTCTTTTGTTCCCTTCCTTTATCTCTTTGCTGGAGAATTTTATCTTTCAATCAGATCTTTATGTGGCCTATTGGTCCAAACTTCTGCCTAAAGCTGGTCTCTTCTCCTGATTGAGTTTCATCAAACATTTCCTTTACTCTTATTTGTAAAAGGAATGTAAGTGAATGTTAAATGTGCGAAAACAGGATCATAGGGCTGTATTTTCTTATCAATGCTGGACCTGGTGGTCTTTTCTTAAACTCTGATTGACACTAACGTTGGGGTTTCTTGAGCTTGGTGATAATTTAGAACATTTTATCGTAGCTCTACGTGATGTACTCAGACCATACATGCGTCCTGACTTCAGAAATACAGCGCTCTCTTTCTTTAGATTTGCGTATTGGCTCCTCTTCTTTTTCTTTTTCATCTTGTGAAAAAATGCTGTCCAATTTTGTCATCCAATTGCTTGACTTTCAAATCTGATAAATTTGTGTGTCAGGGCTACCTGGAAGGCTGATTTACCTGACTGTATTCAGTTTAGGAAACTATTTAAGTTTTTTTTGTTTGTTTGTTTGTTTGTTTGTTTGTTTGTTTGTTTGTTTTTTTTTGTTGTTTTTATTTTTACCTTTACTCTTCTGTGATCACTATCGTTTTCAGCTCTGGATTTGACATCAGTGTTTCTGAATTCTCTGTTCTCATTGGTTCTGATAAAATCAAGTTTTACAGTAGTTTCTCTAGATAGATACGGTGTGTCAACAATCTTGTATTGTAAGAACATCTCGCTATAGTTATTCCAGTCAGCTTTGTTGGGCTTTTCCAGTGATCTCTCTAGATAGATGTGTTGAACCAACAATCTTGTATTATAAGATTATATCGCTATTATTATTCTATTCAGCTTTGTTGGGCTTTTCCAGTAATCTCTCTAGATAGATGTGTTGAACCAACAATCTTGTATTATAAGGTAATATCGCTATTATTATTCTATTCGGCGTTGTTAGGCTGTTCCAGTGATCTCTATAGATAGATGTGTTGAGCCAAAAATATTAATTTATAAGAACATCTCGTTATAATTTTTCTAATCAGCTTTGTTGAGCTGTTACAGTGATCTCTCCAGATAGATGTGTTGAGCCAAAAATCTTGATTTATAAGAACATCTCGCTATAATTTTTCCAATCAGCTTTGTTGAACTGTTCCAGTTATCTCTCTAGATGGGTGTGATGTGCCAACAATCTTGTATTTTAAAATCATCCAAGGTGCTACTCCTCTTTCTCTCTGCCTGACAGCTGCCTGGCTTAATGCATGTGTGGGAGGCTCGATTAGGAGATGTGGCTGGTGGTGATGAACAGTTTCCCTCTAGCTTAATGCATGTGTGGGAGGCTCGATTAGGAGATGTGGCTGGTGGTGATGAACAGTTTCCCTCTAGCTTAATGCATGTGTGGGAGGCTCGATTAGGAGATGTGGCTGGTGGTGATGAACAGTTTCCCTCTAGCTTAATGCATGTGTGGGAGGCTCGATTAGGAGATGTGGCTGGTGGTGATGAACAGTTTCCGTCTAGCTTAGTGCATGTGTGGGAGGCTCGATTAGGAGATGTGGCTGGTGGTGATGAACAGTTTCCCTCTAGCTTAATGCATGTGTGGGAGGCTCGATTAGGAGATGTGGCTGGTGGTGATGAACAGTTTCCGTCTAGCTTAGTGCATGTGTGGGAGGCTCGATTAGGATGTGTGGCTGCTGGTGGTGAACAGTTTCCGTCTAGCTTAGTGCATGTGTGGGAGGCTCGATTAGGATGTGTGGCTGGTGGTGATGAACAGTTTCCGTCTAGCTTAGTGCATGTGTGGGAGGCTCGATTAGGATGTGTGGCTGGTGGTACTGAACAGTTCCCCTCTAGCTTAGTGCATGTGTGGGAGGCTC
>JAWDGP010007148.1:0-44345 GCA_033675545.1 Elysia crispata | reverse complement strand
AAAAGATGCTCTAAGGGTAACTAGAGAAGAAATAGTTTATAACAACTTGTTCAATTACACCCTGCAGAGTGTAAATCAGTTTTTCTTACATCTCTAGGAGTGTATTTCTACAGTCAAAGGTATTATTTTCATTGTGTAATATATAAAACAATACCAGGAGGAAGGAGGCAGGAGATAGTTATTTAGGAATATAACTATGGTTGCAAAACGGTCATTGCGCAAGAAAATCGGATGTAATCAGATAAGTGGACAAACGTTTACAGATATCAAGTTCTTGTTCAGTACTAAAACCTCATTTCATAAAATGCTGCTGATTACGTGATGTTACAAACAAAATAAAAAAAAACTCTGTGACAGAATTGCTTCTCTTTTTTTTCCACGATTGACATATCACAGGCAAAATGAGCCTAGGTGTAAGGTCGATTTCAAGTTTTAATTTTTTTAAATTAATCATTCTCACAACCGGTAATTTGCGATGCGGTTTCTCTCTCAGCTTCATCGGTCAACTGGATTTAGCAATACCTGACAGAAGAAGCGCTATTCTCATTCATGAATATTTACACCATTCCATAAAAATATATACCTTTATTTCATTAGACTTGCGCCAATTTACATAAAATGCAAAGCCCTACTTTATTTTGATTGTCTCGATGTACAGAAATAGATGCCCTTTTTGATTAGATTTGCGCCAAGCTACTTGAAATGAAGAAGTCTTGCTTTTATTTTAAATTTTTCAATCCATGAAAAAGGGATTGCTGTTTTACGGATTCATCCTTTGCACGATCATGAGAAGTTGTCGCACAAATTATGCAAATTCGTTTAGCAGGATCCACTCCTCCGACGTGATGTGATAGGCATCCAAGATGAATATAAGGAGTAGAATTTCTGCGTTTGCATTTCACAAACAACTCCAACAAGGCATCTCGATATTTGATTCGCTTTTTAAAAGAAGCAACCTTCAACATTCTGTGTAGTTATAGATGACATCAGCATTGAAAAGTTTAATTTTTTAAAACATATGCCAGTTTCAACTCAAGATCCACAATCTAGATCTACATTTATATCTCTCTCTCTCTCTCTCTCTCTCTCTCTCTCTCTCTCTCTCTCTCTCTCTCTCTCTCTCTCTCTCTCTCTCTCTCTGTATATATAGAAAGAGGAGCCGTGCGCTGCATGTTACAAAGCCACCATTTTGATTTTGCGATAGACCAAAAGGAATATTTAAATTTTTGTTGGCGGACTTTTTTTCAAACACCAATTCTAGAATCAGTTTATATAAAGCCACTGCTAAGCTATTGATAGACCCGATCACTCACAACTTGTTATGAACGCCACTTTCATTATGAGCAAACAGCGATTAACATGAAAATATTACCGTACAATACGCGCACTACACTGGGTTGCTCTAACTTGCATGAGTTTCCATGTAACAAAATGGGGCCACCGTAAACTTCATGTTTTTGTCTCTATTGGCAATAAGGGCCAATTATAGCAGCGGTCTGTGCCAAGACCTTATATCAACCGTTAGCTTTTTCCAGGCTTTGACACTTATAGTTCACGCCAGCTTTTTTTTTTACTGGACTGGGAATATAGGGATTGACTAAACAACACATGCCGGAAGAGAACGAAGGAGAAAAAACAGCCCTATCCTCTGTTCGAAACACTTGTGTAACATGAAAAATCATTTAATGGTAACATATTTCACTAATATATGTCTGTCTGTTTATCTATCTATCTATCTGTATGTTGGTCTTTATCATTGATTGAGGGAAAAGGACTGGTGAAATCTGGGAGGCCATTTAATCTTTACAGCAATATCTATGATAATAATAAAACTAATTTGAATAATAACAACAGCAACATCATCATCAACAACAACAATAATAACAATAATAATGATAATAATAATGATATTGATAATGATAATAATAATAATAATAATAATAATAATAATAATAATAATAATAATAATAATAATAATAATAATAATAATGATAATAATGATAATAATGATAATAATAAAAATTATAATTATATTATGAATGGAAGCTGCTTTAGTGGAATGTTGGAACTACCTGAGCAAGAAAATTTAAAATTTGAAGGGCATTGCCACCGCTTGTAAAGAAAGCAAAGAAATATTTATGAATGGACTCCCATTCTTCCAAAGTCGCGCTACAAGCCAGACCTAGAGAACAGAAAAGTCTATGGTGTGTTACGAGCACGAGCTAGATCTAGCTTTGCTTTTCTGTCTCCACTTTATTGTTTCCTTTGAACTCTGATTGCGCCTTAAAATGTAGGTTACATAGGCCTAGCCAACGCATATCGGGCACATCGAAGCATTATATGCATACTGAATCCAGTGCTGAGCAACAGTAGGTCAGGAAACATGCCTTCAACAGCTCTGACTATCGGAATTCTGATAGTGCTAGCGGCTATCAGCGTGCGTCTCTTTTATCCAAATATTTTTGATGGAGGACCGAATTTCACAAGGAAACCCAATGCTACCTATGACTATATTATAGGTAAGCTGATGAGAATTACAATAGTGTAGTTCTTCTTTTCAATTCTTAATTTTTGTTTTTGTTGAGATTTTCATATTTTGGACAGCTACTTCAAAGTTACTAGTCTTCTATTATTCTATATGTATTGACTGAGAAATTGGATAGTTAAAAGTATTTGTACACTACAGATACTTTTTTAGTTAACTTTGTAAAAAGAATTTACGATGATTATTACTTACCATTGCTAAAGGTCTAGAGTCGAACTTATAAACTGGATCATAGGAATCACAAATAAAACCTTTTTATCTTTGAAAATCATGGATTTCAAAAAGGAAAAAAAATATATATATATATATTGCGGTTTTTTTTAGTTCTTTTGCGAACCTCTATAGCAAAATTCATTTCAATTAGGCCTAAGTGAAATATAACAAAAGTACTCTTTATGCACTTTGTATTTTGCCATCCTCAGAACAGACGATAATTTGTAGGCCTATAAATGTGTTCACTCGATGCATCTTTCCGTTACACACCGGATTCATATTGCCAGTGTCAATGTACTTGGGTCTGCTGACTGATATCGGAACCACTGGACCCTGAAATAGCTGCGTCAAGATAATAAGGATAAAAAAAAACATATCTTTTTCCTCACAGCGATGCATAATTGTTTCTAAAACATGTAATTATATACGTAGGGTTTGATTTTAAAGGTGCGAGATTTTTCTTTTATAAAAAAAAAAGATACAAAGTATGATGGCAGCCGCTCTAGATGGGCATAATTAGTGTAATTAAATCATAAGTTTTGGTGAAACAATTTGCAACGGTTCGAAGGTGATAAAGCAAAAGCACTCTGCTACATGTAATGAGTTTTCTTTAGAATCAGTAAAAAACAAAAATGTTGATTTCCTATTATCATACCAATAATCCTCTTCCATAGCTTAATAATAGATATGCGCCGAAAATGCTGATAAAATCAGTCTTTAAAAAAAAATAACACAATGAATCCCTGTATTCAATCTGCTATTAAAAGAACTATTCCTGCGTTCTTGTGTCAATAACTTGATTGCTAAGAATGTCATATTTTTATTCTCCGTCACCGATGATTTTAAATTAAAACGATCTTCATTCTCGCAGAATATGGGTTAAAGTATAAAAGATGCTTTATCTAAGAGACGAGCTCTTTAGAGATTCGTACTAACTTTGTTTTATCTTAAGTGTCATTTGATAAAATAAAATTAACTACAGCAAATTTTTTCTAAAAGGAAAAGGATAATATAACTTCAACTAAGACTTTGGCCGCAAGATTATAACACCGGTAATTTTAGGCCGCTTATCATGAAAACCATATATTTTATGCAAACGATATTTAAACATCTATGTTAAGAGAAAATCTAATTTGGTCTTGTAAAATGCAAACTTTACTTGCCTGTTCAGCTCTGTTCACCAGTTATAGGTTACAGTAGGGATGTGATAGGCAAAAAATGTTGGAATAATAGCTTGTCAAAGCTTGAATCGAATAAGCTGTTTGGCCCCTTTAGCTCACCAAGCCATGGCGCATGCAACCACGAGGAACTTAAACCAAAATGGCTGAAAATCACAGATGCTAACAGGAATGTTCGGAAGCTTGCAAACTTACAAGCTTAACTGAGGAAAATTGGATAGCAACAAATGTTTGACCTTCCCGAAGCCCTCTTACAGCAGACAAACGGCGTTTTAATAAGACAACCGTTTTAGAGGAAAGGCAAGAAATGAGAAATCCGCAGTCCTGGTCCAATCCAGAGTAGTTCGAATATTTTTCGAGTTTAATGCGAGTAGAATGCAAATGGGAGATATCGATTTAACGTTTGTGTTGACCATTTGCTTTTCTATAAAAAAAAATTGTATGACAAAAAAGTGCCGTCCTTCTGATTTTACATCATCAGTCAAACAGGATTTCATTTCGTCAGGTGTAAATAGAAGAAGGGGAGAAAAAAATCAAAAGCAAATAGATAAAAGACACTAAACATCCAAAAGCACGTACCAAAAAATATTACTCAAGTGCGCCCACGAAAGACGTTTTCATCACTTTCATAATTTCATTGTTTAGGAGGAATACAGTGCATGAGGGCAAAATGTAAGGAAAAGTTCAGGCGGTGCTTGTTTAGGAGAGAAGAAACTAAAGATGTCTTTCTCTGGTTATTTGTAACAACTCAAACTTTGACCTGCTTAGAATGTAACAACATAAAAATATCGCAAATGAATATATAAAGATGTCCCACATCAAAGTCATACTATTGACGACTTCTTGTGATTCTTCAACAGAGCCCAATAGATATTATTACTCTGTAGCACACATACTGACGGAGCGTTGATTTGATAGCAAATCACGCTAAAGAGGGCACTAATGATCATCTCAAATTCAGAATTTGTAAATTTTAGCTCTTAACAAACTTCTTGGCAGCTTTGAATTCGTAATCCGTCAATAGACGATATCACAGAACTCACCGGACTATGAAAATGGTTAAAGGTTGTAAAGAGGACAGAGGGATCGGGCATTGCACCATGGAGTCCCTCCGAAAGGGTCCACTCATTTGACCTCGAGCATCCAAAACCCACACGTGAAGGAAATTTTTCACTGCAATCAACAGTCGCAGGATTCAACATGTACAGCATCTGCGGGGTCATATCATCATTTTTTAAAGCATCAAAGCAAAAAAGTTTTTTGGATGCATCTGAAATAAATCATTAAGGAAATGTGAAAACAGAATGGCGTCAAGGCTTTAATTCTGTTGATTCATGTATTGCATCGAAGGCTCGTGATTTGTGTTGGAGAGATTCTCTATGTTAGAAGCTTCACCGAATCTTCACTGTAAAGCTGCAAATAATGAAAGGTTCTTTGAACTTATGAATGCAAGCCTTCTTCTGAAAATATTGCTTTCTTGCCTTGCAAACAATCAAAAAAATTGTGGAATACGATACCGTGAGAATCGCTATATTCTTTGGAATATTTTTCGCGCATGACTATTAGGTTTATTGAAAGAAGCGTCGCCTTCACTGTATGACTCATTTAGCCGCGAGGCACACTAACTCAGGCATTCATGTTTTTTTTTTTTGCGCTCCTCAGGTTTTGAAAGAAATATTGTTAGAAAGACTTTTGAGTGCTTCTTATGTTGCGGAATACAAAATTATAAGGGATTCTGTTCAAAGCAAATCGGTATAATGAGTATTTCCTCAACAAAACATAACACCAAACTATCTGGATCAGTCCAAATAAAACACGCAGAGATGCATGATGTGAAGACGATGTGTTGTAAAAACTGAGACAATTTTCTTGCTCCTGCCATTGGATGTGTAATTTGTGGATTATTTACATTATTACCTTCAAAGTATCATGATTCTTTCTACCTACATAACAGAATCAAAGATTGACAAGGAAATTACTCGGAATGTTATTTTTTGCTTTGAGTTCTGACCGAAAACGTATTTAGTATTTTATTTCATGCTCTACATTATCTTCTTGAAACCACTTATTCTATATGTTATGACATACATAAATTAGCTTTTTATCTACTTTTGTCTCTCTGTCAATTAATTGGCACCACTTGGTACTTGAGCATTTTATCTTTGCCTTTTTCACTGTTATGTCACGCAAGTCGTGCAAATACATAATTATAGAGTATAGGTCAGCAGAAAATAAAGAGGAGTAGTGCCCCTTTATAAGATCCATATAAATGATTTAGAAATTTAGAGTAGAACATGGATCAGACTTTTCGCGTTTCGTTACGCAACCAGTGATTTGCTTTGGGGAAACAAAACCTTTCAAAAACTTTAGGCTAATTCAACTCAGTGCTAAAATAAAACGCCACAAATGAGAAAAAGATATATTCTACAACATGAAATTACCACCGCACGTCATTTGCTGTGTCTGGTCGCTGCTTAGACATAATGAGATTCAACTATTGTTAGGATATAACACTTTCTTAAAAGAAATCCAAACAAGCAAATGATATCGCACAATTGATAAGTAGGCCTATAACCTTTATAAAGGCCATTTATATCACAAGGAATGTAAAAGATAAAAAACACATACAAGGCAAACGAACAACGACCCAATATCGAAGGAAAAGCGGGCGTTATTGTTCACAGGAAGACGTAGTGTTGTTTGCTGAAGGAGAAAAAGAACTATGATTATATCGTGCAAGAAAATCATTCTTTAACATACTTCTGGGTTAATATTATTTGCATTTCTCTCTCATCAGCTGTCGGTTTTGTCACCTTCATTGCGATATTAAGTCTGTTCACATGTTTGGTTAACCTTTTGTTAATTGAAAAATTTCCTTCCATCAAATTTGTAAATAGCCTCAACACATGGATCCTAACAAAACGTCGTACCATCAAATTTACAAATTACTTCAACACATGGATCCTATCAAAACGACATACCGACGCCACCCTTAAAAGAAGTAAAATTAATAAACAACTGAGGAGTCTATATGACTACAAATTAAGGTGTTTAAACATACTCCTAAGTTAAAAAGAAACAATTCAGTGTAGTTTGAAAGCAAAGTTGAGATCTGAAATCATAATATTTTCTATTATTGACCTTCATAGAAGATAAGTCCCTCAAACTGTAACAATTCAGATCTAAGAGAAGATTGACCCAGGTATACTGAGTGTGACGACAGAGAATTCTCGGGAGCATCTGTTCACAAACTTGAATAAATGCCATATAATATTGAGAAAGAGAAAATAAGAACAAGTGTCATAAAACTTGAGACAACCGAAAACAGCCCGCGTTGTTGTAGAAGATAAGGAGATACATTTAGTATATTGCTTCAATAATCGACAGCTTTGACTTTTATTGCTTGAGAAAAATACATTACATATCAGTGCAGTCTTGTTAAACGCTATCCCTGTAAGCCTTTTAAAGTGCATTCGCTCTACAAGGTGGGTCATAATTTTATATGTTTACAGCTAAAAAAACTTCTCTGCGAGATAGGTCATGTTGACCCGAGATTAGTTGATGTAAATTGAACAAGAGAAATTTTCTAGGAAATCTCTGAGCTGAGAAAACTCAGCAATAAGTGCATGATTGCTGCTGCATAGGAATGTTATGAAAATAACGGCCTGGAAAGTGGAACTCCTTCTATTTTTATATTTGTCATGACCCACTCTGCATGTCTAGGTATTGTAAAAATTAACGCCACAATGTCAAACACATAAAGCGGACAACTTTTCAAAGTTTGTTTAGAAATGTAGTTTGTTAAGTGTAGAAAAATTCAATACAATGGCATTAACTTTCATTTCTAAAAATAGCATTTGCACCACCCTCGGGTCAACATGATCCACTTAGTAGTGATAGGTTTGAGATTGAAAAATCTCAGGCACTGTGAAAATGCATTCTGTTACACACAAAAATCCTTTAGTGTCATCACTTTTTTGGGTCAATTACATCAACTTTTCCCACTTTCTTTTTGGATTCTATCCTTGCCTTCTTTTTTCGAGAGTCCTCTCTCTCTCTCTCTCTCTCTCTCTCTCTCTCTCTCTCTCTCTCTCTCTCTCTCTCTCTCTCTCTCTCTCTCTCTCTCTCTCTCTCTCTCTCTCTCTCTCTCTCTCTCTCTCTCTCTCTCTCTCTCTCTCTCTCTCTCTCTCTCTCTCTCTCTCTCTCTCTCTCTCTTATATATTCACCTCAAACTTTTGCAATCTTCTCTAAATATGCCTACCCATTTGTAACATTCAAAAATTTATTTGGTCCAAGATAAATCAGTTCACTAGAGTTTCAATTTCTGTACCTTTGTGACCTGCAGTCGGAGGGGGGGCGGCCGGGTCAGTGCTGGCTGCACGCCTGTCAGAGCGCAATGACACAACGGTGCTGCTCTTGGAGGCTGGAGGAAGTGACTGGAACAACCCGAACATCGACATCCCCGTTATGGCACCGTTCTCCCTGGGATCTGACATTGACTGGGTTTACTATGGTGAACCCCAACCAGGCCTCTACCAGGCGATGACTGGACAGGTAAGTTCGGTACTTTAGTTCGTATCAAGCTGAGTAGCCTTAAATAATTAGTCAGATGGATTAGAGAGTAATGAAAACGCAGCTGAAACTAATCGTCCAACTTTTTTCTCTCTTAGATGTTATAAGAGCGTGCATGTAAGATAATGCGACAACAATAATTGTACCCTATTTAGTATATGTGCAACAGAAATTAGCCATGACAAGTGACTACATAGATGAAGTCCACATTAGCTTATCTTTTTAGCAGAGGATCATTTTGGGCAATCCTTGGTCCCCATGAAGACAATATCCTAATAATGTTTTAATTTTTGCAATCTTGCGCAAGGAAAATGTATATTTTTTCTTTCTTTCTTTTTTTTTTGTTTGGGGTTTTTTTTTTTTTTTTTTTTTTTTTTTTTGTTTTTTTTCTGTGTGTGTGTGTGTGTGTGGAGGGTAGATTTCAAACCGCAAGCCTAGTTTGCAATTTGACTATAGACAATGCGATAAGTGAAGTTCATATTTAACAATTCTTATTTCACTCTATCACTAAAACCTCAGAGATCATACTGGCCACGAGGTAGAGTGCTTGGTGGCAGCGGAAGTATAAATGGGATGGCTGTGGTCCGCGGCTCCAGACACGACTATGACCGCTGGGCCAGGTATACTGGGGACCCCACCTGGGACTACCAGCACGTGCTGTCCTACTTCAAGAGAATGGAAGACATGCGGATCCCAGAGCTCCGCGACTCGGGTAGGATTCAGGAAACTTGCTGATCCGTTAGCTCTTTACCTGAGTTTTTTACAAGACGTCAGAGAAACAAAATCGGACGTTACGTGTTCATGGTAGAGGACATGTCTGTTAGAAAGGCTAGGAATAAAATAGGAAAAAAAACTTGAGTAACTTATCAACCATAATATAGTAAAGCTATCACATAAGGGATTTTCTATCTAAAAAACAAAAGTAAAGTGCATAAGTTGTAGCCAAATAAGGCAAATGAAACTCTAACAGCAAAATTATTCAGGGTACGAAAGATTTGAAAGAAAAAAAAAAATAAACGGATTATCTTCGTGACAAAAACTTAATTCTAATAGCCGCCGACGCGTGAAGAGCATGTAGTAAACATGTGTATACCCATACTCCACTACATTAAAAAGCTTGAAAAGTGTAATGAGAAACAAGCAGTTCCTTTTAACACATGTACATTTTACAACAATAATACAATGTAGCCTCTGTCAATCATAATGTAAGATGTGACGTACAATATGCTCACAAAAAAGCAGAATTTTGTAATAAAAAACATTAAATTTCTATTTTTGTAAGCTATTCAACAATCGAAATTGGCATCCCCGAACTGGCTCTATATGTTGAGCAGCGGGTGCCCTGCATAATTATTGCTAAATGATCCAAGAGCATGTTGCCGCATGGCATGCACTTACTCATAGTTTAACTAGTTCTTATAAACTCTGTAATTCACCTAGGAAAATCGCCATGGTAGTTCATGGAGCTGACTAAATTCCACAATCACTTCGGTTGGATATCAGGAGAGAACCCAAAGACAAGGAGAAAGTTTATATAACAAATCTTGCCGACTATATAGCATGTGAGATTCAATCAGCAGTTATTGAGTTTAGATCTAGCTTTTTTTTTTAATAATATATAATGCTCGCTGATCTTCTTAAATCAACTAACTAGTTTAAGAAATGAATCCGAGCAAACATAAACCACAGTGAGCCGTTAGATTTTGTTATATCTCTCGAATGGTGATATTAATTACAAGTTTTGTTGTAATACTATAATGTTTTCAGCTTGTCTATTATTATATTATCCCATTTAAGATCTATATTTTTTTAAGCGCTTTGACATTTTTCTGGAAATCGCACTAGTATGTTATCCTAACAATAAGGAAATAAAACTTATTATTTTAAAGTCATCTCTTTCATATCATTTCTTATCTGGAAAATCCCTTTTGGTTAGACATGAAAACAATACATTTTTTCTATCATTATGTTGAAAGAAACTGAATCAAGACATCTAGTTTTCTACTCTATCTAAGTGTATCATGGCCAGCAAGGACCTCTCAAGATTGACCACATCGACGCGTGCCCTCTGGTCAACACCTTACAGAAGGCTGGAGAAGAGATTGGTTATCCGCCCAACAAGGACTACAATGGTCGGAGCATGGAAGGTGCGAATTAGATACCAATTAGATTATCAATTTCGAGTTTCTCCCTTAAGTTTATTGTGCACGATTAGTTCGAACTTTAGTTGTACATGGTGCATTGTCACTACAAGGGAAAAACTCTTCAACTCTTTTTATTATTTAATTTTATCAGCATTTATTTTGTTAGTGACAGTATATTAAATGCAGCCTCTGTAGAGATTAAGAATTTGTGGCGGAACAATCAATTTTTAGATCAACTTGATATTTCACCTAGATGAAAGTACTCTACACTTTTCCAAGAGGAAGTTTTTTCAAACTGTTTTCGATGGTGGCTGGGTTGATTGGCCTTGATCAAGTCTTGCTTGCTTGACCATTTGAATAAATTCCTTTACAAACAGTCACCTGCATATTACTTCAAACAACTTTTCAGATATTTTGAGGAAGTAGGTAATGAACTATTTACTTTACAAAAGGCATTCAGTTTATTATAAAAATGGAATTTCTTTGGCCAGGTAAAACTCACCTTTTTCTCGTCTAAAACATCTGAGTCGTAAGTCGAATGCCATTTGAGGTCTAGACAGACCAAAGGTTTACGAAAAGTGGCGGCCCACGTTATATGCCGGAGTACTGAAGGAATGGAAATCTACGCAAAAGACTTTAGAAAATAACACAAAAAAAATATTTGCAATACAATCATAAGCTACCATTTATGACATCTGTTAATGTCAATCCGCTAAAACAATTTTTAAGTAGATAAAAATGAAAAATTTATTCTGAACACATGAAAGATAAAAACAGAATAAGGATGCTTCACCACATAAGCGGTTTATCGAACGCCTTCTTTTACCTGATAAATAAAAATTAAAAGGAAGTTGGCCATTGCGTTTTTATCTCTTTATATCAATTAGCCTACAGACCCGTTTTACTACAGAAGTTGTTGCCACTGTCAACCTGATTTTACGACTATTTCTGTGTGAATTCTCAGGGCTCATCCAGGTTCAGAACAACGTTGACAAAGGGACACGGCTCAGCGCCAGTAAAGCTTACCTACATCCTGTCCTGGGGAGGTCCAACCTGCACGTCCTGCTTAATGCGCATGTCCAGAAGGTGAGAACTAGGGATATGGTTGAGGCGAAGAAGCGGTGTGCACGATCTTTGTTTGTCTGAGAAAAAAACAGTTAAAGATATGTGGAGTTGTGGAGAAGTTGGCACAGCCAAAGAGGCAGTCTGTAAGTTGCACAGAATTAGCAATAGAGTATGACTAAACCATAAACATAAAAAAGGTATTGAATAGAGAAGAGTATAAAAGAGAAGTAACATGGTTTGCTTAGGCGAGAGAAAGACAGACTAGCGCTTATTTAATCGAGGGATTTGTAAGTAGACTACCCTTTTATCGCATATTACATTGAATTCTGTAGACTCCATCGGTTTGTTTTATTAAAATAGAAAAAGAAAATTCGAAAATTCTAAATCTAATTCGACGAGTTTTTTCTATTATCAAGCTTTATGTTTAGAAATAAGAATTAAGATTAGAAAATAGTATTTGAAATTATAACTAGTTTGTCATGAAATCAAAGTTTTCAACAAGTTTAAATTTGCACCGATCATGGGAACTTGTTCCATCAGGTGCTGTTCAAAGGCAAGCGGGCGACTGGTGTAGAGTTTATTCGCGATGGTTTGAAAAGGACAGTTGAGGTGAGCCGAGAAGTGGTCCTGTCTGCTGGAACTATCGGCTCAGCTCACATCCTGCTGCTGTCTGGGGTAGGACCTGGGAAACACCTCCAGGACAAACATGTAAGTACAGCTGGTAGAATGGACAACCCAGAAGAGATCGGTACTAACAAGTGATGTTCTGTGTTAAGGAACAAGGTATTTGAATTAACCCTCAAGCTGCGCGTTTCTCCCATATGTAAATATCAAAGTACTCTTATGTAGAAAGGTTTCTCAACGATTATAATACTGTGCACAAAAGAAGTCTGAATACACTTTAGCACAAATTTGTTATGTATGTTGAAGAAAAAATATAACATGTACCTTGTTAGTAAGAATTCTACTTTATTGTTTTTCTGTCTGCACTGTGTCTAACCCTTTTGTAGTTGTTTTGCTTCTGGCATGGAACTCAAGAAACTTAAATGTCGTTTTTTTTTATATGTTCATGATACCAATGTAACTGGACACCAGTTTTTTAAGAAATGTTTATTTTTCCCTGCTGCAAAAATTTCCCATCGCACTATCTGTTTTTTTTTTTTTTTGTTTTGTGTTGTTTTTTTTTTGGTCTATTATTATTATTATTATTATTATTATTATTATTATTATTATTATTATTATTATTATTATTATTATTATTATTATTATCAATGTTTGTCAGTGTCTTTTTTGTATTAGCTTGAATCTTTTTTTTTTTTTTGAGCCATGCGATTGTTTTCTCACCAATATTCTTGCTTGCGGGCCAGATACCTGTGGTGGCCGAGCTGCCTGTAGGTGAAAACTTGCAGGACCATGTTGCAACAGAGCTACAAGTAGGCATCACAGAACCTCTGTCTCGCACGGCAAGTGGGCTGGCCTCATTGTGGTCGCTGCTGCAGTATAAGCTGCTGGGAACAGGTAAGTATCAAGCTGTAGTAATACCTCAAGAAGACCTCTGAGGTCTTCCTTGACAGGTTTTGCAGCATTTTCCCCCTCTCTGGGGCAGTGAAATTAGAATTCCCCTATGAAAACCCTCGAGAAGGAATGGGGACGTAAATTGAAGATAATTATTTTTACTAATTTTGGAAATTTGTTTTTCTATTTGGATGGTCTTACTACGTATCTGCCTTACCACAAGCCGCTCCTCTGCAAGAATAGGCCGATGACAGTTGCACCAAGTCTTCATCAAGCGGTACTCAATCTTGTTTAGGATCCTCCCACATTAGTTTATGTATGCATAAACCCTATCGGGGTACGATTTTGGTTGACTGAATAAATCTAACGATGGTGTTCACCAGAAGGTGCCCGCTCTTTGTTTATGTTGTGAACTCCACATATAATCTTTCTACATCTGATTGCCAGATAACGAATCCATTTTCAGACTTAAATCTCAGTAGCTTTCAAAGCAACTACAATAAACGGTCTCGTGGAACAGCGTTCTCCACGTGTGATCAAACAGCCACTCTGCAAAGCCTCAGCGTTCCTCCCTTCCTAGACGAACACTAAGCACTACTTTTAGGTTAGGTGATTTTACGACGCACAGGAATGGCAGAGAAGTTTGGCGGGGTCCATCATTTATTTCACCGTCGCTTTAATTTTTATTTCCATTTTGTTTCTAAATTAAAAAAGGCCTTGTGTATGCATTTTATCATGGAGGGGAACATAAGTCCTTGCAAAAATTTTTATGTGTTTATGAATTGTCCTGAATTTCATACATAAAAAAAAATTCTACCACACACCCTTAGCTGGATATAATTCTAGACCACTAGCGACGTAGATTAATAGCAAGCTCTAAAAGTTATGATTTTTTTAACAAGGTGTAGAAGAAAAATATAAAAGATAGATATTTGTTAAATTGACTCCTGAATGGTATTGCATTGAACTGAAGCGTTATTAGGATGATAACTTTTATATTTTGTTGCTTTCTCTTAATTATCGTGTCTTATCGTGTCCTACTTCTCTTAAAGAACATAAAAAATGACAATTTCAAGGTTTGAAAAATTGCGCGGACTTATTAAGATGTCTCCGTCATTTTTCATTTCTTGCATTGCCAGTCTCTGTGTATATACTATAGATGTTATGTATGAATTTGAGAGAGAGAAAGAGAGAGAGAGAGAGAGAGAGAGAGAGAGAGAGAGAGAGAGAGAGAGAGAGAGAGAGAGAGAGAGAGAGAGAGAGAGAGAGAGAGAGAGAGAGAGAGAAGAAGAAGAAGAAGAAGAAGAAGAAGAAGAAGTAAGAACAGGTCGCTTGTCACGGATTATCTAGTCTTCAAACCATGAGTGTCATTGACAAATTGAATGTGCTAAAATTGAGAGAAATGTAGAATCAAAAGACAATACCGTCGCAATCAATCATCGTTTATTCTCTTTTATGTGCGTTCTCTTTATTTTACTCAGGCCCATTTGGCTCGTCTTTTTTCTTGGAAAATATGGCTTTCAAGAGCACAAATCCAGATACAAAGAAAATCGACTGGCCTGACCTTCAACTGCATTTCTTCAATAGTAACAGTGGAACTGCCACTCTGAAAAATTTGAACGTTAACGAAAAAGTAAGCAACTCGTAAAAATGTCTCTTTAATGTAGTTTGAACGGCAGCAACAAATCTCATTCACTTATATATATATATATATATATATATATATATATATATATATATATATATATATATAATTATAATAAAATTGATTACCAAGATATTCTTGGCTACTCTTTGTCTAGCACTATCACCGAATGCTAACATAGTCAAAAAGCATATTATAAATATTTTGGAAAAATTTGAGTACATTACATGGCCTTTCTGTATTCATTCTTTTATCATCCGAATCACTGACATATTTATCGGATTTTTTTTTTTGGAAAGTTTACGAGTTAACGGAATGTAAAAGGCAATTCTGCAAGCCGCCTCGCAGTTTCTACTAAAAAAAAGATGGTTATTTTTTATGGTTCTAATGAGTTCAGTATATGGCATGTAAAACAGTTGCTATCCTCTATTATTCTTTTAAAAAGTATGTAACTAAATTGTTTGTTATTAAGGCAACTGAAAAAGACAACAAGGGCAAAATTTGAAGTTTTTGCAATGATATGGAAAAATCCTTTCTAAACTCAATGTAATTTTTTGATCTTTTATAAAAGACATATCCGACCAATGCTTATCGTTTTTCAATATCTACTCATTTGAATATTGCCACGGTTCATGACTATGCCATCTAAACATCAAAAAGAGTGGTAAAAGCACCAGATTGGGTAAAAATCATGCTTTCTTATCGAAAATCATGTCTACATACATCCTAATCTGTATATGCTCCAAACATAATAGAGCTATTTTTACCTTGACATGTCTGTAACGGTAGATACGTATAGTGAATTTAACCAGAAGACTTCCCTAGCATCTTTAGTTTTGTGTTGACCTTTTGATACAAAAGGAATGAAATAGTTGTCAATGTTAACCTAACAAGAGAATTTAAGTAGTAGGAACCCTTTCTGATCAATTTATTTCTCTTGTATTAATAATAATGACTCATGAAATAAAAATATGGTTACATCTTCAGACAATAAAAGAAATGAAATACCGGGATGCCTGGCCATTTGGTTTTATCTGTTTCCCAACGTTGCTGCGACCAGAAAGCAGAGGTAGCATAACATTAGCCTCTACTGATCCTTTTGATTACCCACGCATCAGACCAAACTACCTGAACACTCAATATGATGTCGATATTCTGCTAAAAGGTAAAGTATGCAGACACTTAATTATCCATAGACTTATAACTTACCAAAGCCATGAAATTGTCTCGACTATCTTAGTCAAAATAGATGCGATATTTTACTTTGAAAATACTAAATAACGATTTCTCGCGATGCAGTTAGCATTTCGAACTTAGAAAAAAGAGTGCACTGCATTATTTATGAAATAAAACTTTGTGCCATCAATACATTTTCTTTAGGGTGTGAATACTTTTTTTTACAAAAATATGAACATTACTTCATATCTCTCTTCCTCATCTGACTTAAAATACAACTGTGTAACTTCATGCATGTCAAAAGTCTACTGGCAAACAACATTTATTTTAATGTTTAGGTATAGAGGAGTGCAAAGCTTTGGTCAGTACAAAAACTATGAAGGCCATCGGGGCAGAGCTTCTGGACACGGTGCCACTCAGAGCGTGCAAGCAGCACAAGTTTGACTCTCGCGAGTACTGGACATGTTACATCAAGCTGAAACCTCTAACTGTCTACCACCCAGTGGGTACCTGCAAGATGGGGCCTGACGGCGACTCTACTGCTGTGGTAGATCCACAACTTAGGTGGGACTGCTTTTTAATTACATCTAGTGGACCTAGACCTCTGTTACGTCAATCAATCAATCAGGTTCCGTGCTCATTAGCGTAGGCGATCATGACCTTCCACGCATCTGCATCCCTCGTCTTTCAGTTTATCTGTCCTTCGTCCTACTTTGAACCGCTTTCTGTTACGTACAATATAGAAATTATGACATTTACTAAATGGTGTCGTCAATGAGTAAAGATCTATTCAAATGTGTATGTGTTTAGAGGAATAAATTACAGCAAAGCGTGATAGTCTTTAACATGATATGAAAACGATTTAAGATCAATCCTAAAAGTTATTTCACATAAATCACGCTAGTTAGTAGATAAAGGGAAATAGAAGTTGAGTTTGAGAGCACAGAACGGCATCTTTCTACAAACATTCTTTCCGAACATCATGAAAAAAGGAAAACAATTATAACTTCTAGTTTGACACGATGCCGCTGTTTGAAGTATTTTGTAAAATAAATTGCGTATAATTTGTTGTAAGAGTAGTACAAACGAGCAAGCATGTGTTGCATTATAATCTGTTGTTGATTCAACAAAGCGAGTTATAACAGCTAATAAAGAGTCTCAGTAATACCAACTTGAAGAGACGCGACATAAAAGAATAGAATGGTTCAGCTTGCCATAGCAAAGAACTCAAGCTGCTTTGCAGATTGAAACTTAACCAGAGCAAAGAGCACATAATTATGCAAGTCATACACTACATTAAATTCATGTTCAGTCTTCTCAGTTCTTCATTTTCAAATAGGAATTCATTTTCCTAGTCATAGACCTATAGTTCTGTCATATTTTTTATTAATTCGTTGAATGCAGGTTGCACATAAAAATTTTTTTTTTTAAAAGGTCACTTCATCGTTCTGTTTAATCTATAATTATTGCAAGTTTATCTTTTGTTCTGAAAGAGTATGCAGTGACAATTAATAATCGGTTTCATACTCAGGGTTCATAAAAGTCACAATATGAATTCTGAGTCAGATCTGCCATTTGTAATAATTTCACATAATCTGAATTTTTATTTCTACGATAATTTATAATTATTTGTGTGACATAGACGATTAATACACTTTCATCCTTTTACAGATGTATCCTATTCTTGTGAAATGTTAACTCATGGTTGATATCCCTAGGGCATATAAACAATCGTGACATGTATCCATACTACATATGAACCTATCATAGACAGTATGCATGGGACATATGAACTCACCGTTATCCAAGTTACATATGAATTATCATAGAGATATCAAATTGACATATGAACTCACGGTGGCGTGAATCCATGTGACACGATGCATGAACTTACTCTAAATTTTGATTAAACTTATTGTCACGCACTCCAAACTTCTTTCTAAATAAAAGAGTTTACGATTTGGAAACTCAGTCAATTAAGTGTCTTTACTTTTTTTTCTGTTCGTCTAGACTTCGTGGTCTATCAGGTCTGAGGGTAGTGGACGCGAAACTCAGTCAATTAAGTGTCTTTACTTTTATTTTCTGTTCCTCTAGAGTTCGTGGTCTATCAGGTCTGAGGGTAGTGGACGCGAAACTCAGTCATTTAAGTGTCTTTACTTTTATTTTCTGTTCCTCTAGAGTTCGTGGTCTATCAGGTCTGAGGGTAGTGGACGCGAAACTCAGTCAATTAAGTGTCTTTACTTTTATTTTCTGTTCCTCTAGAGTTCGTGGTCTATCAGGTCTGAGGGTAGTGGACGCGAAACTCAGTCAATTAAGTGTCTTTACTTTTATTTTCTGTTCGTCTAGAGTTCGTGGTCTATCAGGTCTAAGGGTAGTGGACGCGAAACTCAGTCAATTAAGTGTCTTTACTTTTATTTTCTGTTCCTCTAGAGTTCGTGGTCTATCAGGTCTGAGGGTAGTGGACGCGAAACTCAGTCAATTAAGTGTCTTTACTTTTATTTTCTGTTCCTCTAGAGTTCGTGGTCTATCAGGTCTGAGGGTAGTGGACGCGAAACTCAGTCAATTAAGTGTCTTTACTTTTATTTCTGTTCCTCTGGAGTTCGTGGTCTATCAGGTCTGAGGGTAGTGGACGCGAAACCCAGTCAATTAAGGGTCTTTACTTTTATTTCTGTTCCTCTAGAGTTCGTGGTCTATCAGGTCTGAGGGTAGTGGACGCGAAACTCAGTCAATTAAGTGTCTTTACTTTTATTTCTGTTTCTCTAGAGTTCGTGGTCTATCAGGTCTGAGGGTAGTGGACGCGAAACTCAGTCAATTAAGGGTCTTTACTTTTATTTTCTGTTCCTCTAGAGTTCGTGGTCTATCAGGTCTGAGGGTAGTGGACGCGAAACTCAGTCAATTAAGTGTCTTTACTTTTATTTTCTGTTCCTCTAGAGTTCGTGGTCTATCAGGTCTAAGGGTAGTGGACGCGAAACTCAGTCAATTAAGTGTCTTTACTTTTATTTTCTGTTCCTCTAGAGTTCGTGGACTATCAGGTCTGAGGGTAGTGGACGCGAAACTCAGTCAATTAAGTGTCTTTACTTTTATTTTCTGTTCCTCTAGAGTTCGTGGTCTATCAGGTCTGAGGGTAGTGGACGCGAAACTCAGTCAATTAAGTGTCTTTACTTTTATTTTCTGTTCCTCTAGAGTTCGTGGTCTATCAGGTCTGAGGGTAGTGGACGCGAAACTCAGTCAATTAAGTGTCTTTACTTTTATTTTCTGTTCCTCTAGAGTTCGTGGTCTATCAGGTCTGAGAGTAGTGGACGCCTCTATCATGCCGTGGATCGTCTCCGGCAACACTCACATCCCGACAATCATGATTGCAGAGAAAGCGGCAGATATGATCCTAGGAAGAGAATGCCCACCGCCAACGAAAGTGAACAAGTGAAACTTTAAACAACTGAAAGCAATAATATATTATAATTTGTAACCATTTTAATGGGTTTGTATAGACGAGCAAGTAAGAGAGAAGAAGAAAGAGAGAGAGAGAGAGAGAGAGAGAGAGAGAGAGAGAGAGAGAGAGAGAGAGAGAGAGAGAGAGAGAGAGAGAGATTGACGGAGTAAGCGGAGGACTGATTAGCATGGGAAAAGAGACACAGCTTTTCGATTTAGAAAACTATTTTCTAAAACATCAGAAAGTTGATTACAGAATGTCTTGAATCAAGTAACGAATTAATGCAAGTGCTTTAATTAAACTATTGCTTAGACTTTATAACTTATTATTCGAAACAAGAGAGAAAAAAATATTTATAACAGTGTCATATTTACGTAGCTTGGAAACGGATAAAATGAAGTTAAAAGAAAAAGAGGGAAATCCAAATTTTAAAATGACTTCCAAAACAAAACGAATATCAAACTCATCTCATCACTAAAGAAGAGTATAACAACTGGTCTTCTCTTCGCAAAAAAAGACATGGGCGAAAAGGGACATAAGTGAGGAAAAATAGAAATTAAATGCAGTAAAAGGAAGAGCGAGTAGGAGGAAAAAAAAAAGAATAAAGAAATAGACAAATAAAGAAGGAATCAAAATAAAAACAGGAGTCTCTCTTAATTCAAGGTGTTTCAATCATAAAAGAAACGACTCTTCACGCCCTAGTGAATAACGGCTATAAACAGAATAAATTCATTGTCTTGATGTACTCACTGACTGTCGACCTTCATAAAATCGTTTATAGTGTTAACACTTTGTGAAAAAATCGAAAGTTACAGCTTTTATAGACACAGCTTTATAACATTCTTATGCCAAAACCAGATATCTGATCATCCATCTTTGAGCAACATTAAAACCTAAACTTTTTTTAACTAGCTTTGAAATCATTCTTTTTACTTCTTTTCTTGTATATGTGTGTTATTGTTTTTACGTTGTATTTATCATCAATGTATACTTTTCTTTGAGTACGCTAGACAAAAGGACATATCTGATAGCGTTGGTGTGGTAGTATAGACAATATCAGGCCAAATTAGAAGACCTCAAGGCTTTTACCAAGGAACTGCAATTCGTAAATATGATTATTTTGCAATTTAATTATTAAACCATTTTCATTATTATTCAAAACTTTTTCCCCGGACGTGAAGCCATAGTGTTCAGAGTTTTATTTTCAACTGAAGATTTTTTTATGTTCTTCTTAATTTGTGTATTTTTCTTAAAAATTTATTACTCAATGCAATGTAATCGAGTGTGGCTAGAAGTCGCTTACAATCACTTTGCTGCAGTTTATAAATTTTGAAGTCTAAATTAAATTAATCAAAAGAGTCTTACTCACGAAGAGCAATGTAACACATAGAGTAGGAGATACTGAACAATCTGACTTTTTGATGAGCACGATCTATATGGATGAAACTTAAAGTAAATAATTTTAGAACAAAGTATTTGGATAAGCTAAGTACGAACTCACATAGAAAGGCAAAGCTCAGAGCTTACTTTAAATATAGCAAGTTATTCTTTGAAAAGTACCGCAGGATCTTGATTTTACAGACAGAACGAACTTCCCAAGACCTCTGTTCTTTAGTTCCGCATACATTGCAGAACAGTCTTTGACACTCCTTATACTAATATATTTCACTCTTTTTTGTTATTTGTGCCAGGCTGACTAGCCATCATCTGTTCTTAAATTAATTTGCGCAAGATTTGCTTAATGTATTTATTTTTGTTTCATAAAGCAACCCAGCAGCATTGAATACTTTCAGTAAAATTCTATAATATATTTCTATTTTCACATATAATTAAAGAGGGAAAACATGAGCTATATTATTAGAATACTATTGGATACTACCATATTTTCCCCCTTTTCTTACAGTAAGCTTAATATCCAGTAATGAAAGATGTCTGTAGGTCACTGTGCTTTCATTGCATAATAATTAAATTGCAATACAAGGGGACTGAAATCCACAAAGGACAATTATTTAAAGAAAATAAATAAAAGTATTTCTCAAAGGAAAATAATTTATCTTCAAAATGGAGAAAATGTGCAGTTAATTTTGGTAAAATGGCTTTCACAGGAATCATCAATCAGCTTTTTCTAACATAAAATTCAATCTCAAAATATGATTTTTTTCATTATAGATGACAATGTTCATTCAAAGAGTTTATGGTTGGGTTTCGTCTATACTAATTCATTATGTAGTTTTACCTGTTTGCGAAAAGATTGCATGTGCAACCTTTTTAATTAATATAATGCGGTTCGAAGCACCTACGTTTTATGTGGTTATAGTATTGGCTGTCCGTGAAATGTAAATGTTTTATAATAAAATCAGGTCATGAGAAGTGAACGAGAACGAAGAAGAATATAATATTGGTATATGTCGGTTTTAATGCTAAGAGGAGGCATTGAACAAAAAGACGCTGGTTGATTTTTCAATAATTAAGCGGCAAAGAGTCTACCTAGTGAGTAAAGTGTACGTAGAATCATCTTTACGTGGAAAACGATGACTTTTACGATGAGAATAATTAATGGCATTATAAGTACACCTGATTTATAACTTTTGTTTTATTCTCGGATATTCTTTGGCAATGACTGCGTCGTAAAAAGCGTGTGAGTCATAAAGGTTTTTTCGTTTATCGATGTTAACCTGAAGTGTTCCCATAATGAGCTGCGCCTTCTCTGTCTCCTCGCGGTTATCGACACCCTAAAGTATCATTCTCTCATCTTAGTTCAAAGGACCAAAGTTCTAAGAATTTTCGACCTTTTGACCTAAATATTTTCCCTGCAACATCTTATTAGACCTTGAGATTTGATTATTTTCGAGTATACCCCACAATCTCGACTTATCCTATTTCCGTCAATACTTGCGGTACTCAAGGCGTGTAAAATGTCCCGTCAAAGTGTTCCGCTCCGCTTAGAATTATTGCAGGTGGGATAGAAGACTCGTTTACAAAACTAAGTAAAACTTTAAAAAAAACTAATTCGACTTTATATTTGTGGTGAAATTGAAATTTAATTATTGCATCTATTGTAGACTTAATACAGTTTATTTGTATCTTCTTTTCGGACAACTCTTGAGATCAGGTGCTGTACTGGCATTGTAAAAATATTCAAAAAGCCGATGAGTAGTTTTCGGGATTCTCACACTCGATAGAGTTTGCGTAAATGAATAGCAGCTGCTGTAGGATAACTTGAAAATTGGTTTCGGTTCTTGAATACTTAGAACTGACGAATATTGATGTTCAACTTCAACATCTTAATTACGTCAAATATACTTGAAATTTGTCCTTTAGATAAGATTTATGGGTTGTTTTTTTAATATATACGTTTTTTTTAAAGTGCTAGTTGTTTTGTTTTGTTTTTGTTTATTTTTTGTTTTTGTTCGTTTTTTGGGTTTTGGTTTTATTTGTTTCATTTTATTTTTGTTTTGTTTTGTTTTATTTTATTTTTTTTAATACATTTTTTAAATTTATTTTTTTTTATTTTTTTTTTTGGGAGGGGAGAGTGTGGGGTGGAGGTGGGGAGTTCGCTGATTATGAGGTGTTTGGGTTCATGGTGTTATCTTTCAATATTTATTTAATTTAAAATTATGGCCATAAGGATTCACTAATTGTGGAAAGACAGAATATATTGATTACATCCATGAAACCAAGTTCATTATTACCAAAACAGCGTGAAAAAGAAATATTTGTTTCAGTACACATGATTGTTTTGTTTCATTAGAATATTGTTGTGGTTTTCGGTGCTTTCAAGGTTTCCTTTTTTTTATTGCTTCGATATTCCCAAACTTGCTTGCTTTGTGGATCTTAATGAGCATTTTTGATTTATGTACTTTACTAACAGGATAAACACGGAAAAAACTTCTAAGGCAGAGATGTTATTGAGCGTTAGGATAAAAGCACAGACACTTAATCTATTGGTTAGTTCGGCACACTTAGGGGAGAACGAACAACACGAAAGTTGAAAGTTGAGAATATATGAATCGAAATAAATAAAATATCAAATAAACATAAAAAAAGTAATGGGAATGATAATAATAATAATAATAATAATAATAATAATAATAATAATAATAATAATAATAATAATAATAATAATAATAATAATTAATAATAATAAATTATATGCAATTTTAGAAATAAGAGGGAGGAGAAGAAAAGAGGACAAAAGCATCCAGGAATCAGAAAAATCAAGGGTCTCAAACAGTTCATAATATCAAAACCACATCAGTATAAATTCCTACTTAAAACTACTAAACTTTAAAATTTATCTGACATACCAATGGCACTCGAGCTCTCGCTATTAATACATACTTTAAAATTCCAGCGATGATCGTTTGCGATTGGTCAGCTCCAGAGATTTCAACGATGATGTTCTACAAAGTCCATAGAGGTTTTGCTCACGAGTAATACCAGCAGGTTAAGTGGAGACGCTGGTAGCGGAGACATGAGGAGTCAGGTATGACGAGATGGCCGGTGAAGATTGGCCAGTTCGGCGATGCCCAACAAGGATTCTCCAGAAGGAACTGGTCAAGCCACAGGTGTGCTAGGAGAGATAGCCTCAGCAAGGGCTTGCAGAGGTGGCAAGCTGACAGCAGTCAGAGGGTTGAGCTGAGCGTAGCAGGAACTGGCAGCAGTAGTGGAGGCTACAATAACAGGGGTGCTCACAACGAATACTGAGCACAGAATGAATTTTAATCCTATGATTAAGAATTCCGTAATTTGTTTTATATAAAAAATAGTAAAGCAAGAACTTCATAGAATGTGTCGACCGAGGCGAGATGACTTCTCACGAAAAACAGCAAGGCGTTTTGAATACAGATTTTGCAATAGTTAACTCGTGTCACCGTCAATACGTATCAGAGGGGAAAAAATAAAACAAAGAAAACAAAAAAAAATATTTTTTTTCTTTTTATAATAATTGAGCATTAGTTTTACTGTTAATGCCTCAAATTAAAAAAAAATACGCGCAAGTTACTTTATGATTACCGTAAAACCCTTCTTAGATTTTATCTTTTTTAATAAGTCTGATTGTTTCTGTTATGCTGCTTAATTAATGCATACACATTAATTTGGAAAAGACCAGATCGAAAACAACATTAAAAAACAAAAAACAAAAACGTAGCAACTCTGTCCGTCTCTGCGTATGTGAACACACGCCATTACAATGATAAAAATTACGGACCTGCCTTGATCGGTACTTCGAACTAACAAAAATCAAACGAAATTCTTTAGAAGACGCTCGTGCGCTGCTCACTCAAAGCTAAGACTCTTTCCAGGGAGAATCAACAATCATATTGATATGATTTACACAGATACACGCACGCCCGTTTACTCTAATCTAAGCTTGAAATAATTCATAATGTTTTAATGTAGATAAGGAATTATCATCAAAGGTTATCATTCAATTCATTTATCATGATATTTTTAGCAATGAGCTTAAGTTGGTAACATGAATTTGGTTAGTTATTTTACAGAAATTCCGCAGGTTCACCTGTATTACTGAATTCATCAAATTCAGAATTTGATTCACTAACATTTGCATATTCAAATTTTAGTCATTTTGAATGTTGCCAGGTTATTGTTTTAAAAGAAAGCAATCAATGTGAGCTTACCTTTGTATTTATAGCCCCCTGCGTGCTCCTAACAAGTCGATACGAGCGTTTTGTGTCATATCTCATTAAATAAGTGAGAACCTTTGCTATAAGTGGGCGCGATGCGAGGCGTATTGAGATATTGAGAATAGATCAAGCACACACTTCAACATGATGTCCTTCACAACAGTTCTTCCTTTAACTGTGCTATTGGTGGCTCTTGCTTGGCATGCATATGTTTCTAATTCCTTTAAACAAGGACCGGTTTTTGTAACGCAACTGAACTCCACCTATGATTATATAATAGGTAAGACATACGTTTACTATGTTCGTTTGAAGTGTAGTAAAAGGTATGCACAATAGTGTGTCCCATGTTCATTTAGCAAGAAGGTTTTTTTTTTACTAAAGCTTATGCACCTTTCTAGGAGAAATATTTAGACATTCCAGTTTCGTCATATTTACTGGTTTTAGAAAATCAACGAGCTCTTATTCTATTTTGCAAAATTCTAATGTAAAGACTAGTTAGATCATCACCATTTCAAACCTTAACTTGTTAATTTATAAACCTTGGTTTTTGTTTTCGATGATTTTTTTTTAGTTTCGAAAGTAATGTGTGCATTAAGTTTTCTTTGAATTAAAAAAAATAGTTGCTGATTTATTGTAATTTTTTATTAGTTTTTTTTCTTTTTTATTATTTTCATTAGGCATCCACTCCAGACAATTAATTCGTTAGCTTTTTTAATGCAGTAACTGGTGCTTATACCAATTTGGAAGCCCAGAGGCAACAACTTAGTGCAATGCCGTTGTAACATCTAGAGTCAGAGAAACCATACTCTTCTGTCAAACCTTAGAATAGGGCGGTTTAGATTAAATCTCAATACCACCAGCAACCAGATAGTCCGAGCGAAATTTCGAATCCAGGACTTCCATAATTATTGTCGGCTCAATGCTATTCTCATTGTGCTTTCTACCTTCCCGAAACGGCTTCCACTAGTACTATATTAATCTGACACCTCCTAAGAAAGCTCATGTTCTATTTCTTAAACAAGATAGAACAATAGTAATTATACCAATTTAAAACCGTTCAGTACTGCAAACAATTAAAGCTTAAGTAATTATATTCCCCTTTAGCCACGAAAACTGTAGCTTCGTGAAAGGAAATCAACTTTTTTTTATCACAAAGTCTGGAATTTGAAACTTAGAGAAACTGAGATTAATAAAAAGTTCCGAAAAATAAGAGAATGCTTCCAAATCTGAGCATTTGAGTAAGATCCGCAGTTTACAGATTACCAATCTTAAAAAATTACGACATGAAACATTATACTCACAATTTAATTCCAAGGTGTAGAGTTTCACCCAGGAAAGCTAACGCTAATGAGAATCAGATGAAAAGCCGTCATATCAGATTTGAATTTAGGTTTTTACGTAAAATACTGTAGCTTGATTATTTGATGAGGGTTATAACTTTTGTTACAACTGCATTTCCTGCAAGTACAATGGGACGTATGAAAATGCTTGTAATGAAGAGTTGTACAACAAAAAAATCACACCAGAGAAGCTTTACACCCACTTACAGTATTTACATTTTCGTCGAGAAATTCTGAAGTACAGAGCCACTTCAAGAAGCTGTCCTTTAACCTATTCCATGAGAGTGAAAAATAAGTTATTATTCGCCAAATTCATGGTAGGCCTAATGTTATTAGATTCTCAATAATATTTTCCATAGAAATGAAAGAAGCGCAGAATACGATCAATAAATTTATTGTTTGTTATGAATTCTTTGTCAGAAGAAGATTCTAGCATTAGAATGCCTTATGAGTACGATTAACAAACAAAAATAAAATCCTTTGGCCATGTCTTTCCGTCTTGGTCTAATGTTGGTGATTGAGCCGGATCTCATTTAACCAGGCTTATCCCAAGGCTGGATGGGAGACTCATAGCTTCTGACTTTAGAGATTATAGCATTGCTCGTAGTCCTTGCCTCTAAGACAGAACACAAACGCCTGCAATACGTTCTAATTGCGGCCCTAAAAGGCTTATCTTCCTAAGAATTTGCAGAATGAGAATCAACCAGCCAATCTGTAAACGTAAAAGTATATCATTATTTAAAATCTCGAGTTACAAAATAACTTATGTGGGGTCACGATTTAAAACTGCCAGTTAACGGTATTGAGTTTGAAGGACAACAGTATTATCAGCTCTTGCTTCTTTATCAATAGTAAAATCTGTAAGATTCAGATGTTTTATCAGAAGCCACCTTTTTTAATACAGCAATTTAATTTTTTTTTTCTTCGTCGCAGCATTTACACACAAGGAGTAACAATTCGTGATTTTTCTCATTAACATTGTTTTATTTCGACTCCCGTTACATACTGCTGTGATAGAGGTGATGGAATTTTTACTTTGCGAAGAGAAAGGATTGTGGAAAGCGGCCATTTTTAGAGAATTTAAACTATGTCAAGCATGTAGTGCGTGATTAAGTTATATCTATAGATTTGATATTTATCAAAACGTACCAGCTTTGATAAAACCCGATAATAACACGAACATAGGACAAGACAACGCGAAAAACAAAGAGCTGAAGTACGTTCAGCTCTGACTCGTGGAATAGCCAACTCCGCTTTCAGGCCACATATTTAGGGTTTACAGTTGGCCTAAAGGTCTCGTTTTAAATCAATTCACTCTAGAAATGAAGCACATGTAAAGTCACATCCCTATTTCTGCAATTTGTATTAAGCTAAATGAAATGAAAATGAAGGATGATTGTACACAAATCACTCAGATATTGAGAGTATTTTCGAAATAAGAATAGTAAGCATTTTTCGGAAAATCTGACTCTGACCCATGATCATTTAAAATACTCATATTTTATCGCAGTGCACCTCTGGGTACTTTTCGTTCTTACCTTTGTATCCTTATGAAGGGCGTTTACGAGGAATTTAGAACAGAATGTGAAAGTACATAATAATATTAGAAAAATTCGAATTGGCTGATATGACATATTGAACTTGATTCCTAGAATCTATAGAGATTGATAATGACATCGTGACCCCCGCTCCATTTCCCCTCGTTGTCATCTTCGCGGTGGTAAACAAATTCAATGATAAGATTTGTGTGTAGTGATTTGCTGAATAAAGTGTAAAGATGCTAATATTTTTATTATCAGTTTCAGTTATATATGTGGCAAGTCGGGTTGTCAAAGTTTCTATCCAGAAGCGCCAAGTAAAAATCTGAAAATAATACCTCACTGTCTGGTGTCATTCTTCGTGGAATCTCTATCATTTCCAAATTTCAGGCAATAAAACCATACACTACACAAGAAAGTACTAAATTGGCCCCAAATGACACAAAAATGTTCCTTAAAAAGGCAATGTTGCGACTGCCTATGTAGTCGCTATAATTTAAGAAAGAAACTCTAAGTTTACCCAAGAAAATTTAAAGTTGAGCATGTTCAAAGCCTGAAACAAAATAATGTTAATATCCACAAGAAGGCGGTGTAATTTCTCTTAATTTGCCATTTGTATTGGCTTTTAGAGATTGAAAATCTTATTTTGTCCACAGTTGGGGGAGGAACTGCTGGCTGCGTCCTTGCTGCCCGCATCACAGAGAACAATGACGTCACAGTACTCCTCCTCGAAGCAGGGGGTAGTGACTGGGAAAATCCAAATATCGACATCCCTGGCATGGCTCCATCCAATATGAAGACGGAAATAGACTGGAACTTTCTTTCTGAACGCCAGAAAGGTCTGTTTAAAGGTCTTGCAAATGAGGTGGGTCTGCTTTCTACCTTTTTCATTACTCGTTGCCTTCGGTTTTATTTATTCCTTCTAGGCATTATTTATGTACAGAAACGACCTCCTTGTAATTTGTATAATTTTCCACTGCGTGATTGGACTATCGCATTTTAACATCCTCTTTTATTTTCCCAGAAGTGTATCTACTTTGGGAGGTTTAGAGATCATTTTGAAATCAGCATGCTGTACTCTTATTTTCTAAAAAGTATATTGTATACGTCAAGACAGTCTATATCTGTGCAATCTCTACATTGTTCTGACCTTTCCTCTTCAAATATTTTTGCCGTATATAGTATTATCGTTACAAACTTTTATCTCTTGCTGGCTCCATTCTCATTGTGAAGACTTTGAAAGAATTAATTTCTTGTAGCCCAAGGATAGTCTCGGCGATAAATTGAGTAAGAGATGCACCAGTGCAGTGGTATCAGATTGACAACATATCCTATCTGCGATGGTGGGAGGGGAACGATTTAAAGATCTACTTACTCTGAGCAAGCTTCAACCTCTAGAATCAACAGATCTTTTGGTTAAAGCTAGACTAGACCAATTGCAGTTTTATAAGTTGAACATTTTTATGGATTGTGTTTACTGAAAACTTTATGTAATGGGCCAAGATTTAGCCACCTCCACCTCAACCGATGTAAGTTATGAAAACAACCATGTATTTCTGGATATATTGCACAAAAAGTTCATCTTTGTATTTTTACCTAGGCCAAAAATAATCCTAAAATATCCCTTTTAATTTTTTGGTGTGAAAAAGCATTTGCCATATCTCTCTAAAAAATAAATTGTCAGTATTTGGTCACTTCAACCCATTTTTATTTCCTGGTTATGTTCGCTACTCAATAATTGCTGTATGTTAACCACCTGGCTGTCAGCGCCCCACCTGGCCTCGGGGTAAAGTCTTGGGCGGGTCCAGCAGCATCAACGCCATGGCTGCTGTGCGAGGCTCCAGACACGACTATGACCGCTGGGCCAGGTACACTGGGGACACAACCTGGGACTACGCCCATGTGCTGAACTACTTCAAGAAGATGGAGGACATGAGGATCCCTGAGCTGAGAGACTCCAGTAAGGATTTTTACGTGTACTATCAAAATTGCATTTATTTTTCCTTTCATAGTAATCGTCTTAATTTATTTACAAACTTTAAAAAAATCAATTAAAACTAATTGAAAGTTTGTTACATTTTTTTATGAGAAATAAATTAGCCAGTAAAAAGAATAGACCCTTCCACTTGTTAAACTATGTTTGAGTATCAAAGAATCTATCAGAAATTGATGTAAATACATATCGCTCGGTGTAAGCCGGAGAAGGATATTAGGTGAAAGATTAAAACAATCATGTGTCGGTAGAATTAAAAACTATAAAGGAAACTGGGATATTAGAACCGTATAGAAACTGAATTTGATCACACGTTGTTTTATAATATATATACACACACACACACACATAAAATAACATTGTGAGCGATAGATTTACAATTTTAATTGAAATGATGTTTTGATGAATTTCTATCATCTAGTCAGAGAAAGGTATAAAAAAGCTTTGTCTGATTTACTTTTACCTGGCAATCTTTTGACAGTTGGACTTAAATCAGATAAAAAGAAACTATAGACGTATCAGATATAACCAAACATCGCATCTGTTTTAGAGTTCCACGGCAAAGACGGGCCTGTCAGAATCGAACACCAGAGCTCATCACCCCTGTCTCATAAGCTGATCGAGGCTGGCAGGAGTCTGGGTTATCCAGTCAGCAATGACTACAACAGTGGATTCATGAAAGGTAAGCTGTGAGCAAACGATAATCAATCATTTGCTTGTCACATTGGTTTAATAAGCATTAGAGCTTACAGCACATTTCAATATCCTTTGTGTACAAGATCTAATGAACAAACTTTTGAAGTAAAGTATCACATTGGTTTGATTTGATGATGCTCGGATTCTGGTTACGCTACAAGGGAAGAATATAAAATATTGTGATGTTCTAATAAGTTTAGTATAATAGTTGCCTTTGGTGGGTTTCTTCGTCTTTTGAATCTGCATTCTCTCTCTTCCTTTCTCTCTCCTTCTCTCTCAATCTATCTCTCACCCTCACACCTCCTTCTCTCTCGATAGTATACTGTGCAGCCACCACTGATAATAATTTATTAAAAAATGTACCTCTATGTTTTTAAGGCCTAAAAGTTTAAGAAAGAATTATTGCGCAGATGGAGAAACATGCCGAGTCCTCCAACTTTCGCAGACAGCCGGATGTGATCTAAATGTACATAATATTACAATCTTACCTTAATTATTTTTACTCACATAATCTTATTATAGAGGGAGTATTTCGCCTACACAGCAACAGAGCAGATGGAAAGAGACTGAGTGCAAGTAGAGCCTACCTCTACCCAGCAATGGGTCGCCCCAACTTGCATGTGGCTGTCCACGCACATGTCCAAAAGGTATCTTCTTCTCTAAGACAATCTCTCAAAACTGATAGCAGTAATTGTATCTACATTTTAAGTAGAACTATTTGTATTTGTTATCGAATTGAAAAAAAAAAAACAGTACAATACAACAGAATAGGTTTTACGTTCAGGGTAGGTCATGACTGTGAACATTTAGACATGCTAGATTCCTGTTGCGTTCATGGGGTTTTCTTTATAGGTAAAAGTTTTGTGTATAGACGTTAAGTAGGATTTTTAAAGCATTTCATTTGAAGTGGTATATGGCAAGGGTAAAGGTAAATATCGACAATATAAAGGCAATAGTTGTGAACGAAAAAATCCTGTGGTGGTTGATATTTTGTATTTTACTTTTGAATCTTTCTCCTACGCATATAATAGAGATCGATTTCTGGTCTTCGTGTAAGTGGGCTCTACAAATCTGACCTTTTAAGACGTCTTGCTTTATCTTTCGTTAATAGCATTCAGAATTACAACTATGATAATTTATGAAAAAATTCAGAATTAAAAATCAATCATCAAGTTCAAGACATTCACCAAGCTTCTTTATAATTTACTTTGTTATGCCACGAACCGTGGTGCAAGCCGGGTCGGCTGTAAGTCAAACCATAGAGAATATCTGAAGCAATGATAGAAACTTTTTATCAAACAGTCTAAGTTATTGTGCATGTTCAGTTGCTTTACTTAAGTGGAAAGTAAGCTTTTCTGATGGCAAAGCGAATGTTCTTCTAAAAATTCTCAGTCTGATGCCAGAGTAAATTTGTTCACAAATGAACTCTGTATTGAGCTGTTAGATGTTTCATAGAAAGCTGACCTGTTGTTTTTTTAACCACTAAACAAGAGCCTGGTCGTGGCATTTGAAGTTGAAATTGTGAACTTTCTACTACCTGCCTTTCCTAAAATAAAAGTTTGATCTAAGTTTTAAAAACTATGATAGAAAGAACCTTTATTTCAACTGCACCTGTTACAGGTGGTGTTCAAAGATAAGCGAGCGGTGGGTGTGGAGGTGATCAAAGATGGTCGCAAAATCGTCGTTAGTGCCGGAAAGGAAGTAATTCTGTCAGGTGGTACAGTTGGCTCCCCTCATGTCTTGTTACTGTCAGGAGTCGGACCACAAACACAGCTGGAAAACCTGCATGTAAGTGTTCGCACGTGAAGGTGGGTTAAGATAAACCACTCTTTTCTGGATGAAAATTTTTTTAACATACTCACGAGATGGCATTTTGAATACTAGCTTCCATCTTGCCTATTAATGTTTTAGCAGGTTTTGTACTGAGACTTGTTGGATGTATTGACACTTGATTATAAAGCTCTGTGAGTTTTTTTTTACTCTCTTCTTCATTTGTGACTAAATGAGAAACTCGTAGGAGAAATAAATAGCTATCGGGTGTTTCATAATGTAATAATGAATACCTTTCAACACCTTCCTTTAACTGTTTGAAGGCAAACAATCAAGCCTACAAAACAATATTGAGTATAACAAAATGTATTTAAAATTAGCAGTCATTTCAGCTATTACGTAGAGACCTTTTACCCCATAAAAGTATTTTAATATTATAATGAAAATCAGACTATTTTTTTTTTTTTAGTTCTAATTGAAATCTAATCATTTTGCCCGTTATTTATAACAGACTTTCATGTACCTATATCATATGATTGCTCAATCAAAGTATACAATGCTTCAGTGATGATAAGTATTTTGATTTTAAGTCCATTAAGTGAAAACTGGATCGCGGTTTGTTTCTTTCAATGAGATGATTTCACACCTCTCAAGTCTCAAAGTCCACAAGGATCAGCCGATTAGGTATCTGGACAATTCTACCCTAGCCAAAAGAGATCGAGGAGAACGTTGTAATCAGCTTACAAAATATCTGCTTGAAAGAATGACATTCACCTGAGGATAGTCATAATGAATTAGTGCTATCTGTGGTAAGGTGATAGACAATTCTCTATCTGCTGGGCCTATCCAGGAGTTCAGGTCGAAGAGTATGGCTATATTGCGATAAAACTCATGAATGACTCGGGCATGTGCTTTTCGTCTGAGATATCAATGAATTCTAGAATCAAATTAATAGGTCAATGCAAAACTGTGATTCATTATGTTCTCAGACTAAATAATCCTCAGGCAGATGGATGAAAGGAACCGACATTCATTATGCACTATGTTTTTAACATGCCTCCGTCTTGATTTTGAACTGAATGACCCTTTTTGGGCTTAACTTTCAAACCATATTTTTAACTTCTTTATTTATTTTTCTATTGAGTCAAAGCAAATAACAACGTAAAAGTTTTATCGCTATTTTTCCATGTTCTAGATCCCTGTGGTGGCGAACTTGCCCGTTGGTGAAAATCTCCACGACCATGTGTTTTTCGATTTGGCAGCTAGTATAGATGAGCCTCTGTCTTGGAAACTCAGCAGTTACAGCTCGTGGTGGTCATCACTGAGTTATTATCTCTTCGGCACTGGTATTTTGTTTTCAAGAAAGGCAGTTGAGATTAATTTGAATATCTGACACAGAAAGATAAAAGAAAAAATTCAAATTCTGTTACAGATGATGATAAAATCGAGCTCTTTTTCGTCAGTTGGAGTAAGAAGAAGAGGGAGGAGGAGGAGGAGAAGAAGAAGAAGAAGAAGAAGAAGAAGAAGAAGAGAACAAAGGAAAGGAAGGACTGAGATAGGGAGACAGCGGGTAAAAAAAAAAAAAGAAAGACAGTTATTTGAGAAAGAAAAATGGTTGACAGAATAATGTAGAAAGAGATGAATAGCGAAGCCTTTGTTTATTTAGCAATACAAACAATCTGGCCTGTTTTTACCTGTGTATATATGATATCACTTTCAGGACCTTTGACTGTCCCATTCACCTTTGAAAACACTGCGTTTATGTGCTCGAACGCAGAGACTAAAAAATTAGAATGGCCCGATATCCAGCTACATATCCAAAATAGCGTCTACACATCGCAGGCCAGTAGGGGCTTGAATATGGCGGAAGAGGTAAGAAATGGAAGTCTTAAGTTTCTGTTGGATCGTTTGTGTTTGATTGATTTGTTCTCTGATGCACGGGTACAGGTTATGGGTAGTGGTCTTTAGAAGTTGATACACAATGTTTATTTCTAAAGAATTTAAATATTTCTCAGTGAAGTTATCCTGCTTACTGTGAACTGTTTACACACACAGCACTGACAAACGTATTTGATGAAATTGTTATTGCTATGGTGAATATTCATTTAAAAGTGTAACTAAAACAAATTTCCACTTTTGTCTTAATCGCTTTTGTCTTTTAGATGTTTTATTTCAAAACATCAATCTCTAAAAATAGTGTTTTTAACATATTCTACTAATATCAAAATTTATTAATAGTTTCAATTTCCATATTTTGGTTTATTTTCTGAATCTCGCACGCATGTCTAGTCCCTGCTGTTTCTTGTCTTCCGTTTCCAGATGGTTGAAGAGCTGAGCTACAGAGATGTCTGGGACTACGGATTTACCTGCATGTCCTCCATGACAAGACCTGAGAGCCGGGGCAACATCACTTTGGTCTCCTCGGATCCGTTTGAGCACCCTCGCATCAACCCTAACTACCTCGATGATCCTTACGACATGGATATATTGATCAAAGGTAAATATTGTAGATTCAGGAATAGGTTTGAATACTCCAAAATTCTGTAAAAAAAAAAAAAAAAAAAAGTTACTTCAGCAAGATAGTGACCGAATGTTGGTTTCCATGCTCTGAGATGATAAAACATAACTTTTCCGGTTTTATGATAGATCAAGTTTCTGACTGACATACCCTCTCTCCCTCTCTCTCTCTCTCTCTCTCTCTCTCTCTCTCTCTCTCTCTCTCTCTCTCTCTCTCTCTCTCTCTCTCTCTCTCTCTCTCTCTCTCTCTCTCTCTCTCTCTCTCTCTCTTTTTTCCCCTCTTTCTCTCCATCTATCTATCTATCTTGCTAACAGCAGGCTAACAGCAGTGTTCAGGTTTTGGTTATTTATTGGGGCCATAATTGCAAAGAAATCATACATAATTTTCTTTTGGCTTCTATTTTGTCATATGATCAGTATATTAATTTTTTTATGTATGTTACGAAAGTTGGTTCTATTTAATCGTAATATGTCCCAGTCTTGCAATCAATCGGACTTGATGTTTGAGTTAAACAACTTTATTTTCGATTTTGTGGATGTTTAAGTGATATCCTTTTTGTGGGCATTTGATATTGAGTTCTTTTCTTGTCAGCATTATTTCTGGAGAGTTATGAAGTAACATTTATGAAGGGACAACATTGTCTTTATGACATATATCCTTTTCTTCCACATATTTCACTAGCTTTCACTGAAAGTTAATTTGCTACATAATTTTATCATTGTTTTTGTATTCTAATATTTCCTGTTTTTTTTTTTTTTTTCACAGTCCTTTCTTCCTATTTTATGGTATTAACTTTCCTTTAACAAAGTTTTAAATATGAACCAAGATATGCTTGAAAACAAAGGTCCTATTCTTTTAAAACAAAATTCTTATCCTCTCATTTGTATGAATTGTATTGTCACTTCTCTAAGGTGTACACGAGTGCAAACGTTTGATGACTAGCAAAACCATGCAAGAAATTGGTGCCAAGTTTCTAGATACTGTGCCCTTAAAAGCGTGCAAACAATACAAGTTCGATTCCCGCGAGTACTGGACCTGTGCCATCCAGCAGAGACCGCTCACAATCTACCATCCAGTGGGTACCTGCAAGATGGGGCCACAGGGTGACTCTACTGCTGTTGTTGACTCCAACCTCAGGTAGAGGGCAGGACTTTATTTCTTTATTTGCGATGCACAATTACATTTTCTTATAATTTTTCACCCTCTAGAAAGCAACACTAGGTTTTTCAGCTCTAAGAATAAAACTTGCCAAATCTATCAAGATCTGAATTGTAGCTTAAAGTCGCTCAAATAAATATTTTTAGGATTATGTCGGTTCTAATGTACCGTCTTGTTAAGAAGTGCATCCTTTTTTTTATATGCATGAAAATTTTTACTTTATGTAACCATGCAGATTTATGTAGTAATCGATTCGACTTTTTTTTTAAGTTTTATGTTTCAAATTAGCATCCTTAACCCATAACTATAGTATTTACATTTTATCCTAAAGTGACTTGCTGCATGATAGCAAATACATTGAACATCAATAAATGTAAACATATGTGCTTGAAAAAGAAAATCGGTCACAATAAAAAAAAAATCTTATAGTTGAGGATAGAATAAAAATACACATTATACACATTTGTAAATCTTCTATTGGTGATTGATAGTTATGAAGTTCTAGCCTGAAGGTTTTATGCTAAAAATTTAAAACTATGTAAAAGGAATGAGATCCACGAGAAGTAAAATTAGATGACTTTATATAGTTGAACAATTATAAAACTATTATAAAATTTATTATGCCTAATTGTTCCTGCTGCTTAAAATATCATTGTGACTTTTCTCCATACAGAGTTCAAGGTCTGTCTGGTCTAAGAGTGGTGGACGCCTCAATCATGCCCTGGATCCCTTCAGCCAACACGCACATTCCGACAATCATGGTCGCAGAAAAGGGAGCAGATTTGATTTTAGGAAAGCAATCTCCAGCGGCGATAGATTTTTAGCTTGTATGACAGAATTTGCCTGCAGACGAGTGAAAGAAAAGCAATCAAAGTGTAAATGCTAGGCATTAGAAGCATTAGAAATCATGCGTATCTAACTCTCTCTCTCTCTCTCTCTCTCTCTCTCTCTCTCTCTCTCTCTCTCTCTATATATATATATATATATATATATATATATATATATATATATATATATTTAATCTCTTACACACACAATACTCTCTCTTCTTCTTCTTCTTCTTCTTCTTCTTCTTCTTCTTCTTCTTCTTCTTCTTCTTCTTCTTCTTCTTCTTCTTCTTCTTCTTCTTCTTCTTCTTCTTCTTCTTCTTCTTCTTCTTCCTCTTTTTCTTCTTCATCTTCTTCTTCTTCACACAAACATTACCCATCTTCATTTTAATGTGTGTGAAATGCTTATTTGATTTATGAATCATCTTGAAAAGCTATTCTTTTCAAAATGTGTCTCATTACCATTGGATGTAATTTTCAATGAAATGTATCATCTGACAAGATTTTAGCTGCTTAGTACATGTGGTAAACTTTTATCAACGATGCGGGTGCTATTTCGCAGTCTTTGCTTAAAATTGAAAAAAAAACAGAGGGGTGTGTGCTCTGTTAAACTGAGGCGGAAGATGTAAATTTATACATTTTGTATATGTTTAATAAACAAAAAAATTAACAAAGACGGTAGAATGTTGCACTTTCCTAGCTCTGTTTACGGATCCCCCAGATCGAAACTTATAACGCTATAAATTTTAGCACAAGTGACACTGTCTTAAGGAAACTTTTATTATTTGTATTAACGTGATGATGAGCGTTTTAATAAATGGATATGAAAATAGTTTGTGATTTTACAAATTAGCTAGCGGCTATTTTTTTAAATACACCCCCAAAGACTTTATGACTTATATATGTTTGTGTCAAATATCAAAATTGCACTTTGTAATCAATTGCATCTATCATGTTAAGATGACATTTGATCTACATTTCATTTTAAAAGCATTCCCTTGAATAAACACTTTGGAAACACAAAAAAATAATTCTTAGATTACCTCCCTCTAAGCGTCTATGAGTGCCTACCTGCTTGTCTGTCTGTTTGGCTCTCAAAAATAGATTTACGATATGTATATATGTTTATAGAAGAAATATTTTAGCCATATATGAATTAGCAGCTTTCTAAAAAAACAACTAGGAATACTTTCTCCAGTACGTAGGAAAGTAAAAACCATATTAACGATAGGCTCAAAACCATCTGCACTTTACCTAACAGATGTGGAAAAAAAACCCTTGACCCAATAACAATATCGGAAGACCATAAAACTTTTCAGCCTCATCTTGACCTTTTTCAAATCAGACCTGGATTGAACTTTGCATGCTTTGTAATTGTTTTAACAAGGACTTTGTAGAGTATAATGTCAGCACCTTGTCCTTCTGAAGCGTAAATCTATAGCAGAAAAAAAGATGAGGTTTTTTTCGTTTTTTTTCTTTCGGGTTTTTTTTTTTTTTGTTTGTTATTTTTTTTTTTTTTAATCTTGACTGTCATTGTCTATGTAACTTTCATTTTGTTGTAATCGTTTCTCAGAGTGTTTTGTTTTGGTTTTTTTTTTGCTTGTTCCTTTTAAGTTGTTTTATTGTTTTAACTGGCGTCATCCTGTCACTATGGTATTGAGAGCAATGATCACCAGGGACAGCGCCGAGTGCATGTTATTCTTTAAGACCTCTATAGCGATTCTTCTTGCATTTACTGCGCCACTGTTGAGACTTGGGTTCCTTTTTTTATCCACTTTTTTCCAAAATAAACCAGTTTTAGCTGCAAAACCGGATTCCACTCATGATTTCATTATAAGTAAGTACTGAAATTACGTATAAAGTGTGGGTGTAATTAGGTTGGCAGCTAAATCTGGTTTGAAATATTTCAGGTATGTATTGAGAAAGCTGTCAATTATCTTAAACCTCATAAGAAAAGACAATAATTGTTTACTTTAAAATATTTTGTTTTCTCCTTATTCATATGAGAATGAGTTTTATCATAATGCACATTGGAAGATAGTCTATTCGTTTTAATAATCTTATTTTTTTACCCAGCTCTGTCCTTTCAGCCAACAATAAATAAATATTTTTGTAAAATAAATCAACTGCATGTATGATTTTGGATCACATGTAGCCTAGTTATGTAAATTATGGCATATTTCTGAGGTTCCTCAGTCGGTGCCAACGGGCCCTTAGCTAGAATATAAGGTTACATTTTCGACTGACCGACATCATTTGCATAAATTCCTATCTAGCCGTACGTAGCATAACCGCTTTTCGCAACCATAGCCCTCCCACCAAGAAGGTAACCGTTATGCAAGGGTTACATTGATGAATAGATATGCTCTAAATGCTACTGAGTTCTAATCTAGTCTGCTAACAGCGCGCTGTAGTGTGCCTATCAACTGCATGCGCACAAAACATTGAAGACAATTTTAGTGAGGTATGAGTAGGTTACGTATTTTCCCGACTTCAACGCAAGGCGATTTGCACACGGCACAAAGGAAACCACGTGCTAGTTACGTCATGACTCATGATCAGCGGCACGTGAGCCTTGTGCGACACCTTATATTTGTTTTGTTGATGGTCGAGTTATCTGTTGTGGAGAGACCATTTTCCCAAGCTTGATTATTGAAATTCCTCTTCATGTTTATGCCCATGAATATCGTTTGAACAATTATTTCAACAAGGTATCAAATCAGACTGTTAATTTAAGAATGCAAACAGAGAGATATGCTAAGTTGTTTGCTCTAACATCGATGTTATCACTCAATTGAACAGATCTCTCTCTCTCTCTCTCTCTCTCTCTCTCTCTCTCTCTCTCTCTCTCTCTCTCTCTCTCTCTCTCTCTCTCTCTCTCTCTCTCTCTCTCTCTCTCTCTCTCTCTCTCTCTCTCTCTCTCTCTTTCTATCATTCTATTCACCAATATTGTCCAAGACCGTATTTACCAATGGTACTCACAAATCGACCATCATGTTGTAAATAAATGTGCAACATTGCGTTTTGCTTGTGTATTCGCCTGTCGATCATTGCAGTCATTTAAGAAACTAAACATTGTCAAGGATATTTTACAAATCTGCATTGCGCAGTGAGGAAAAGGGGGCCTTGGTTGAAGGTTGGCAAGTCAGGCTTAACCATCACAGGAGAGACATAACCAACTGAAAATTTATAGTAAGTAGCACAAGTAGTATGGAAATAACAAAGATTATACAAGTAAACCTTCAACATAACCAAGACAAACTGAACTCAAACAAAATAGCAAAAAAAATGAAATTAAAGAAAGATGTAAGAAACGACGCATGAAATAACCGAACAAACATTTTTATCCAGGAATTGAGCTCATTGGTAATAAAACAATTTATTTGCTTCCTATTTACTACCTAAGAAAACGTTAAACAATTTACCACCAAGTTGAATCACTGCCACTAGCACTGTGGTCTTATCACAGACCAGTTAACTCAAAAAGTAAACAAACGTTTGAATAACTTAGCGTAACATATATTTCCATTTAGGTTTTTGAGAGAGTTAGGGGAGTTACTGACAGGTGTCCGACTCTGACGGTTGTTTTCTACCGGCTGGTTCTTTCTCACTATCATGCGACGCCCACGGTCCCTCCCGTACTTAGAAAAGAGAGTTAGAGATAGGAAGACAGAGATTTAAATAAGAAGAGATAGACGGTGGGAGAGTTAGATATTGACCATTTAGTGTCCATATAATCCATTCCGCATTCGATTCCTGATGATTTTTTCACACGCCAGATGAAATTCAATGTCTATCACACTTTGGTCCTAATTTTGAATCGCGGTCGCTTCAGCCAAATAATGGAAAGTTCATCACTGCGTTACCTAGAAAATATATACATCTGAAGAAGTGATTCGTCCAGAATTTATTTTTGTGTTTGTTCCGCAAGCTCTGTTTTCTTTATCATTGTGTTGAAAAAGCTAAAGCAGGCTTGCATAGTTTGTCCGATTCTTCTTTCTCTTTTCGCTTCTTCCTCCTAGCAACTGCTTAATCCATAATATATCTAGAGGTTGTTTGTAGATCATTGATTTGCTGTGGCTCATCTATTAACAGGTTTTGGAAGCTTCCAAGCAACTCCCATCACCGTGATAAATTAGCTCATGACTTTGAAACACAAGACCGCAGCGCATAGATTGTCTTTGATATAATCTGACTTTGTCAGTGATATAATCATGGTTTTCTCTTATTCTTATGACATGCCCATGAGGAAGGAAAGCAAATATCCCGCTGTATTAAACTTTAGATGAAAGCTCGACAGTGAGTCATCCATTTCGAAACATAGCAAATATCATTGTGATCACATACAATCATGATCTTGCCACTAAATAAACTATCAGCTGCAGTCATAATTTAGATGGAATACAGCGTAAATTTTTTTATGTACAATCCTTATATATGATCTAGATAAGATGGCTTTCTACAGTGCAGTCCTCTGAACCGGATACGCTAACATTTTTAAATCATCAAATGAACTTTACTTCATCAATTTCTCTTGTTTAAGCCCATTAATCAATTTCTATTAACTTAAAAAAAAACTTAACTTCGCTTCTGATAAAAAGCTTTATCCAATTTTATAAACATTTTTAGTGTCTGAGAAAAAAAAATATATTTATTGAAAGCTTTCCCCTAGATGGATATTAATAATTTCTCCTTAGGTGTGTCTCTTATGCATGGTGAGTTTTGCACAAGCTTTTATGTAAGTATTGTCCTCCTCGGCACAATCTACGATATGCAGATAACTTAAGTTTTTAGGAGTTTTTGACAGTCTCAACTCTTGATGGATAATACATTGCCTAGTCTTTACTGTTTTCCTCTGCATCTTTATCCAGTGCATTTCTTAAATTTAAACTTAGGTCTTTCATTCATGATAAGATGCTCGTCAAACAAAAGATGTCCACAATGCCCCGGTATCCTTGACACATTTCACTGCCCTTTTAAGTTCTCTTCATAAGGCATAAATGCGTTATGTACATTTACTACAGTTTTAGCGAATGCTTGTCAGACAGTCGTTGTCGGCGGTGTTTACTTGATAGTACAATTTGATAGGAAAGAAGACGAGTTCCGAGCACAGTCTTTTTGTTTCTTTCTTTTTTCGCTGATAATTACATATTTCACTGAGCTCGCAAAAGACAGGAAACAGTGGAGAGAACTCTCTGCGAGGATAGAGAAAGCTGCCGAAGCGTTACAGACGGTGAACTGGGATGCGACACGGCAATAAGTCAGTAAGTCAATTACATAGTTCTCTTACCACAAGTGCGATAATGTATTCAAACTCCATTATCTTCAAAGGTCTAAGAATTTTTAGTTAAAAGAAAGGACGCTTTATTTTTCATTGAGAAATTTAGGAGAAAGAATTTAAATGTTTCTTCGCATTAGAAACAATTTTGTATTTTATAATCAGAACTTGTTATACTTTAAAATCATACTCCCTGTTTTGATTTTAGAGAGTTGGTCCATACTACCTCTTCTTGGTAATATAAGTTTAAAAAACCTAACAAATCAATATTACTCATTATTTTTTTATTAGTTTTTAATTACAAAAAAAATATAATAATAATAAGTATAATTATTGCGGGCCGATCGTAACGAACAAATGAATACAGCTATAATAATAAAAGTAAAAACAGCTGATTTTTTTTTTTTTTTTTTTTTGTATTTGAAACCAAAAAGTACCATACTACAGACAAAAATCAGATTTGGTTATGAGGCAACAAGATATTTAATGACGATGCAAGAACTGAATTTACTTTATTAAGGAAGCTTACCCTTTACCCCAGGAACTAGGCCGGTTTTGCCATTCAGGCGAGTCGACCCGTAACCACAAGTAACCTGAGCTCTGTGCATAGGGCCAAGTATAGTAACTAAAAGGTGCTCTAGTCTAGTGTATCTGAAGCGCCGAGTTTAGCAAAATCCTTATCACCAGTCAACTCTCCTCAGAGGCGCCCAGATTACCTCAATCTCTTGAACCATTTCAAGCTTTTAGCCTTGTTGCAAGTGTCCTGCCTTGACATTGTTTTATCAAGAATTTTTTTTTTTCAAACTTTAGATACCTCATTCCGTCCTCTGACACTTGGCCCATTTATCAGCTCTGGGACGTTGATATGCGAGATCGTTCACTTTGATAGTCCGCGTTAGTTGGAACAGTGTAATATCCGCAACAAGATGGCCTCAACAGGACTTCTTACATTTTTTGTGTTACTGATCGCACTTGGAGTGCGTATTTATTTCCCGAATTTATTCGTAAATGGACCAGTTTTGGCTTCAAAATTTAACTCGACATATGATTACGTAATAGGTAAGAGCTCTCGTGAAAAAGATTAAAGCACATTAGGAAACTGAGCTATGAGGTATAGCGCAGCTGGAAAAACCTTAGTTTGTCAAATTAGACTCCCTTAAGTTTTGGTTCGAATCTTTCCCGTTCTAGTTTCACGTAAGTAGGTGATGGCACAGATGATATTCTTTATTTCTACTTCTCATTTGACCTGTAGATCGTAATGAATGTGGTGATGAATGATTTTTGTGCACCTTAAAAATTAAATCTGAGTGAATGTTTTACCTAAAGCATACCTCAGTGTCAAGAACTTAATTTAGTTTTTACTATGATTGGTGACATCATTCTTTTCAAAATAATATTTTATTGCGCGAGTAAAATTGATGTGAAAATCCGGTGGGTTAGTTCGATGATCTAGCCCCAAATGGAAACATTCTCTGAAATGGATGGACAGATCACTCAAATGAAATAAACTTCATACTAATTGAGCTATAAACATACTGAAACTTTACAGTTGCTTAGGCGGAACATTTTTTTACGTGAAGTAAGTTTAGTAAGTTTATCAGAGGAAACAATGCGCAAGAGAGACTTTAAACCATATTATCACGTTCTTTATTAAAACATCAATGAAGAGCATTCTGAAAGCACTGTGAGAAAGTTAAATGCCATATACATTGCTTCCACACTACACTTATGGTAAAACCTCATCACTTATCTGAAAACTACACTAAAACTCAGCAAGATCAAGATCTTTTTTCCAACCTAATTCTCCCACACCAACAGGTTTGTTGTGTATGAAATGGTATTAAATTTAAAAGAAGAAAGAAAAAGGGCTTTGCAGACTCTATATTTGCGTTGCTTACTCCATTGATTGTGGTTTCTTGAGGAAGACTCGTTTTACTAAGGACATTGAAATGGGTCAACGGGAACCAGTGTGTGTAGGTGTGTGTGAATGTTTGTGCAAGGCTTAATGATGCATTTTGTGTGGGTTGGTCTGAAACTTGTCAATAGTAAAGGCCAAAGTTCTCGTTTTTTTAGGCGATGTTTGGATAATAATAATA
>JAWDGP010007147.1:25000-35219 GCA_033675545.1 Elysia crispata | reverse complement strand
ACCTCCCCACACAATTTTGCATGCCCTAAAAATTATTTAAGCCACGTGAATGCTACTGGGAAGTTCTTGTCATCACTGCGCAGTATTTCCCAACAAAAGATAAATACTTATTCCATATTCTTTTCTCTCTCTCTCTCTCTCTCTCTCTCTCTCTCTCTCTCTCTCTCTCTCTCTCTCTCTCTCTCTCTCTCTCTCTCTCTCTCTCTCTCTCTCTCTCTCTCTCTCTCTCTCTCTCTCTCTCTCTCTCTCTCTGTCTCTCTCTCTCTCTCTCTCTCTCTCCCTCTCTCTCTCTCTCTCCCTCTCTCTCTCTCTCTCCCTCTCTCTCTCTCTCTTCTCCCTCTCTTCTCTCTCTTCTCTATTCCCCCCCTCTCTCTCTCTCTAACCTCCACCAGATACGACTTCTGGACAGGTTTGGAGCCAGTAACCTCTCCTCCAGCTGGAGGGAGACTGTGTTCCCCTGTGTCCTGGGTACCCTGGTCAGGGGAAGCCCCACGTTTGGAACGTCTGCTTCAGATCCCGAGCTACAGGTAAGTGGAGAGAAAACTGGGAGCTGTTTAAGGTTTCGCTCTCGTACCATTCAAAAATGAAATATATTTTCTCAAACGCTTATTCACGCTTGGTTAATTTACTGGATTCTTTCAAGGGAGAAAAGTTTCAAAAAGTCGTCTTAAATTATCACGGGAGATAACTTGTTATATACCTATAAAACATGTTTATATAGTAGTTACTTCCCTTAGATATTTCTAATGAGTTATCTATTGTTCAATACTTGCAGTTTAAAATTCAGAAAAACCACTTGAATTCCGTTATTTGTCAAATTTGAAAGGATCGACGCGCCTTTTACGATGCGGAATAAAGAGAGACTTGTCTTTGTTTCATAAGAAAATGTGGAGTCATAGAAATAAATAAAGATTTAGCATTTTATTTAAATAACAACTGATTTTAACGTAAATACAAAAAAAAGTACTTTTTAGATCATCGTATAGGCTAAGAGAAAAATAACCGTTTAGTGAGAAAAAGGGATAAAAAGAGAAAAAATTCAGGTTGAGATTCAGTGTATGTAAGAAATCAATCAATCAATCAATCAATCAATCAATCAATCAATCAATCAACCAACCAACCAACCAACCAACATACCAAATAACCAATCAACCAATCAATCAGCCAATCAATCTAATTACTCAACCAACCAACCAACCAACCAATCACCAAATCAATCAAACAATCAATCAATCAACCAATAAACCAATCAAACAATCAATCGATTAACTATGGCTTGCTCTTTAGCGTAGGCGATCATGACCTTCCACGCATCTCCATCCCTCATCACTTTTAGCTTATCCATCTCTCGCCCTACTTTGAGCCACTTTGTCCGTCCATCCATCACTCGCCCTACTTTGAGCCACTTTGTCCGTCCATCCAACATCATTCCTATCACTCGCCCTACTTTGAGCCACTTTGTCCGTCCATCCAACATCATTCCTATCACTCGCCCTACTTTGAGCCACTTTGTTCGTCCATCCATCTCTCGCCCTACTTTTAGCCACTTTGTTCGTCCATCCATCACTCGCCCTACTTTGAGCCACTTTGTTCGTCCATCCATCACTCGCCCTACTTTGAGCCACTTTGTTCGTCCATCCATGTGTCGCCCTACTTTGAGCCACTTTGTTCGTACATCCATCACTCGCCCTACTTTGAGCCACTTTGTCCGTCCATCCAACATCATTCCTATCACTCGCCCTACTTTGAGCCACTTTGTCCGTCCATCCATCTCTCGCCCTACTTTGAGCCACTTTGTCCGTCCATCCAACATCATTCCTATCACTCGCCCTACTTTGAGCCACTTTGTCCGTCCATCCATCCATCTCTCGCCCTACTTTGAGCCACTTTGTCCGTCCATCCAACATCATTCCTATCACTCGCCCTACTTTGAGCCACTTTGTCCGTCCATCCAACATCATTCCTATCACTCGCCCTACTTTGAGCCACTTTGTTCGTCCATCCATCTCTCGCCCTACTTTTAGCCACTTTGTTCGTCCATCCATCACTCGCCCTACTTTGAGCCACTTTGTTCGTCCATCCATCACTCGCCCTACTTTGAGCCACTTTGTTCGTCCATCCATCACTCGCCCTACTTTGAGCCACTTTGTTCGTCCATCCATCACTCGCCTTACTTTGAGCTTTGAGCCACTTTGTTCGTCCATCCATCACTCGCCCTACTTGAGTCCATCCATCACTCGCCCTACTTTGAGCCACTTCCACTTTGTCCATCCATCACTCTCGCCCTACGTCGTCCATCCAATACCGCCCTCCACCCATCCATCACTCGCCCTACTTTTGTTTCACTTTGTTCCCATCCATCAATCGCCTCTACTTTGAGCCACTTTGTTCGTCCATCCATCACTCGCCCTACTTTGAGCCACTTTGTCCGTCCATCCAACACTCGCCCTACTTTGAGCCACTTTGTTCGTCCACCCACCACTCGCCCTACTTTGAGCCACTTTGTTCGTCCATCCATCACTCGCCCTACTTTGAGCCACTTTGTTCGTCCATCCATCTCTCGCCTTACTTTGAGCCACTTTGTCCGTCCATCCATCACTCGGCCTACTTTGAGCCACTTTGTTCGTCCATCCATCACTCGCCCTACTTTGAGCCACTTTGTCCGTCCACCCATCTCTCGCCCTACTTTGAGCCACTTTGTTCGTCCATCCATCTCTCGCCCTACTTTGAGCCACTTTGTCCGTCCATCCATCTCTCGCCCTACTTTGAGCCACTTTGTTCGTCCATCCATCTCTCGCCCTACTTTGAGCCACTTTGTTCGTCCATCCATCACTCGCCCTACTTTGAGCCACTTTGTTCGTCCATCCATCACTCGCCCTACTTTGAGCCACTTTGTTCGTCCATCCATCTCTCGCCCTACTTTGAGCCACTTTGTTCGTCCATCCATCTCTCGCCCTACTTTGAGCCACTTTGTTCGTCCATCCATCACTCGCCCTACTTTGAGCCACTTTGTTCGTCCATCCATCACTCGCCCTACTTTGAGCCACTTTGTTCGTCCATCCATCACTCGCCCTACTTTGAGCCACTTTGTTCGTCCATCCAACACTCGCCCTACTTTGAGCCACTTTGTTCGTCCATCCATCACTCGCCCTACTTTGAGCCACTTTGTTCGTCCATCCATCACTCGCCCTACTTTGAGCCACTTTGTTCGTCCATCCAACATCATTCCTTGAACGCTGTTTTCCCTTGCAGTTTTTTCTTCGATCACTCCAGTTGTCACTAGATGTTCTAGTTTCTCTCTAAAAAAATAGCAGATACCATTCAATCTCCTTTATCTCACTCCGTGTAGGTCACAGACACGGCATTCTCTGACATTCCAGTACGATTGTACGAACCGGTAGCCTTGACAGGCAAGACTAAGCGACCTGTGGTTGTCTTCTTCCATGGTGGCTAGGCCTCGCTGGGGCCAGGTGGGTTAAATTATTTATACATATCTGGGGCCTCGCAGGGGCCTGGACGGTTAAACCATTCATAGATATCCAGGGCCTCGCAGGGGCCAGGTCGGTTAAACCATTTATACATATCAGGGACCTCGCAGGGGCCAGGTGGGTTAAACCATTTATACATATCAGGGACCTCGCAGGGGCCTGGTGGGTTAAACCATTTATAGATATCCTGGACCTCGCAGGGGCCTGGTGGGTTAAACCATTTATAGATATCTAGGGCCTCGCAGGGGCCTGGTGGGTTAAACCATTTATACATATCCTGGACCTCGCAGGGGCCTGGTGGGTTAAACCACTTATACATATCCTGGACCTCGCGGTGGGCCTGGTGGGTTAAACCATTTATAGATATCTAGGGCCTCGCAGGGACCTGGTGGGTTAAACCATTTATACATATCGGGGACCTCACAGGGGCCAGGTGGGTTAAACCATTTATACATATCAGGGACCTCGCAGGGGCCAGGTGGGTTAAACCATTTATACATATCCTGGACCTCGCAGGGGCCAGGTGGGTTAAACCATTTATACATATCAGGGACCTCGCAGGGGCCTGGTGGGTTAAACCATTTATACATATCCTGGACCTCGCAGGGGCCTGGTGGGTTAAACCATTTATAGATATCTAGGGCCTCGCAGGGGCCTGGTGGGTTAAACCATTTATACATATCAGGGACCTCGCAGGGGCCTGGTGGGTTAAACCATTTATAGATATTCGGGGCCTCGCTGGGGCCAGGTGGGTTAAACCATTTATACATATCCGGGGCCTCGCAGGGGCCTGGTGGGTTAAACCATTTATACATATCGGGGACCTCACAGGGGCCAGGTGGGTTAAATTATTTATACATATCAGGGACCTCGCAGGGGCCTGGTGGGTTAAACCATTTATACATATCCTGGACCTCGCAGGGGCCAAGTGGGTTAAACCATTTATAGATATCTAGGGCCTCGCAGGGGACTGGTGTATTAAACCATTTATAGATATCTAGGGCCTCGCAGGGGACTGGTGTATTAAACCATTTATAGATATCTAGGGCCTCGCAGGGGCCTGGTGGGTTAAACCATTTATACATATCGGGGACCTCGCAGGGGCCAGGTGGGTTAAACCATTTATAGATATCAGGGACCTCGCAGGGGACTGGTGTATTAAACCATTTATAGATATCCAGGGCCTCGCAGGGGCCAGGTGGGTTAAATCATTTAGACATATCTGGGGCCTCGCTGGGGCCAAGTGGGTCAAACTAATTATACATATCTGGCGCCTCGCAGGGGCCAGGTGGGTTAAACTATTTATACATATCAGGGACCTTGCAGGGGCCTGGTGGGTTAAACCATTTATAGATATCCAGGGCCTCGCAGGGGCCAGGTGGGTTAAATCATTTAGACATATCTGGGGCCTCGGAGGGGCCTGGTGGGTTAAACCATTTATACATATCCGGGACCTCGCAGGGGCCAGGTGGGTTAAACCATTTATAGATATCCAGGGCCTCGCAAGGGCCAGGTGGGTTAAACCATTTATTCATATCCGGGGCCTCATTACGGTTTGGTGGATAACATTTCTAAACTCCAGCGGGGCCATGTTGTAGCTTGGCGGGTGAAGCAATGTATACATAAGTGGGGCCTCATTGAGGCTAGGTGGGTGAAAAAATTAATACACAAGCGGGGCCTCACTGTGGCTAGGTGGGTAAAACAATTTATTCACACGCGGGGCCTCACTGTGGCTAGGTGGGTAAAACAATTTATTCACAAGCGGGGCCTCACTGTGGCTAGGTGGGTAAAACAATTTATTCACAAGCGGAGCCTCACTGTGGCTAGGTACAGTGGTTGAAACAATTTATTCACAAGCGGGGCCTCACTGTGGCTAGGTGGGTAAAACAATTTATTCACACGCGGGGCGTCACTGTGGCTAGGTGGGTAAAACAATTTATTCACAAGCGGAGCCTCACTGTGGCTAGGTACAGTGGTTGAAACAATTTATACACAACCGAAATTGTCATTTGTACGAATTAAAAATTAAATTACTAACAATAATTCCAAGGAAAGATGAGCGAAAATACAAGTGCATACACGCACAAAAAGTTAAATCAAAAAAAGCAAAGTTGGACCCGCCTCAAGTGTGAATCAGTCACACACTTGTTCTTTTTCTTGATGAATGCCCTGTTAACTTATTTTGATAAATCAAGATTTATTTACAGATATTTAAAAACATTCATTATCATGTAGGTTTAAATAACTGCGCGGCTAAGAATTCCCGCAAGGCAGTGCACATTTATGCACTTAATACGAAAATTCACAGCTTTCTAATAAGCGTTTGAAAGGATCTAAAAATAGATTGGGGAGTACAGAATTAGTCGATTCCCTTTAAAGGCATTTCCGTATTTTCAGTATATATTAGTTAAGTTTTCACAGTATAAAGAAAATACTGTGAAAGCACAGGCATATAATATTCTTTCGTCATTTCCGCATGCTTGTAAACTGTGACTCCCTTTCAACCCCAGATGTCTACGATCCGATCGCAAGAGAAATGGCAAAGAGAGTGTCAGCAGTGCTCGTTCTTGTCAGGTACGTGTATCCTGGATAGAGTCCGCCCAATTCAAAGTGATATTGTGGTCCTGGCGCAAAGTAACACCTACAAGTTAAAAGCATCAAATGCTCAAAAATTATTAAACTGTGAATGGGCGGGCTGATTTTGAAAAAGCCCTGTCAGATCGATATGACACAGCACACGCCAAGTTTAGGCAATGACACAAGAAAAGTCACCACTGGAATATAATAAAAATGCTTGAACGACATCTCCTCACTATTTTCTCAAATATCCCTAATATTATTATATGTTGATAAAGGTCCCATGCTCGACACACGGTTGAATCACATAATGTCAATTTTCACAGTCGTGAGTTGACAACTTACTAAGCCGGAGAATCTTCAACTTTCAGATTCCGTATGCCGCCACAACACATACACCCTGCCGCCGTGGATGACTGTGTCAAGGTCACAGAGCACGTGATCCGACAAGCGCACAACCATAACTTTGACCCGAACAGGGTGGCGGTAGCAGGGGATGGCGCTGGAGGTCAGCTGGCAGCGGCCGTGACCCTGAAGGTCAAGAGGTTAATCAAGATACAGGTATGAAGGTCAAGAGGTTAATCAAGATACAGGTATGAAGGTCAAGAGGTTAATTAAGAATCAAGTATAGAGGTCAAGAGATTAATTAAGATACAGGTATACACGAGATCAGAATCTTGGGGTTAATGAAAGCGTGAGTCACTTGACCCAGAAAGTTTGGTTGACTTACGTAACTTGATCTCCAAACATGTAGCAAATGGAACATAAACTTATATTGGTTTTCTTAACTTGCTGCCTAAACTAGCACAACTGTTCCATCAAGTTACATTAGCGTTCGTTTAACTCTTTATTCATTTATACAATAGGTACTAGTATATTATGTTTCGCAAAGATTCATATTCGAATATTCATGTGAAGGACAGTTGACATATAAGGATCATTTTGTTTCACATGCGAACAACAACTGACTCAATGGGCTACGCAGATGTTCAATAATTGACTTTAACGTTAAAGGTACAAAGATAGAGTGATAAATGAGGAAGTTTTGAGTGGACTTGGTGTTGATAGAGGACTGCATTCTCAAATACGAAAACACAAGCTGTCATATTTTGGCCTCACTGCAAGACTTGACAGCCCGCAGAAAACAGTCCTCACAGGTAGAATAGATGCTACAAGAGGAAGGGGCAAACCCAGACGTCAGTGGTACGACGACATCAAAGAATGGACTGGCAACCAGCTCTACACGAACATCAAGCTAGCCCAGGATCGTGTGACTTGGAGAAGCGTGGCAAGTCGACCCCAGAATGGCCCTCAACAGCCGGGATGACATGGACAACAACAACTAAAAAAAAAAAAGGAGAGAATAAGCAATAACTCAGTTATTATTTACAAATGCTTTCCCTGAAAAGAACAGTAATCAATCTCAAATGAGTAATTAGGTCATGACCTTTTGCCATGTTTTGGTGACCTTCGACCTACACAAGGTCTTATGTCGATATCCGAACTCACGCCTTGTCAAGAAACACTCGGATGCTCCACCTGTGGTGGCTTAACTTTGTACATGTATCTCTTCTGATCCACAGATACTGATATGCCCTTGGCTTCAACTGTTTGACCTTCAGACTCTTTCTTATATCGAAAACCGGAAGTACCTCCCGGGCATGCGCAGCGATGGAGACCCTTTGACCGGCTGGATGCGTTATGGGAACATCCCGGACGTACATCTGGCAGATCTCATGGAAAACAGGTAAACATGGCACAGGCCACCACTGAAACATAGTTATAATTAGATAGAATAACAGAGTTGAATGCACTATCTGATCTAAGTTGCGATTGGGAAGAAAAAAACAACTTACAAACGAAGAAATGACACTCATGCACAAATATTTCACTTTCGCGTGACGCGTTGTAATCAATTGTTAAGGAGAACAATAATTACGATGACACTTGCTCTCCCACGATGATAATGGGGTGACAGACATGCCTGTGAATTGTCTACAAAGTTTTTGGCCACCTACTTTGTTCAACCCTCTTTGTCTGTCCTGCTGTGTGGGGTCCTTCAGAACTTCCAAGGGTTGCACATGTTCACAATCAGGTTGAAAGTATAAAGGTTTCAGCCTTGATCCCATTATTTATCAAATAGCATGTAGTAACCTGTAGTATTTTAATCTGATGCCTCAAAGATAAACAAAGATTACAAGGTGGTACACCAGTACATACCACTATAATAATCATCATACTGCCAAGGTCTGTTTTGGTATTTTGTCTCCCTGTCATTCTAGTAGATAAGAAGCGTCACATTTATTGCCGATCACTCAAACATCAGCTAGTAGATTTTCATAAGAAGACATTATACGATTTATCAGAAAAAAAAATTTCTGAGCTAGACTTTTTAAAATTGGCACTTTAGTATGACACCTCTGACACGAAAACCGATCAGTGGAATTAAAAGCCTTGGAAGAGATTAAGACAAATTTCTTTAAAGGATGTTCAAGTTCAGGTCCAACAGATTACAACAGATTACTTTCATTATTTTCTCCCCTTGGTAAAATGGTAATAAGAGACGGTGGTAAGGTTAGACAAAGCCCAAAAATCTTTCTCGAAACGATCGTGTTTAGATTCTAAGATTAAATTTGGTAAACTGCATGAATTCATAGGAAATTTCGGGCTTGACGTATAAAAAAAAACGGGGGGAAAAACACTCACACACTCCCATACACAAAAAATAACTTAGCATTTTTCTTTGATCTTGATCTAAAGTAACGCTTGATGGCGACTCGAAAAGGTCTTGAATGGCGCCTTGTCGTCTCTCAAACTAACAGCCCTGTTGAACTTTGCACGAACACCAAGTCCTGGAAGTTGGTTCACTTTCCACAGACCCTTCAAACACGGGCCATGAGAATGGTGGAATAGTGAAACCAGTGAAGTACTCTGGCGTAACAGTTTGTTGAGCTGTGCGGGTGGTAAAATAGCAAATCAATACCCCGTGTACAAACTGCTAAGAACATTTTGATAATCTTTGAACGGATTTAATTTGTGTGTGGTAATCTTAAATAAAGTAGAACAATTAAATGAAGAGAGATTTGCACCTGATGCTGAAAGTGTAGATAAGTCAAGGTCAAGGCTGATTCAGCTTGTCTCACGTTGTGTCGATTTTTGCGCTAAACAAAAGTGTAAAACTACAACAGATGAATCCAGAAACAAACTGTTATACTGTAGTAGTAGTAGTAGTAGTAGTAGTAGTAGTAGTAGTAGTAGTAGTAGTAGTAGTAGTAGTAGTAGTAGTAGTAGTAGTAGTAGTAGTAGTAGTAGTAGTAGTAGTAGTAGTAGTAGTAGTAGTAGTAGTAGTAGTAGTAGGAGGAGGAGGAGGAGGAGGAGTAGTAGTAGTAGTAGTAAAGCAGATTGGATGTAGGGTGGCGTGTGAAGTGGCGATGGAAGAGCGTAATAAAAGTTTTAAACAAAATGTACCTTAGTCTTAGTTTTTAAATTTGGATCTAGAGCATTTTTATCGTGGTGGTCACTCACTACATTATAAACAAAAAAAGTATTTTGTTTCTTCGTTCATACTTATTCATGACCGGTCGCTGTCCTATCAATATCCCGTGCGGCTTAAGCACTAAACGCTTCTCCCATCACCAGGCACACGTCGGCAAGCGTCAAGAAATCCAGACACGCCACCTACGTGGCCCCCTCCCTGTACACCCGTCACCGCATCCGGACAGAGGCCCTCAGAGATCCGGACAAGCCCAACAATTTCGGGAACGAGGCAGTCAGCGAGAAACTGTCGCAGACGATCACGGACCCGCTCTTCGCGCCGCTAATGGCAGATGCCAAGGACTTCCGGTACGTGCCGTCCATGGCGTACATAGTAACGGCCGGATATGACGTGGCACGGGATGACGGCCTCATCTACTGGCAGCGACTGAAGAATGCCCAGATCAAAGCTAAGCTCGCTCATTACGAGGATGGCTTCAACAACATGCTGGTGTTTGCCCCCGTCGGGTCTGCCTCCAGTTCCCTCCACTTGACTTTTAGCATCGGAAAGCGAGTTTTGGACGATTTGATCATCTATCTTCTGGATGAGTTGTAAACAGTTCTTTACACTCAGGCCAAAAAAGTTTTTATTGTGAAAGCCAGTAGAAACATAATGTGAT
>JAWDGP010007147.1:12500-20000 GCA_033675545.1 Elysia crispata | reverse complement strand
CAAATGCCTCTCTCTCTCTCTCTCTCTCTCTCTCTCTCTCTCTCTCTCTCTCTCTCTCTCTCTCTCTTTCTGTCTTTGTATCTGTCTGTTTCTCAGTCTGTCCTCATTTTTCTTCGTTCTTCATTCATGCCTTTTTCTAATTGTACTCTTGATATCTTTTTTATTTATTTATTTTTTTTTGTAATTTTTAAAATTTTTCAATTCTTATATTTCGAGGGGAGGAGGGGGGGGGGGGGGGGGGCAGAGGGGTTAAAATTATAAAGCATTATTAACCCAAGATTTTCGGGGTAAACAAAAAGAGAGACAGACAGAGACAGAGACAGACAGACAGACAGACATAGCGAAAATGAGAAGAGCAAAGAAATCTATAGTCCGCTAAAAGGAAAAAAAAAGCTAATAAGAGAGACACATTTTCAAAAGAGACGGACCATACCAAGCTTTCTAAACCTCTGAAAAAATGTAGCTTGTATCCTGTTCTGTTAGAGTATTTTTAGCGTCCCTCACCATTCTTTAGTCCCTGAGCACAGTAGCACCAGCATCACAATGTGTTAATGACCCCAGCCATTGTGAAGTCCTCCATCAAACAAAGCCCATTTTCCGAAGCAAGCAACTGAAAACCAAAGATGGTTTTTGTTCGGGTGACAGCGACAATAGCAAAATGGCCGCCGCGGGGTGTCAAGGGTCACCGCAATGTCAACAGAGGTTACCGACTGGTCCGCGTATCACTGTCGATCTCCGTGGACATGCGCGACAGCTAGCCTCTGACCCATAATGTCGCAGACTTTTGTGAAAGGTGACAGGGGCAAAGGTTAGCATCGATTTCTAAGACCGTGTATCACGAGTAATGGTAGCGCCGTATCACTTTTCGCGGAGGAATGTCGGAATGCTGTCATCTGGATCTATTTTATGTGGCGGAGTGTCACTGAATGTCTTTGTGTGAGAATGATGTTGGATTAGCGGGGTTTTTTTTGATGATGATGTGTGTGTGGCTGTGCCTGCAGTGATTGCTATCAAGGGTGTACAGGTCTTGCCCGTCTAGCGCCCCCTTCTTCCGCCAGCATTCTTTTTGCCGCTTCCAGTGTAAGCTAGGGAAACGCAGCTGCAGAGATATCGCGGAATGACTCAGTTTAGGTCCATGTGGCAAACAAAGTCGACTTAAAAGCTTCACTATATTCTTGTGCCAAGCAAAAATTCCGCATTTGAAACGCCCATCGTTCCATCTTTTGTTTGCAACTGATGATTTTACAGGTGTAGGTGATGATTGTGCAGGACATAAAATCCAATTATCTCTTAAGCAAAATGCATGGAATCTGATATTCCTTAAAAAAAAAAAGGGGGGGGGGGGGAGGGAGGGGTTATCCTTGTTTTGTTTTCGTCGTTCTCTTCTTTCTCAATCCATAATTCACACCTGATAAAGATCGAATTCTCAGAAAAATGAGTCCAGGTATGTGGCGTGCGCCTGATACGGTGATGACACCAACTGGTCATTCGAACTGGTCATTCCAACTGGTCATTCGAACTGGTCATTCCAACTGGTCATTCCGATGAATTTATGCTTTCTGTGCACCTGATGATACGCCATAAAAAAGGACGCACACTATAAAACAAGCTGTCGTACCAACTTTGTCTCTATATCCAAGGGTAGATTTGTGTGAATGTGAATGTCTTTGTGAAGAAAATCGAGGGAAAAGAAATTCAGGGTAAAAGCTGCGTGGCTTCATGCAGCTTCTTCATTCCAAGGCGCCCAGCGACAAGATCAAATCCCTCGTTTCAATCCCAGAGGCGCTGCTTGGTGCTTCCGGATTCACCCGTTCTAAGGATCTTTGCGTCTTGACCGAGCGTATCTCCTAAAGTCTCCAAGACGGCTGTGTGTGGCTGCGACAGACGGATGTGCGATAAACTTCACAGTTTGACTGTCTGTCACTGACTCCCCCACCCCTCCCCCCTCTCCACTTTTCATCGTTTCGATATCTCCATTTGTGGTGGTATGGGCCAGCTACTTCTATGCCAAAGCCTGGCTACTGAATTGGCATTTTAAAAAGTAACCACTTCGAAATGACCTGCGCTGCACATATCACAAGGAGCCATATGAAATACAGTCTAGGTCTAGATAACGTAAAAGAAAGTTGATATTTATCTATTACCACAAAAGAAAGTTTCTTGTCTTAAAGGCATGAAAGTTCTTAAAAATTTTTTTTTTCAGTTATAGTTTAAAAACAGTTATTGTAGAGTCTGGTGAGTTAAGCGAAAATATGCTAACAATTTGATATACAGACACCGCTTTCATCAAATAGTAAAGGTTTAAAAATAAATATAGGATTTTTAGTATATTTCATATAGCTGAGGCAACACTTCAGAAAAAAAATCATGTTTGAAAAATATGAAAATGAAACAGTTCCCCCTAAACTTAAATCCCTTGATCGAGCCATAAACTTTTAACAGTCAGGTTATACTGCCCCGTAGCTAAATCTTGAAATTCTATCAAGAAAAAGCCGTCTCTTTTTTACATGAAAAAAAGAAGCAAACTAAGCAAAAAACAAAAGAACAGAGAAACCATCCAATAAAACCCCGCCGTCAGCTAACTGCCGAGATTGCAACAAGAAAAAGCCTTCTCTTCTTGTATGAAAAAAAACAACAAACAACCAACCAACCAACAAAAGAACAGAGAAACCACCAATAAAACACCGAACTGCCGAGATTGCAACATAAAAAACCCTTCTCTTCTTGTATGAAAAAAAAAAAAAAACCAAAGAAACCAACTACAAAAGAAGAGAGAAACCACCCATTAAAACCCCGCCACCAGCGACCAGCTCTGAGATTCGATCCCAGTAGCCAGCGGCCACACCAGGGCTCTAGCCACCGTACACACGGGCAATTACTTTTCAATTCCGGTCTTTATCGCGACCAATTTCTGGGTCTGCCCGTTTGTTGGCCGACAGAGGGCTCCCTGGATTAGAGTTGGGGGTAATGATGCCCTGTGGATATGGGAGGGGAATTGGAGAATGGAGGGTGAGGTAAGATTAGTGAGATATGGGGGAAGAGAGAGAGACGGGAGGGGGGAAAGAGAGAGAGAGAGAGAGAGAGAGAGAGAGAGAGAGAGAGAGAGAGAGAGAGAGAGAGAGAGAGAGAGAGAGAGGATGAGAGAGGATGCAATGAGGGTGATTGGGCAGGAAGATAGGAGGAGAGAGGAGAAAAAAAAAAAAAGAGAGAGAGAGAGAGAGAGAGAGAGAGAGAGAGAGAGAGAGAGAGAGAGAGGAGGAGGAGGACGATTAATGTGTAGTCAGATAGGAGGAGGGAAGAGAAAGAGAGAGAGAGAGAGAGAGAGAGAGAGAGAGAGAGAGAGAGAGAGAGAGAGAGAGAGAGAGGAGGAGGACGATTAATGTGTAGTCAGATAGGAGGAGGGAAGAGAAAGAGAGAGAGAGAGAGAGAGAGAGAGAGAGAGAGAGAGAGAGAGAGAGAGAGAGAGAGAGAGAGAGAGAGAGGAGGAGGAGGACGATTAATGTGTAGTCAGATAGGAGGAGGGAAGAGAAAGAGAGAGAGAGAGAGAGAGAGAGAGAGAGAGAGAGAGAGAGAGAGAGAGAGAGAGAGAGAGGAGGACGACGACGATTAATGTGTAGTCAGATAGGAGGAGGGAAGAGAAAGAGAGAGAGAGAGAGAGAGAGAGAGAGAGAGAGAGAGAGAGAGAGAGAGAGAGAGAGAGAGAGAGAGAGAGAGAGAGAGAGAGGACGATTAATGTGTAGTCAGATAGGAGGAGGGAAGAGAGAGAGAGAGAGAGAGAGAGAGAGAGAGAGAGAGAGAGAGAGAGAGAGAGAGAGAGAGAGAGGAGGACGATTAATGTGTAGTCAGATAGGAGAAGGGAAGAGAAAGAGATGCAATATAGAAACGAGACAGAGAAGAAGGAGTAGAGAGAAAGAAAGAGAAAAAAGGTGAAACGAAAAAAGATAATTTATAGAAAGCTAAATATGGAGAGAGATAGGGAGAGCAAGTGGAGAGAGAGAGAGAGAGAGAGAGAGAGAGAGAGAGAGAGAGAGAGAGAGAGAGAGAGAGAGAGCGTAAGTTTGAGGAAGAGAAAGAAAGGAATCTGTAAAATAGTGGAAGTAAAAGAAATCAGTGAGAGATAGAGAGAGAGAAAGAGATAGATAGGAATAGAGACATCTTCTCTTGATTTTCTCTCTTCCATTTCCACAATTGTCGGTTGCTCCATAGCCTAAGTGGTCGAGTGGTAACACGCACTCCCTCATATCAAAACATCTTGATTCTGAATCTCAGCCGCACATAATGGAGAAGGTTACTATATTTTATACGCTTTTTTCCTACTCTATTAGGTCATGACTGGGTACCTTTCTTGGCTGGGGAGTTAAAGGAGATAAGAGATTTTATCTTCCGAGATATCATTCTCTTCACCTGCCGTCTTTTATTTTATTATATGCAAACGAGAAAGCCTATGTTCTCATCCTTCATACTTTTCTATCATCTCTCTCTCTTTGACTCACTCTCACTCTCTCTCTCTCTCTCTCTCTCTCTCTCTCTCTCTCTCTCTCTTTCTCTCTTTCTCTCTCCACCTCTCTATTTCGCGCTTGAACTTTTTCAATTTCTTTCTTTCGTTTTTTTTCTCCCTGTGTTTCCCGGTCTGCTTCCACCCTTCTCTGTATATCGCCAGGACAGTATTCCCATTTTCTGGCATGGGTGGTGTGTATGGGGAGGGGGGATGTATGACTAGTTAGAAATTGCTGAGATATGAAGGGTGGATGTGGTTAGAAGGGATAGAGCCAGAGCAAATGTATATTTCACCCACTATATTTTTTATAACTTCTCATGAGCAACTCTACCCTGATGAAATAGCAATCAAGTAGAAACCCCGATTTTTCCCCATAAAACCAATACAAGCACGAACTTTCTACTGTATTGCGCCTTAAGTTTACTCGTTCCAGCCAGAAGAACGCTTGTGGCGAACCAACATTATAGAGTCATAAAAACAGCACATCATTTAGTTTAACACGAAAACCTTACGGTAAAACTATGAAAATTAGAGCTAATTAACAACAATTATACGCATTCCATGCCACAATTAAACTCGGCCACACCAAGACTTCTCAAACCTACCCAATGGTACATGTACAGTCACTGGGAGTGTGTGTGTGTGTGTGTGGGGTGGTGGTTGTAGGTGGGTGGTGAAGGGGGAAAATTGAGGTGAATAACTGCTGTTCCAAATCCATCGACTAAAGCAATTATTGTAGAAGAGCTTTGACCCGTGACCTATCGGTACTGAGTCATGTGCCTCACCCACTGCGCTAGATTTTTCCACTTGCGTTACTCCCAATGTCTCGCTACACACAGGTTCACACTATAATTATTTTCGACAGTAGGCGAGATAAATTAAGTACATGTAGATTACCAAAACAGGGTGTCTGCTACTTGACTGATTTTTTTTTTTTTTTTTTGTAGTTTGTGCGAGATAAAGTGATCTAGTAGCGTTAGTAATTAAGTTTTCTGCGTGACTCAGGTCTAAAAGAAAGTTTTACAGTAAATTAAATCAATGATCAAAGGAAACTAGAGTAAAACCCATTGCTTGGGTTATCCTAAAAACTTGAAAAGATATTTTAAGAGTTAATTACTGGATCCACATCAAGCTCAAAGCATTTTTCCTATGTACATTCATCTAAAAATTGTAAAAAACATCAACAAAGATACTTGCTTAATTTCTGATCTATGAAAATTATCTTGGGCTCTATTTGATATGTTCATGTACATAAATAACATTTAAAATAAATAAATAAAAACAAAATAAATAAAAGTCCAATAACATTTATCTTTTCTTTGTCTGAGTTGTCACAAACTATGATTGTTTCTCACAACAAAAACAGAGGCCGTGGCAGCTTGAATTAGAGAGACAAAGAGGAAGATAGGAAGAACAAAGAATTATAGGGGTTGAGTGGGCTATCTGTCCTGCAGTCTGGGGGTCTTTATCTGTAAATAAACCGGAAAAAACCCCTTTCCTCATCCAGTGTTCTGCTAGCTCGGTGAAAACCACAGGTATTTCCTGATAGCTTTCTTCCTTTGTAGTTGATATAGCTTGGTTTTGTTGATTGTCACCTGCATCTAGCTAGCTGGAGAGAGGGAGAGAGAGAGAGAGAGAGAGAGAGAGAGAGAGAGAGAGAGAGAGAGAGAGAGAGAGAGAGAGAGGGAGAGAGAAGGAGGGAGAGAGAGGGAGGTGGAGAAAGAGAGACAGAGACAGAGGAAGAGAAAGAGAGAGAGAGAACAAGAAAGAGAGAGAGAGAGAGAGAGAGAGAGAGAGAGAGAGAGAGAGAGAGAGACAGACAGATAGACGGAGAGAGAGAGAGAGAGAGAGAGAGAGAGAGAGAGAGACAGACAGACAGAGAGAGACAGAGGGAGAGAAAGAGAGACAGAGAGAGAAAGCGAGAGAGAGACAGAGACAGACAGACAGACAGAGAGACAGACAGACAAAGACAGAGAGAGAGAGAGAGAGAGAGAGAGAGAGACAGACAGACAGACAAAGACAGAGAGAGAGAGAGAGAGAGAGAGAGAGAGAGAGAGAGAGAGAGAGAGAGAGAGAGAGAGAGAGAGAGAGAGAGAGAGAGAGAGAGAGAGACAAACAGACAGGCAGATGGGGTGATCGCTCAACCAGAACGCGTCCAAGACTTGCTCCAAGACTTGCTCCAAGACTTGCTCCAAGACTTGCTCCAAGACTTGCTCCAAGACTAGCTCCAAGACTTGCTCCAAGACTAGCTCCAAGACTTGCTCCAAGACTTGCTCCAAGACTTGCTCCAAGACTTGCAGGAAGGGCGAAACCTACTGATGACATCACAACCACATCATTCTACAGTCTCTAGATGTCAGATCCACCCATGACAAATCACATGCCCGGATGTCACTTCCTTATCTCCGCAGAAATTCAGGGGAGATTACTGAGGGAAAATAAACTAAACAAAGTCTAGGTGTTGACTTAGATTGCTAGCTTTTGTCAAAATTCGGAAATTAATGAAAAATAGTTCACTAATAATTAAATTCCAAACCTAATTGAAGATTTCTTATAAACATCCATTATCATGTAGGTTTAAATAACTGCAAGGCTAAAAATTCCTGCAAGGCATCTCAGTTTTATGCACTTAATGCGAAAATTCACAGCTTTCAAATAAGCTTTTAAAAGGATTTAAAAACAGATTTGGAGAGCAAAGAATTAGTCGTTGCCTTTATTGGAAACTGCTTGGTGCAAACGTGGAAAAGGAAATAGATTTTATTTAAAAAGGGTAGAGATGATGTAGGGTTTTTTTTTTTTTTTTTTCAGAATTTGCACTAATAGGAAGTTGTGCTATCCGCCATGTAGATCTAGTTGACCCTGGATAAAGCACTATCTCTCTGCTGTATTGAACTGGTTTTTACCAGAAGTTTCTTCAAGTTTATCTTCTCTCACACTTCGTTCTGTTACACCAAATTACTTCACGTCTATGCCAGGCCCAAACTGATGGCGGTGATCAGCGG
>JAWDGP010007147.1:0-10000 GCA_033675545.1 Elysia crispata | reverse complement strand
CGTCATCTCTAAGAGATAGTACCTCCCACTTGAAATCACATAACAGCCATATCTGCTTCTGTGACAAATTATCTGATCCAATGCTGAAAAGTCCGCAAACTCAAAACCCTCTGTCTTATCACTGTGGTTCTGTTCACACCTCCAATTCAATAGGGGAAATCGACTGGTTCTGTATTTTCCAAATCTATTTTAAGATATTTTTAAACGCATATAATGAGACTTGCCATTCCCGCAAAAAGTGCAAAATGGTGCACTGCCTTTCGAGAATTCATAGCTGCGCAATTATTTAAACTAAAATACTAAAGAAGTTAAAACAAAAAATGAATAAATAGGTTTGGATTCCACAAAATTAGCCAACTATTCTTATTCCAAGTCTATCAACTTGAGAGAATGAAACTGCAGCCATTAATTTTCTAGAGTGCGTGACGTATGAGGACGCATGCGCAATGCTTCTGCATGTCATCGGTTTTCCCGCCCAATTTAACAATCTTATTTTTTGGTATTTTTTTCCTTCGCAATCATCGCACCAACACGACAGTCACCTCCCGTTCAACACCAGTGCAGTATCGATCAAAGCGCAGCCGCGCACGGTGCGTAACTTCTCTCTCTGTCAAACACGATAAAAATCAAACTTCGCGAATCGATTTTCCACTTTGAGGTGAGAATTCCAATTTGTTCCCCTAACAACAAACAAGTTTTATTATTATTTTATTTTTTTTCCCTTAGATTCGTCTAGTCAATCCACACTATACCATTACTCATTGATTCTAATGTTATCAGATCAAACAGGAGACAGCCATCAACTTTTACATTATTTCAAACAAACACATTTGCTTTATCTTTACCAAACTGCCAGCGGGAAATCATAACTTTCTGAAAAGCGTCAAATAATTTACAGTTTAAATAATTCAACATGGATTTCCCACGCATTCCGACTCGGTTTAAAAAGATCTAAATTCTGCCCACATCTAATCAGCAGCGCTATTTTTCTGATGAATTAGTTTTTCTTTTTTTCTGGGCAAGACAAACCGTAATGTAAATAGCCTCTAAACACTGAAAGCTTAATGTCTAAACGAAGGATGCTGACATAAAACTGGTGGCAGATTTCTGTGACATCAGCTAATACAAACTGGCACCTGGAAGCGTTTTGTGTCAATTACCATCTCGTTATTTTAGTATCAATCCGTCTTGGACAAAGTTGGAACCGTTAAGTACCGAGACCAGGGTGAGATGATCTAATCGACCTATCTGAGACATGAGCGAGAGAGAGACAGAGAGACAGAGAGATAGAGAGAGAGAGAGAGAGAGGGGGGGGGAGGAGAGAGAGACAGAGAGACAGAGCGGGGAGGAGAGAGAGAGAGAGAGAGAGAGAGAGAGAGAGAGAGAGAGATAGAGAGAGAGAGAGAAGAGAGAGACAGAGAGATAGAGAGATAGAGAGAGGGGAGGAGAGAGAGATAGAGAGAGAGAAGAGAGAGACAGAGAGAGAGAGGGGAGGAGAGAGAGAAAGAGAGAGAGAGAGAGAGAGAGAGAGAGAGAGAGAGAGAGAGAGAGAGAGAGAGAGAGAGAGAGAGAGAGAGAGAGTCTTGGTTCTGTTCTCACATTGCTTTTTTTAATGGAGAATCTCTATGACTCACATCAATGTTATGGCACAGGCTCCAGTGAGCCACAAAAACCCCTTTAACTTCACTCATCAAATAAAAGGAGGTAGGATTAAAATAATATGTCGCAGAAGAAGGATAATGACAAAAAAACCAAAGCTTGAACATTTCACGGGACCGACAAATCTAGACCTGAATTTCACGATTTCCATCTTCCTTATCACTTTGCTCCAGTGGGGGCACACACAATGCTGATGTTACCTGGAGAAAGAGTAAAAAATAATCGTTGAATGAGCTTCAGTCTTCATAATCCAGGTGTAAGAACAACTCAACATCTCCCCAAAACTCTGATAAGGATACGGAATTTTTTCGTTGAATAGATGGAAATTCGAGGGGGGGGAGGGAGGGGAGGGTGTTGGGAAAAAGAGTCATGGAAAAAATACCAGGGAGGAAGGGGGGGGGGGAATGGGCGCTATGGGAAAAGGAGTCAAGGATAAAAAGGGCTGGGGAGGAGGAGGTTACAGGGTAAAAGAAAGGAGGGAGGGGTCGGGGAAACCGCAGATTTAGCTTGTCCTACCGCTTTATTCTTTTCCTAGGCATTGGCGAATCTAACAAAGATAATTTTTTTTTTTTGAGAAAAGGGAGAAAATCCCTCTATACTCAACTCGGTAAACTTCGCTTTTCCTAGTGATAAGTCATAATTATCGTACCTGTACGTGATAAGTATGAATTAAGAGGTTTGCGCCAGATCCCGTGTTGCTTATGTCCCTAGTAACATTGCAGGAAATAACAAGTTCACTTAAGAATGCCAAAATCTTTTTTCCCCCCTCCTGTAAATAATTTTGTTTGTTTGTTTATCAAAGGTTCTTTGTCTTGCACTCAGAAGAAAGAAGGGAAAAAAATATATTATTGCAATAGTTCCACTTAGAAGGGAGAGCCGAATGTTCGGATAATCGGCAAATTCAAATAGTTAAACCTTTGTCCATGACTAAACCAACCCAGTTCATATTATTATGTTACATTAACTCATCTTACATTCTTGCCACACTACACGAAAAAAAAAAAAAGGAACATTGATTTTGTCATTTCAAAATGCTAGGTTTAGAAAAGCCTTTTCTTTTCTTTGTTTTAAAAGGTTAACCTTCACTTTCTTTCATTCATTTTTTTATCATCCAAGTACCAACTTAATAACTAGACATAATGAAATGATTTTCTGCAATTCTCCAACCATCAGTTCAATTCAACTTGAATTTCTAAATTTTCCATACAATCGAATCAGTCTCACAAGTTTATCGATTTCATAATTTTTAAGTTTATCTGTTTACGTGATAATGTAAATTTCTGCGCTTTCATTAAATATAATACTTTAAAAAAAATCACACACACAAACACAAAGAAACAAAGTTTGGAAAAAAGCCACCGCAATTTTTTTTTAAACGGTTCGAACTCAGTATCGGAAAATAACGGAGCAGGTGAAACACACAAAAATGTTGCGCTTGGCAAATCCCATCCTTGATATTCCATTAATCTGATGTGTGTCGCTCTGAGTGAAGGATGACATCAGCAATGTGGAGAGCCGAGAGATAATGTGATGGAAACAAAGAGAAATAATGAGTTTGAAGTCAACTAATAATTAATTGTAAAATCCAAATCTATTTACAGATTCTTTTTATACATTCATTATCATGTAGGTTTAAATAACTGCGCAGCTAAGAATTCCCACAAGGCAGCGCGCTTTAATGCGAAAATTCGCAGCTTTCTAATAAGCGTTTAAAAGGATCTAAAACAGATTAGTTCAGCAAATTTTTCCTTCCCTTTCTACAATAATTCTGCGGAAGTTATTTGTATGGAGTGATTAATCCTATGAATCAGAAAAGAGCAGATGATTATGTTAACAGTCAAAGAAAATCTTTCCCGTTTTCTTATCATCCCAATATTCCCATAGCGAATTGAAACCCTATCCCATAAAACCTAATGTATACAAAAAAAAAAAAAAAAAAAAAAAAGAATTTAAAGCAAGGTCAGGAAAAGATTGAATAAGCAATGTTCCATCCACCTGGTTTCCGCTGTTTGTGACTCACGTCTGCTGATTGTTGCAGACTACTGCTCCAGTTCTGGCGGCAGAGAACAAAGGTAGATCTAGATCTCTGCCCAGGTAGGCTAGAGACTCTAATTGCGTCTGAAGATTGTAATGAATGATCAACAAGAATCTAGCTAGATCTAGAGGGAGCGTCAAGAAGCGATTTGCATGCGAGGCTAATCTCTTGGTCTTATCAGAGAAACTTCAGGCAAGGTGCATCATGTTTTGTCTGCTGACTTGTTCTGGTCCAAGCCCAGACCTAGCCCGTTAACTCACACCTCCTCCAATCACTTGACCTTGACAACTGCGTCAGTAAAGCTGTTATCAATCTCAGTGATATATGGGTCTGCTTGCTGTCTCTACGTGGAAGGAGTGTACAGTACAGATCGTCCTTGACCAATCAGCGTAATAAGAGTATCTCTCTCTCTCTCTCTCTCTCTCTCTCTCTCTCTCTCTCTCTCTCTCTCTCTCTCTCTCAGACACACACTCTTTTTTATTCTATGACTCTCTCGCTACCTAGCTATCTCTCTCGCTCTCTCTGTCTTTCTCTTTCTTCCTCTCTCAAACAAACTCTTCCTATCCTTATCTCTCTTTCTCTTTTTCTCCATTTCTCTGAGTTTCTCTCGATCCCTCCTCACACCTCTCATAATCTCTCTTTCTCTCCATCTCTCTCTCTCTCTCTCTCTCAGACATACATATACACACACTCTTCCTCTCTTTATTTCTTTTTCTATTACTCTCTATCCATCTCTCGCTATCTGTCTCTCTCGCTCTCTCTATATTTCTCTTTCTTCCTCTCTCAAACAAACTCTTCCTATCCTTATCTCTCTTTCTCTTTTTCTCCATTTCTCTCTCTCTCTCTCTCTCTCTCTCTCTCTCTCTCTCTCTCTCTCTCTCTCTCTCTCTCTCTCTCTCTCTCTCTCTCTCTCTCTCATTCTCTCTCTCTCTCTCTCTCTCTCTCTCTCTCTCTCTCTCTCTCTCTCTCTCTCTCTCTCTCATTCTCTCTCTCTCTCTCATTCTCTCTCTCTCTCTCATTCTCTCTCTCTCTCTCATTCTCTCTCTCTCTCTCTCTCTCTCTCTCTCTCTCTCTCTCTCTCTCTCTCTCTCTCATTCTCTCTCTCTCTCTCTCTCTCTCTCTCTCATTCTCTCTCTCTCTCATTCTCTCTCTCTCTCCCTCATTCTCTCTCTCTCTCTCTCTCTCTCTCTCTCTCTCTCCCTCATAATCTCTCTCTCTCCCTCATTCTCTCTCTCCCTCATTCTCTCTCTCTCTCTCTGATTTCTATCTTTGTCAAGCTCCGACTCTCTCCTTTTTGTCTTACTGCTAGTTCTCTCTCCCTCTCTCTCAATCCCTCTATCTCCATCTCTCTCGCTTTCTCTCTTTCTTCCCTCTCTCGTCTCTCTGTATCTTAAAGTCTGTGAGTCTATCTCTGATACACTCCCTCTCCTTTTGGACTGGAGCTACAAGGCTTGGAATCTCATAATCACACTGCCTAGAACCACCACTTAAAGCAATGACTCTTGGCCTGCGCAAGCAATAACTCGCGAATCCGTTATTTCGCTCTTAAATTATTCTCTTTGGATGATAACAATCACTTACACGAAAACATGCGAATGTCTCGTGGAAGGCAAATCATATTAAATTCTTTTAACATTTACATCGCTCAATGTTTCTCTCTCTCTCTCTCTCTCTCTCTCTCTCTCTCTCTCTCTCTCTCTCTCTCGTGTGGGTGTGCCCCCCACCTCCCATTTTTCGACGGTATTCTTGATAACTGCCCCGCTCCATCCCTCCCTCCCTCCCCCCCCCCTCTCTCTCTCTCTCTCTCTCTCTCTCTCTCTCTCTCTCTCCCATTCTCTTATTCTTTCACACTCTTTATCTCTTTCTCTCCCCCCCACTCTCCAAATCCAAATTCCTCTACCCTTTTAAGAAATATTAATTAAACCAGCGAAAGTATTAGCAGTATTTTTTTTATTTTTGATAACTGGACACCCCCCCACACGGTCTCTCTATCTCTCTTTCTCTCTCTTTCCTTTTTTCTTTCAATTTGCCTTTACTCTTAAAATATTAATTAATCTAGCGAACATATTTGTCGGCAGTATTCTTGAAAAATGGACCCTCTTCTCTCTCTCTGTCTCTGTCTCTGTCTCTCTCTCTTTCTCTCTCTCCTCTCTCTCTCTCTCTCTCTCTCTTTTTCTCTCTCTCCCCTCTCTCTCTCTCTCTTTCTCCCCTCTCTCTCTCTCTCTCCCACACACACATCCCGACTCCCCCACTCTTAAAATATCAATTAATCCATCACACACACTCTCCGGCTCTATGTTTACTAACCGTGGCACCACTTCCGGCAGACTACCAACCGTGTCAAACAGGAGGATTTTGTTGGTGTCACTAATCTGTCAGTAAATCCCACTTGGCCGACATCTCGTGCCTGGGGTGACACCCTCCAAACACAAGCAAGTGACGTCAACTTGTTATGTCTTCACTGCCAAGGGGATTTCAAACCTACTACAACCCGAACTAGATCTAGAACTCTTCTTGGAGAGACCCGACGTATATCTAGATTTTTTTCACAGCGGTGATGTAACCCCCAAGCAAAACTAAGCTCCTCATATCGTCATGAGTTTTGAAAATCATTTTTGACAGTTTATCTCTCGTAGGTTTTGACACGACCATCTAGTTAGTACGCTGGGAGTCTGGCATTATGATCACCCGCTCTTCGGTAGAGAAGAATAAACGGGAAAAGATAAACTCAACTATGACATGATAATCTTCTTGTTTACTGTAACAAGCCCCCTCCCTCCCTCCCACTCCACCCCGTATCCTCAATCTTTCTCCACACTCTTTTAATGAAACGTTTATATAACGGCAGCCAGGGAGATCTAATCACTAATCAATAACTTGTTCCCGCCTCGAACCTCTCAGACATAATTGCATAAATCGCTTTTCGTGTTACATTATCTAAATTAGCTTCAAATGTCTTTTCTTTATTTTAATGCCTTTAAACTATCAATATTATGAGTGCAAGTTTCTTCTTTCTAATGGGATTTTCTTGTTATATTTCGGTCTATCACCCATATTCGTGTATTGCTTGACCCGGGTCGTAATCAGCTTGAATTGATTTGAACTGAATGATACAAGAAACTATACAATTATGTTTCTATGATAGTTTTCTAGTTTTCTCCATTACCGGCATTTCAAATAGTTTAAATAGACCTAGATCTAGATCTAGAATCAGTATGCGATATGCTTGCTCTATTACCGGTATTTCAAACAGTGTAACTAGACCTAGATCTAGAATTAGATCTAGACATAAATGGAACAGGTATCATATCACAACATTATCCATTCCATCAGCAGTTATTGTTCTTCTATCCAACTCTGTATCTAGCAGACGACAGAATGAGGTCAGTGACACTAGTTGGGGTCATGGTGGTTGTTCTCACTTCTGCTACGCTTGACCTTGTTTAAAGGTGACGTCATCCTCATGCTACTGACCCGGAAGTGATGATAATGCGACAGAGCGCTATTGGATGCCTTAAAACTGGTCCAAGTTTTGTCTAACTTTCCACTTGACCGTATTCCATTTGGCTCCAGAGATGATAATCTTTAGTCATGTTTGTCACATTTTCGCCAAGCAAAGCCAGCGCTTCACACAATACTGGTTCTTTCTCTTGGTGCGCTCTGGCCTCACCAGATAAATAGGTTAAAGGGTTAAAATAGCCATAGAGGTCAGGTTGTCCACATACAGTTTATACAGTGAGTCCAGCATACTTGCGTGTCATCAAGAACTCGTACGTTGAGTAACGTTCTGTGTGTCCTATGTCTGAAGTGAGTCCGAGACAGTTAGAGATGACGGCAAGGAATCGAACTGCAAACCTCAGAACAGTTTACCAAATGGCCCAGAAGCTTTCTTTGTAGCTCCACACTGCAAAGAGTTCAAGTTCGAATCCTATGATGCTGCTAATGGTTTACTCCCCTAGCTGTTAATATCCCAGTGAGCCCTACCCTGGTTCAGCAAACTCAGTCTGATATAGCGCAATCCCAACTCCTCAGACCATCATCCGTCTAAAACTCTAGAGTATTGCTTTGTAGCTGTTCCTACATGCATGTGTCAGAGTTAACGTGCAAGAGGAAAATACGGAAAGATACGGAACTGAAAGTAACCTATGATTACAAATCTCAGTTTTTTCTGCAAGAAAAAGGAAAAGTACATATGGATACGGAGAAGAGAGACAAAGAAAGAGAAATAGGTGGGGAAAATGAGTGATGGGAGAGAGAGAGAGAGAGAGAGAGGGGGGGGAGAAAGAGAGAGAAGGAGAAAGGTGAGGAAAGTGAGTGACAGAGAGAAAGAGAGAGAGAGAGGGAGAGAGAGAGAGAAAGTGTGTGTGTGTGTGTGTGAGAGAGAGAGAGAGAGAAAGTGGGGAAAGTGAGTGAAAGAGAAAGAGAGAAGAGAGAGAAAGAATGACAAGGGAGGAAAAGATACAGAGAGAAAACTGAGCAGAACTAAACAGAAAGAAATCCCGCAATGGAAAAAACCCGTCAATTAAAAACAAACAAAACAAAACAACACCCCTCCCCCCCAAAAAAAAAATCAAAAAAAAAAATCACCAAATCGAGTTGCTAAATGTCAAGAGAATCACGTTTTGAAAACAGCCTTTTACGAAATATTACGCAATTAGGAAATTTGTTCATGCCTCACTACTTCGTGAGTATCGACTGGGTGGAGCAAATGCCAGTGTTGATCAGAGAGCTCCGACCAATTGCAAGATACAAGCTCTTGCTTGAGTCTAACAAGCTCAGGTTTTGAATGCCTTTCACGAGTTTGTGATAGATTTATCAAAACTATACACTAATTGAACTCGAAACGGAATAAAAATTGTCAAACAAGGTTTTATTTTACAGATTACGAGTTTTTGTACGTTGGTTTTAGAGCAGGGATTAAGTTGAGTGGCTGAAATTTTTGAGGCAGGAAAGTAAAGTTTGTATCTTTTATGGTACTCTTTTTTTATTTTTTTTAAACAAGTATATTCATGGATGCCTCTTTTGGTTTCCATCTGTCACTCTCTGTCTCTGTCTGTCTGTCTATAGGTGTCTCTTTCTCTCTAACTCTCTTTCACTCACTGTCTCTCTCTCTTTCTCTCTTCTTTTCCTACGATAAAATAATTATGACCAACATCACGGGCCTCTCCAGATCCTTCTGTTTTATTGAACAACAACAAAAATCATCTTCCACATTACACTAGCAACTGCAACGGAATGTTGGGATACTTGGGCTCAACACAACTTCACAATGTGCTAAATATCATCTATTAAGACATCTTCACCCCCCCACACACACACACACACATACCTCCCAATCAAAAATCTTCTACAGATGATGAAAAAAACAAACAAACGGGGAATAGAAAGCTAGAGAAAAGAAAAGAGAGGGTGAAAGAAATGAAGTTAGAGAGAAAGGCGGAGAGAGGGATGGAGAGAGATAGAGATATAGAGAGAGAAGAGAGAGAGACAGAGAGAGAGACAGACAGACAAAGAGAGAGAGAGAGAGAGAGAGAGAGAGAGAGAGAGAGAGAGAGAGAGAGAGAGAGAGGAAGACAGACAAAGAGAGAGAGAGAGAGAGAGAGAGAGAGAGAGAGAGAGAGAGAGAGAGAGAGAGAGAGAGAGAGAGAGAGAGAGAGAGAGAGAGAGAGAAAAGAAGAGGAGAAATATCTTACATTATGTAGACATATAGAAAGGAAAAAAACCCACGCGTTGAAAGGAATTTAAGGTAATTACAACCACAACGTTAGTTCAATAAAACCCATGCACATAATGGATAATATCCATCAACGTCCCTCCCACGTTTTTTTTTTTTTTTTAACCGATTTAACAAACCCAGTTTTGGGAAGACAACAGAAGGTAGCGGCAAGGAAATCTATAGCCACGTGAAGAGGGGGGTCTAAGAAATTAGTTTTAAAACCCCCCAATCTATCAGGCTTTACGCAACTCTGTGAGCCTCCCCCTCCCACTCACAACGGATCATTACGAGCAGTTTTTGTGCTTTCTCGCGCACCTCCTGGCAGCCAAGATGTGAGGTTTCTCGCCAGATGTGCAGGGTTGGGAGTGGCTGGTTTGGACAATTATACGATTTTATAAGTGATAATTGTCTCGGTATTTAGCTCCGTGGGGGAGCGTTGGAAACTGCTGCCGCGGCTGTTGAGAGTAACCGTTGCTGCAGGGTTGTCTTTTGATATTCTTGAACATTCCAGTGACTGTTTTTCTTCTTTCCGATCCCTGCTTAACGACACAGACACGTGTCCTTACATAATCACTTGTAAACTAAGGAGA